>JANAVB010035418.1:10444221-10772616 GCA_029216955.1 Iris pallida
ATATATATTATAAGGACTCAAATACTAGGAATGCATCTTCATGACTTCATGAGTAAAACTAAGAATCTAAATTTCTTTCAACATAAAGTCGCCAAATTTTAGTTTAAAAACTATGTATTAGTTTAAAAATAAAGAAAGTTTTAATTCGACAACGTAAGTAACAAATCAATGACTTGCACTAGAAAGTGTACCCATAAAGTACCAATATACCACGAAGTACCCAAAACTAATTGAAATAGAAATAAGTAAAATTTTGGGTATGTTTGGTGCAAGTACCCAAGAGTACATACTAAATGGAGTGCCGGTGCTTCATAGATATGTATATTGTAGTAAAATAGTTTGATGCTTGGCAGGACTTGGCTTGGTCTTGTTGAAACAATTTTGAGCTATAATGTTTGTTTGAACCTCTGTTGCATGGACTGATAGGGCAGGATGCAGTGACACAGACATCACGTGTATTTTGGTGTGTCCTAGTGTGTTTTGGATCAAAATCTATATCAGCATGTGCATGTCAGTCTCAGCTGAGAATGGATTGGATCAGAATATGTAATACCGGCATGTGCATGTCAGTCTCAGTTGGGAATTAGCAAACTGTTGTTTGGGACTGTCTTTCGGTTAGCATTAGAAGTGCATTAAAAAGGATGTTGCTTAGTTTGACTCTGATGCTGTTTCGTTAGTATTAAGGAAGTGGGGGAAAGGATATTAAAAAGAAAGATGGAAACAAAAGGAAAATAAAGTTTTTTTTTATTCTTTTTTGCTTGTTTGGTTAATCGAGATAGTTGGAAAGAAATTACCGAGGAAGTTGTGGAAGTATGGGATTGGAAAGGAGACAGGTCGGGAGTCAATGGAGTGCTAGAGTGGATAGAAAGTTCTATTTAAGCCTAGCTCGAGCCTAAGTCCAACCCGACCTCGGGTTCGACATATGAAATCCAAGACCGAGGCCGGAGGAATAGAAAAGGAACCTAGGTTCCTCGTGTTGGGTTGAGTCCATGGGGTTGATTGGGCTCTAATATGATATTTGAAATCATTTAAAACAAGATTAATTTTAAACACATAATCAAATAAGTAACCAACCTCAATCATTACTAAATATAAACTTAAATGATATTTAGGATAAGGAGTTGAAGGGTTTGGGTGGAGAAATTTAGGTTTTAAATTTTTTATTTAAGAAGTATGAAACATTGTGTGTGTGTATGTGTGTATATATACGTCGGATTTCGAGTTCTTTGGGTAACCCAACACATGAACCCGAGGCCAACCCGATTTGGATCGGGTTCAAATATTTTAACCTGGTTCTGTTTATCTTCAATCCTAACCCAACACATTAACGGGATTACCCAATCGGACTCGGGTTTAGCCCGCTAGAGTTGCACCCCTAGAAAATACCGACCCTTTAACTCTTAGTCTCTCTCCGTCACTCTCCTTTCACTCGCCTCCCCATTCGAACCCACTGTCGATCCACTCCTCCCTCACTCGCTATCTATTCCTCGTCATCCTTCTAAACTGAGAGAAAACTCTCGCCCTTCCAAACCGAGATAATTACCATCACCTCTCCATTGTAATATCTCCCAAATCTTCTTTTCTTTTTTATTTAGAAAAATTTTGAGTTGCGTTCCATTTTTTACCTAAATTTAAGGTGCACTCCACCCAATTACCATAATGCAAGATACCTCCACTTTTGACAGACATCGTCTTTCACTAAGAGTCGACTCCTTTCACCCTGACCTGCAGCCCCCTTCGCCGCGCCCCCCCCGCTGGTCGCCCCCCTTCTGCCGACGAGCTACTGTCGTTGCTAACTGCTGCTGCTCCCGTCGGCAACCCTCCTCCCTGTCGTGCGTCACTGCCGGCAGCCCCCTCCCTGTTGTGCGCCACTGCCGGCAACCCCTCTCCTCGTCGCGTGCCCCAGCCGCTGCTAGTTGATGCTACTGCTCCCGTGGCTCGCCCCCGTCAATCGTCACTCGCCCCCCGTTGCTGCTGCTACTCTTGTCGCTCTCCCCCGTCGGCGCCGAAGAAAGAGGGGGGAGGAGAGAGGGCGCTCCTGCTCCCTACGACGGTGGAGGTGGGGGGGGGGAGGGGGCAGGGCGCACGGCGGGTAGGGGGGCAACGAAGGGGGGCGCGGTAGGGGTGTAAACGAGCCGGACGGACACGGACAATCCACTATCCGTGTTCGGTCCGAAAATAAAAATGACTTCGGACGGACACATACAGTGCATTGTTCGACCGTCACTCGCCCCTCGTTGCTGCTGCTACTCTTGCCGCTCTCTCCCCCGTCGGCGCCGAAGAAAGAGGGGGGAGGAGAGAGGGGGGCTCCTGCTCCCCACGACGGTGGGGGGTGGGGGGGGGCAGGGCGCGCGACGGGTAGGGGGCAACGAAGGGGGGCAAGGTAGGGGTGTAAACGAGCCGGACGGACACAGACAATCCACTATCCATGTTCGGTCCGATGACTTCGGACGGACACAGACAGTCCATTGTTCGAGTTCGGGCCGGACGGACACGGACAACCACTGTTCGTTAATTCAATCGGACGGTTCGCGGACAAATTAAATATATTACCAATAACTATTATTTTATTAAGATACTTGATAGTTGGTACATAAAATCAAGTTGAAAGGAAATATAATTGAAGGTTATAGAATACAACAAGCAATGATAAAAGGTTAACGAAAATCCAGATTGGACAACCAAAAATTAATGCAAAACCAAAATGATATGACATAATTGATGTAAAACCAAAAGAAGTCTTATCGGATGTCCGCGGACAAATTCGGACCGGACATGGATATGATCGTGTCTGGGTCCGATTTTTAAACGGACCAAAAAAAAGTCCAAGTTCTGTTCGTTAATTAATTGGACGGCCGATCGTCGAACCATTTATCGAGCCTAACTCGTACGGACAACGGACTGCTTTGTCCATTTTACAGCCCTAGGGCGCGGGGAAGAAGACGGAGGTATTTTTGTCAAAAAATTGGTTAAAGGAGTTAAATTGTTAGTGAGAGAGGATTTTTGTTAAGGGAAGGGGGGGGTGGTGGTGGTGGTCTTGCATTATGATAATTGGGTGGGATGCACCTTGAATTTGGATAAAAAAGTGGGGTGCAACTCAAAATTTCTCTTTTATTTATTTTCTATAACAAAGAATCAATTATTTGGTTGTGTTTTGTGCTGTTAAGTATTTAGATGGAAAACTATTTAGTCCCTTCCATGTTCTTGTGCGTTTTTTGTTTATATGATTTCTTACCATTATCCAATGTAGTATTCCTTAGATCATCAGCATAAAGGAAAGGTTATTCAAGTCCCAAAATTGAAACAAAGTAAAGGGCAGTATGACAATGCCTGCAGTTTATACAAGGCCCATAGCATAAAATACCACAACTAATTACTTCTCAACTAAGTTATAAACATCATCCTATATAAGATATCCAGAGCATTCTGAAGAAAATTATTAGATATCTACAAAGTTTTCCATCTAATAAGTCTATTCTCTAAACTTTGTCACTAACTAAGAGCCACTATAACAATTAACCCGAGAAAAGTACTAAATAAACCCAGCATAATATCCAGGCAGTCACTAGTATCGTGAACCTATTACCCTTTAGAACAAATGTCAAATAAAGGATGAGCATTCAATGGCTTGTAAGTAAATCTTAACAGTCACTCTACATTTTTGAAAATATGCATACATATAACTTGATAAAACAACAATAATACTGTAAACACGTTAGGTACATCAACATTGACACCGACCGAAAATCTCACGCTTACAAGTTAGATCACAAACTATTTAAAACACTTTTATGCAAAAATGTACCTTTATACAATTACGAGGTTATGTACGCCTCTAGGATTCAATCCGATGCCTAGTTATGGACATGCAATAATTTTTTTTTTTGAACCTGGGTGCTCCCAACTCAGGACTTCAGGAGGACATGAAACAAGAGTCCTACCAAACTACATTTAATCAAAATTAACAATATTAAAAAAATTGACATAAAACAAAAGCAATCGGATAATTTAGGAGTTTCTATCTACAAGTCTAACAGGACAGTTGAACAAACATGCACGGATATAACAAGAAATAGTATATTAATAAACAAGTTTCAACAACTAGAGAATGAAACAAAGTATTAATCAACAAAATCTTAAAGGAATAATAAATAAGAACATGTTAATTGACGTGAGCACAAACATGAGAATAAAGAGAGAGTAGCAATAGATATGCTCACCAGATAAAATGTCATCTTTTCGTAGACTGAACTTCAAATGTCATCTTTTCATTAGTTCACAAAAACAAGAAAATAGGATAAATCAGACAACAGGCTGGAAAGAAGCTGTTAATCAATCAATGAATACTCATGACAAACTATTTTTCTAATGGCATAAGGTAACAGTATAAAAAAATTGACATAAAACAACAGCAATTGGTTTATTATAATTTTCGATCTAGAAGTCTAACATTACAGTTGAACAAATATCCTCAGATATAATCAAGAAATAGTAGATTAATCAACAAAATCTTGAAGGCATAATAAGTAAAACAGAGAGTATTAATCAACAACTAGAGAACAAAACAGAGTATTAATCAACAAAATCTTGAAGGCATAATAAGTAAAACATGTTAATTGATGTGAGCACAAACATGGGCATAAGGAGAGATTAAGGCCGAGTGAACTGCGTGTGTCCTGCCTCCGGGGGAATGATTGAAGAAAGAAATGAAGTGAATACTTCGTTTTTCGACAAGCTCGTAGTGGCTAAAAGAAATCAATCCAATTTCGTCATCTGCTGATTCTTTTTGAAGGCGCGCGCGAGAAAGCTCCTATTTCATAGCAATAGATATGGTCACCAGATAAAATGTCATCTTTTCGTAGACTGAACTTCAAATGTGACATTATTAACTCACAAAAACAAGAAAATAGGATAAATCAGATAGCAGACTGAAAAGAAGCTGTTAATTAATCAATGAATACTCACGATGAACTATTTTTCTAATGGGCTTGGGGTCCTGAATTCCAGATGTCTGTTCGGGGAATATCTACTGACTGCAGCTTGAGGACAATTATAGGGTAAAGATCAACAGTAGTTTTGGCGACAAAAACAAGTTTTGGCATTCAGATACCTGGAAGTTCAATCACCAGTCAATAAATCTTTACAACACTGCTATTTGGCCCGCGGGCAGGCTAGCCCGCCTGCCACGTGGCCCTCCCCCATTGGCAGGTCAACGGCGTGGGCTCCATGCTAACAGGGAGGGCCAATGGGGGAGTGCCACGTAGGCAGGCAGGCTGGCCCACCTGCGGGCAAAAAAGCATTTTCGTAATCTTTAACATGCCTTAAAGTGGTAAAAGTAACTAAAATGGGACCAAATAGTAATATTAGAAAGAAACAACTTTTTGATGTCACCAAAAATTCCATATAATTTCGTATATGATGGCATAGTTTTTGTAACTTTTTGATCTCATCAATTGGTTTGGAAGGGCGAGAGTTTTCTCTCAGTTTGGAAGGGTGATTGAGGAGTAGATGGCGATTCAAATCCGGGGATTTCTCTCAGTTTGGATGGCGGTTGGGGGAGGACTGGGTTGACAGTGGGTTGGTAGGGAGGCGAGTGAAAGGAGAGTTAAAGAGAGACAAAGAGTTAGAGAGAGAGAGAGAGAGAGAGAGAGAGAGAGAGAGAGGGACAGAGCGTTAGTATTTTCTAAGGGTACAACTCGGGCGGGCTAAACCATAGTCCGATCGTATAAACTTGTTAATGGGTTGTGTTAGGGTTGAAGATACTCGGACTCGGGTTAAAATATTTGAACCCGATCAAAAATCGGGTTAGCCTTGGGTTAATGTGTCAGGTTACCCAAAGAACTCGAAATCCGACATACATATAATCTAGGACATTTTGTGTTAACTACCTATGTTTCATACTTATTACACAACCACCTCTACTTTGAAACTAATCACACGGGTTACCCCTAAGTTATATATTTTGTGCAGAGTTATAATACTAACCATCCCTATGTTTAATTTTTTTTTTCTAAAGGAGATGGGTACCCCGTGTAATTAGTTTGAAAATAGGGTTAGTCCCTATAATATCCATGAAACATGGGGAGTATAATAAAAAAAAATAAAAATTATATATATATATATATATATATATATATATATATATATATATATATATATATATATAGTTTCATACTTAAACAAAAAGTTTAAACCCTAAATTTCTCTACCCAAACTATTCACCTTCCTATCTTAAATCTCATTTCAGTTTGTATTTTGTAATGATTAAGGCTTGATTGCTATTTGATTATGTGTTTGATTTAATCTTGTTTGAAATTATTTCAAATATTATATTAAAGCACGATAAACTCAATGGACCCGAGCCAACCCGAGGAACCTAGGTTCCTTTTCTATTCCTCAGGAGGTGGTCTTGGTATTCATATGTTGAATCCGAGGTCGGGTTGGGCTTGGGCTTGAGCTAGGCTCTTATGATTCATCGGGTTGAGCTCAAGCCCGCCCCAACTCGCTCGAGTTGCACCCCTAAGAGGGAGGCCCAGGTTTTCTTTTGTTTTTGTTCGGTCTCATCATATATATATATATATATATATATATATATAGAGAGAGAGAGAGAGAGAGAGAGAGAGAGAGAGAGAGAGAGAGAGAGAGAGAGGAAAATGGTTTTCCTGGGTGAAGAGAAAGGGAAGGGAAATAGTTAGTATATGGGATTTTCTTTTTCTTCTCCATTGTAATAAAACAAGTGAAAACCTTTTTTTTCTCCCTCTCTTCCACTTTCTCTCACCATCCAAACACAGCCTAAGGCTTGCACTTGCATCCTGGAGGATGCAGATCCTGATGACGGAATCAAATTCTCAATGTATTTACTCATCTCTCTGTTGCATTATATCCTAGGTTTTCAGAACTGTCATGTTTGTATCAATTTATCCCTATTCGTGCAACATAGATACATATAGAGGTACAATTCTTTGTTATCACAAGTAGTACTCATGCATTTGGTTCTTCACTTCTGATAGTGAAAGGTAATATATTCTAAATCCCATGATGGTTGAAGTTATTTGTCTTCTTTAACTAGATGCATCCACACCAGCCATCATAACCAGATTAAAGGTAAAAGGTAAAAGGAGACGTTGGTTTCGGAAGGAAGCTCCCCTATTTCCTGCATCTCTTCAATGGCGACATATCCATCTAAAATGCGATTCCAACCCAAAGAAACTCTTTATAGCCCTCAACACTGTTACCGTAAATTACTCAATGGCATTGCATAAATTTCGTTTCAATGTGGAACAACAGTTTCAAAATGCTAAAAGTACCTTTCCAGAATGTTAAAAGCAACAAAGATAAGTTATTCCTTTGAGTTATAAATGTGCTTGGTATTGGGTTTTTGTATATATGGAAGCTGACCATTTTGTTGGCAAAACGGGGAGAAAACGAAAGACATTAGGGAATATAAAAGACCCTTGTAAATATAATGAGCTTTTGGTATTCTTTATAGCTAGTTAGTGTTCTTCACTTGGATTCTTGGACTTGGTGTTCAAAGTGCTGTGGCATCCACAACTTGTTAGCTGGATTAGTGAGAGGAACATAAAACTCCTTGGAAATATAAGAATCCTTGAAATCGACTTCTGTGTTCCCTATTGTCTATTACTTTATCTTGGTGTCAGGATTTAAGGTGAATAAATGTCGAGCAACCACTAAGCTAGCTAGATTTTTAAGTTACAAGTTGGTTTGATCAATCCTTTATGAGAAGCTATATATAATATTTCGTTCCAAAAGAAACTGTTCCAGGTTCCGAAGTAATGTATTCCATTCCACCTAATCGTTCCAAGAAGTCTTACCTTTTCATAACAAGCATAACTCTTTCTAGTTAACCTTGCCTCAATATCTTAATTAGTATACCTACTTAAAGAAATGAGGTGTTATAACTAATTAGCGATTGATATTAGTTAATCTTATAAATCCTATTTACGTATTCGTAAAAACATTCATGAACCCTATAACTAATTTGTGATTGATATTAATTAATCTTACAAATCCAATTTACCTACTTGTAAAACCATTCATAAACCCTATAATTATATTTCAATATGTTACCATAATTATAAAATGTTGATACCATGTTTTGGACAGTTTCTTCTCTAAATAGGCACACTGGTCATTCCTATCAGTATGAAAATCACAAAAGCAACTACTGTTATTTGTTCTAAAATTTGTAAGTGCAAAAGGATTACATCAAAACAAAGCATATACACGAAGCATAAGCATGGCTGCATTGGTTAAAAAAGTACTTTATAACTTAAAGCGGCAATAAATGTGCGTGTACCTAATCTCAAAAAATAAGTGTGAACCCCACCAACCTTTAGATTTTCCTCAAATTTGACATTCCATTTGTATGGTGCAAGCCAACTCTTCTTGGTTTTGCTTGTCTGTGCTAATTCAAATAGGAGTACGGTTGTGTCATTGCATGTTTGATCGGTTGGGTCACTTGTAACTGGTTGTTGAATATGAGATGATAGACTACACTTAAAGCTAACAGTTTAAAGTACACACTGTAGACATATTTGTTCACTGAGTTCAATGGGTACTTGTTTTATTCTTTTCTGGCAAGTCGGGTTCTGGTTATAGTGCCAATGTTTTGTAAAACCTATGACCGAATGTGTGAACTTACCATGACTTTGTTATTTCCTTATTGCAACACTGAATTATCCAAATACCCTTTCCCTAACTACCCTGCTAGTCACCAACACTTCTGTTGGTTTACGGAAATCTTGGATCATGCTCTCTTGAATTTGTTGCAAGGATGATCCTCATTGTCTAGGAACTTACTTTTATCAAATCTATATTATATTATTTTATTTTCTCCATTAGATTGTTTATGTAGTGGTTTTTCTGACTGATAAATCTTCTTATATGGTGGTTTGTCAGGATGATGAGCTAGAAGATGTGCAAGCAACAGAAGCTAGCCATGCTCAGTCTAATCCTGTGGATGAATCTCTGAAGGTTGTAGTACCATAGTGGAATTTGATGAGAGCATTATTCCTTCAAGTTCATACATATTTTTCTTATTCATTTAATTTTGTAGTAATTTGCTTTGTGCAACATAGGATGAGGCTGCGGAGTTTAATTCTTCTGAAGAAGTCACTACAGCTCACCAGGAGCAGGAAACGGTAGATGTGGATTCAGAAGAACAAAACCAGGGAGGCGCAGATCACAAGGAGCAACAGCAGTACGTTCCCAGGAGACAGTATCAGAACCAGAAGGGTGGCGGTCGAGGTGGCAGCGGTAGAAGGGGTTATTATGCCAATGGCCGCGGAGGTCGTGGTGGTCGTGGTGGTGGTGGCAACTATCAAAATGGTCGAGGCCAGCAGTATTATGAATCTGGAAACTACCCAAGAAACTATTATAATGGGAGGGGGAGGGGAGGTGGCAGGCCTGGTGGTTCTTCCATGTACAATAGCAACCATGGTGCACCAACTCATGACAGTCGTGTTGAAGCAGATTCTTAGTTTGCTGGGAAGCTTTTGTGAAGCAGGGAGTAGTAGTTTTTAATCTTTTGAAGGCCACTGCCCAATCTCAGGAAGTCGATCTACATTTTGTGACATACTGTTTGTTTGTGTATTTATTTAAGGTGTCGGTGAAGGCGCTTTCTTACTGATCTGTCTTCTAAGGGAAGGGCAAATTGGATACATGTATTGTATCTTGATGGAAACTTTGGTTTGTACACAACATGATGTTTGTTGCTGAGTAACTCTTCATATTGGACTTTCTTGGACAAGATAATAGTGCCACAGCTATTTCTCTCATTTGTTTCTTTGCTCCAAGTACTTATCGATGGTTATATTCTGGTCTTGTTTTTAGAGTGGCAGAGGATCATCATAGGTCCCGTATGTCCGCTAACTGGTAAGAATATCAAGATTGTCCTAGTACCTGAAGTTTGCAGAGCTAGATGTCTAATTATATTTTGTTTTTAATGAAATGATTATTTGATACTCTTTCCAAGGTTATAATAGTGTTTTATTAAGGTTTAAATGCCGCTAAATATTCTCAACTATTTTAGTTTTCCTATTTGATATCCTAAAGTTTCTTATCATACTAGTTAATATCCTAAACCATAATTAGGCAACTTATGGTCCCGACAGAAAAGTCTAAATGACAAAAAAATCGATGCCGTTGGATATTGATTTTAAAGAAAAATACTAAGTCTACAACCAAATACTTATAATCTTCTTAAAACCTCTCTCCCACCCCCTTACACATGGGTCCTACCGGGTACTTTGAAAACGATTTTCTGAAAATAAGTTATAAAGTTATTTTTTGAGTATAAATATTTAGACTTTGCGTTTGGTTACTTTTATCTGAAAATTAATTTTTAGGAAAAAGGTTAAAAATTATGCTTGGGAATTTTTTTTAGAATTATGAGTGTTGTGTCCATAATTTTGTGTCAAGTCGGATACATTCCTTGTCCTCCCTAGTCCGATCCTAGAATATCCACACCCAAAATTTGACTGTGATGTCGACTCGGCGTTCGAGCCGAACGAGTCGTTGTCCTCGGCCGTATCGGATCACATCCGAACACCACCGCACCATCGCTCGTCTTTGCCTCCAACACCGTTGCAGTGCTGCTCGAGCTACTATGGTTGCTTCAATCGGTCGATCCCGTATCGACTCGCTGCCTCGACAACAACCGCTAGCGGCCCCGCCCTTCGGTAGAGCTGCTCCTCCTTCCTTCCTTCCTTCCTTTCCTCTTCATTATTTTTGGGGATCATTCTCTCTCCATTGGAGAAGAAGAAGAAGAAGAAGAAGAAGAGAGAGAGAGAGAGAGAGAGAGAGAGAGGAAGAGATAAATAGTGAAAAATTAGGAGAGAGATGGGCTCGGGTCCTAAGAGGGGAAAAAAATAAAAGTTCTTTCCAAAAACAGGTTTTGGGAACTCTCCGAAAACTTAGTTAAAATGTCGGTTTTCAATTTTTTTCTTCTGAAACTTCTTTCTGAATGAATGACAGTCAAACACTTTTTGGCTGCTTCTGACGTTTAAACTCAGAAACCTGCTTTATAACGAGTAACCAAACGCACTTGTCACTCTTCTCAATCATGGTTGCCCAACTCTTTTTCATAAAAGAACGAAATCGAAGGAAGTTCCCTTTCGTTGTGGATTATCATGGTGGCTCTCAAGGGGGGTGAAGGAGGCGTTGCGTCTGCGAGGATCTTTCGAAACGTGCTAAATGCTCTAGGGAAGAGGCCCCTGCACAAGATTTTGAGGAAGAAGCCGATCGGATGGAAGGTGGTGCAGTGGTACTACAACATCGAGAACGAGGACCACCTCGTCTTGCAACTGAAAAAAACAAGCATGTTAATTTCCATGGCTTTAAAAAAAAAAAATTGTTGATGCTTGCTATATGTTTGTTGTAAGCCTCGATGGAAGTAGGATTATGGAAAATGATAATTTATAAAAGTTTTGTTAAAAAAAGTTAGAGATTTTGCTTTCACAAAGTTTGCAATGTGTTTGTTTTAATGCCTCGAGGTAGGGGTGAGCATTCGGTTTATTCGGTTTAAACCGAACCGAATAACCCAAAACCGAATTGGACCGAAACCGAATAAGAAAAACCGAAACCGAACCGAATTGGCCCAAAACCGAATCAAACCGAACCGAATTAAATCGGTTCGGTTTTTGGTTTATTCATATATTTTTGATTTTTTTTTAGCTTTTTTGTTAATATATATAGTAACTAAATATACATAGACATATTTAGTATATACCTATATATATTTAGTATATACCTATATATATTAATACTTATATATATAGTACACACACACACACACACACATACACACACACACACACATATATATATATATATATATATATATATATATATATATATATATATATATATATATATATATATATATATATATATTAAATTTTCTTATTCGGTTTTGGACCGAAACCGAAACCCAAAACCGAAACCGAAACCGAATAAGAAAATTTAGTATTTTCAAAACCGAAACCGAACCGAATTTTTTTAAAACCGAACCGAACCGAACCTCTTATTCGGTTCGGTTCGGTTCGGTTTTCGGTCCAAAACCGAATAATGCTCACCCCTACCTCGAGGAATGAATTAGGGAGGATAACAATTTGGAAAATGACCCACTAGTTTGGAGATTGTTTGCTAGTCATAGGTGGAAGAAATAAGAGATTTTGTTGATGTTTGCAAAGTGTTTGTTTTAAAAGTTTTAGTGACATAATTCTAGGAAATGAACCCGTTATTTAAAAGATTGTTTCGTTGTAGATATGAGGGAAAAAAATGAGGGTTTCATTGCTTGAAGTCCAGTGTTATTTTAATGCTTGGAGTAAAGAAATTAAGGAGAATGAATAATTAGAAAGTAACACACTAGTTTGGAGATTATTTTATGGTCAAAAGTGGAAAAAAAAGTTGGAATTTTGATTTTATGAAAATATGTTTATTTTAATGCCTCAATGAAAAATTATAGGAAAAATTAGATTTCAGAATGGAACTCAATAATTTAAAAATTATGGGAAATGATATTTCAAACCGGAGCATATGTCATGTTATGTCTATTGGCGATTTGTTGGCTGCAAATCGACTATAGATATAGAATATATACTGAGAACAATTGGAGAGTATTTTTTTGGTCAACCATTATGTAAAAACTCTGTCAGCTATCATTAAAATTTTGTTATAGTATAATGTTAATTAAGTGGGATAGAAACTCAATTAGGGAGTGTAACGCCCCATAACCGGAATACTGGAGAGCGGGGGCGTACATAGCCAGCTATGTATATTGAAGTGCAACCCACCTCGCTATACGGTCACGGCTGTCTAGATACATGAGGGTTTAACTACAAGCCAACTGTCTCCTATGGTCATGAACAAGCCTATTGTCTCAATCTCAAGCAAGCAATAATAGTTACAAGATGTCAGAGCACCAAATATATAATAGCAAGGCGTCCCATAATTACATATTGGATGATCATGAAGCTAGTCGTACAAAATGTCAAGACTAGCAAGAGTTCAGTCGTACATGATCAACCCTAGGATCTGTTAATCATGTTACAGCCCGTAGGCAAACAGTAAATAAAGATGCAATACGAGCTAACACGTGCTCGCCGACCAAACGCCTCAAAAGAATAATTTTTTTACAATAAAGTGGGAGGACAAAAATAAAATTCACTCGTTGCCAGGGTTACTCCTGGTGGTCACCATCTGGCTGGAGGACAGGTGGATCCTCTGGTACTGCTCCGATATCTGGCCACACAAAACCAGCTGGGTTAGACCCCAGAAAGAGCAAGTACCACAAAGGGGACTTCACTTAGGGACTAAAACCAGCATATCACAACAGAATATTAAAGATAATAAATAAAGTACTGATAATAATAGAGAAAACAACAGTAAACTGAGTACGAGGAAACAATTCAAGTAGCCAGGTCACAACCCTTAAACCAAATAAGGACCGGGGTTGCAGCCCTTCACCTGAATAGAAACTCGTCTCAAATACTATTGGTACAGTGAAGACAATAAACGTAGAGAGGACACAGAACTGCTCCGGGGGCCAGGTTACAACCCTTAAACCAAACAAAGACCAGGGTTGTAACCCTTCGCTTGAACAGAACTAGACTCCCGATCTTTATTGCTAAGGCCAATATAAATAATCATGGTATTAAGGTAAGGTTAAAACATGACGAGCATGTCATGGGATTGCAATAAGACAATAAACGAAGAGAGGACACAGAACTGCTCCGGGAGCTAGGTTACAACCCTTAAACCAAATAAGGACCGGGGTTGTAATCCTTCGCTTGAACAGAACTGGACCCCCGATCGTTATTGTTAAGGCAAGCATCAATAATCATGTCATGTCACAATCTTGTACAGGATCGGGACAAGACTAAGCTGGGATAAACTCCATCCAATCAATCATGGCCAATCAAGAGTACGGCTTGATACTTTTAACTAACTAGGGTTATCACAGTCCTAGTTACTAGCAAGATGCAATGAGATTATCCCAACAGCCACAAGCCCTACAGACCATCCGGTTATCCGGGTCGAATGTTCGTTCGAAGAATGCAACACGTGACTGTGTGCTGGAAATGTGCACTACTCATCGGTAGGCTACAAGTCCACTTAGTGCGCCCAGATAACGGAATTGCCTGTAGCTGGAAATCTCTTCATGTCTACTGAATTATTCTAGTTTATTAGTCTTAGTCAATTACTGTAGGTATCCCTGACCGTGGTACTCAGGGATTCCTATCCTAGACATGATACAAGACAGTATTGGTTTATTTTGTACAAACACAATCACCCATGGTGTCCAGGCCATTCAATTCTGTCACGACATGCTAGCCGTCGCAACCGCATTCGAGATAAATATCATGTCAAATTCACTGTCAAGAGTGCACCACGACGGGTCACTATCATGTCATGTCATTATTTAAAATTAACATTTAACCTGGTATAAGCGTGTATGCAATAACTAAATATAAATAGGGTGCAAGAGTTGTGGAGGAATCATGCGGCTCAGGAAGACGGGGAATAACTTCCACATACGAACTTAAAATGAGGTGCTCCAGAGATATTCGGAAAGGCAAGACAAAGATCTAAAACTTTCATGTTTTAAGTTTTTCGAAATTCTGGCTAGAAAATAGCTTAACTTGGCAAAAACTATCATTATGTGCACTTTTTACGCCAAAAATCCAATTCTGTATAAAATACGCAAAAGGGGAGGGTTCCAGCGTAAAATTTCACATTCTAGGTACCATCCAGCATAAAATACGCAATTTCAGGATTTCCTGCGTAAAATCTTACATTCTGGATACCATCCAGCGTAAAATACGCAATTCCAGGGTCCCTAGCGTAAAATTTTACATTCTGGATGATATCCAGCATAAAATACGCAATTTCAGGGTCCCTAGCGTAAAATCTTACATTCTGGATGATATCCAGCGTAAAATACGCAATTCCAGGGTCCCTAGCGTAAAATTTTACTCAGCCGGCATGAAAAATCCAGAAAACTTATTTTGGCCATAAAATCTTCATTTTAACTCGAAATGAGGTGAATCAAAAACCAAATTCACATAAAATTTTGTGTTCTTGCTCATGGAACTATTAGTTTTCGAAAATAATAAGTTTTAGTAGATCAAAACCAAGAAAACTCCATGAACTAAAAGTTATAAAGTAGATCTAGATGAATCTATCCATCAAAATTAAAAACTCCAAGTTCTAAAGAAGCTTATAATCATGTTAAGAAGAGAATGGAACAATAAAACTTGAGATCCATCATGAAGCAAGTTGCACTTGCCTAGGGCTCTTGGGTGTAGGTGGAGAGTAACGGTGAGGAAGAAGAAGAGTGAATGAGGAGAGAGAAAGAGTGTTGGGTTAATAAATGGAGATGGTGGTGGTAGGTAATGTTTCTCCACTTGGTTCATGATGAACCAATAGCAACCCAAGCCGAACCAAGCCAACCCAAACAAGCCGAACCAAGCCAGGAGATATGCAATACGAGTCAGATACGCATATGTATTCCAAAATACATAATTACGAACTATGGTCATCACAACTCTACCCACCTTAAAAGAATTCCGTCCTCGAAATTTAATTAAGAGGCTAGAGAGGCAATGACAAGCTATATTCAAGCAATCTACCATGCAATCATTCATTTCAAGCAAGGAATCTAGAGCGTAAGGCATAAGAAAGACATTATACCTTACGAGTCAAACAGGTCAGGATATCGCGATCGGATATCATCCTCACGCTCCCACGTTGACTCACCCAAGGAGTGATGACCCCAAGCAACACGGACTAACTTGATAGTCTTGTTCTTGAGTATCTTCTCTCTTTGGTCCAATATGGATACGGGCCTCTCCTCATACGAAAGGTTGGTACCAACAACCAATTTCGAAAGATCCAGGATGTGGCTCGGGTCCGGAATATACCGTCGCAGTTGGGATACATGAAACACATCATGCACCTCACTCAGAGACGGCGGAAGAGCGAGACGATAGGACACATCTCCTACTCGCTCCAGAATATCGAACGACCCTATATACCTAGGACTAAGCTTTTCCCGTACGCCGAAACGAATGACGTCACGGTTGGGCGAGATCCAAAGGAATACATGGTCGTCGACAGAAAATTCAAAGGAACGCCGATGAGAATCGGCCCAATGGCGGTGACGATCTTGTGCAACGCGAAGATGATCTCTAACTCTCCTGACCACCTCAACTGTCTGAGTGATCAACTCGGGACCAAGCATATGTCTTTCTCCAACATCATCCCATGCTAGTGGGGATCTGCACTTCCTACCATACAGTGCCTCGAACGGTGCCATCTGGATGCTAGCTTGGAAACTGTTGTTGTACGAAAACTCCACCAGGTGCAGGTGATCTTCCCAAGAACCGTCGAAGTCGAGTGTACAAGATCTCAACATATCTTCGAGAGTCTGGATCGTGCGTTCTGACTGGCCATCTGTATGTGGGTGATATGCTGAGCTGAACTGGAGGTGAGTTTCCAAACTCTCTTGCAGACTACGCCAAAAGTGCGAGGTAAATCTCGAATCTCTGTCCGAGGTGATACTGACTGGTACACCGTGAAGTCGGACGATCTGCCTGAGGTACATCTCTGCTAGTTGAGCCGTCGACTGACCAACTCTGAATGGGAGAAAGTGAGCCACCTTCGTGAGCCTGTCAACTATCACCCAGATAGCATCTCTACCAGCTGGAGATCTAGGCAATCCAGTCACAAAATCCATGGTTATATGCTCCCACTTTCATTCTGGAATTGGCAAGGGCTGAAGTAGTCCAGATGGCCTCTGATGTTCAGCTTTAACCTGTTGGCAAACCAAACACCGAGAGACAAACCGAGCTATCTTCCTCTTCACGCCATTCCACCAAAAGTGCTGACGGATATCTCGGTACATCTTCGTGCCACCGGGATGAATCGAATACTGAGAACTGTGAGCTTCGGTCATGACTTCTTGTCTGATATGTCCACTGGGTACACAAAGACGCTTACCATGTCAAAGTGTACCATCCTCATGAATGCATAATTCTGGTCTTCGCCCTGCTACACATTCTGTCCTAAGCTGCTGAAGCTTAGAATCGGAGGACTGAGCTATCTTGATTCTCTCAACTATACTGGACTGAACTTGCATGCTGGCCATCAGTGCCACGCTGGTAGGAAGGACAACTTCTATATCCATCTTCTGAAGATCTGCTAACAATTCTGGTTGCGCTGTCAGAAAGTAAACTCTAGCTCTCCTGCTCAATGCATCTGCAACAACGTTGGCCTTCCCAGGATGGTACTGCAGGTTGACATCATAATCCACAAGCAGCTCTAGCCATCTCCTCTGACGCATGTTAAGATCCTTCTGAGTGAACACATACTTCAGGCTCTTGTGATCGGTGAAAATCTCCACCCTATCTCCATACAAGTAGTGTCTCCAAAGCTTTAGCGCAAACACCACGGCTGCCAGCTCCAAGTCGTGGGTTGGGTAATTCCTCTCATGATTACGAAGTTGTCGTGACGCATAAGCTATTACCTTCCCATGTTGCATCAAAACACATCCTAAACCTCGGCCTGAAGCATCACAATACACTGAGAATCCTTCGGTCCCATCTGGAAGCGTGAGAATAGGAGCCGTCATCAAGCCTCGTTTCAATTTCTCAAAAAAATTCTGACATTCTGATGTCCAAGCAAACTGCACATCCTTGCGGGTTAACTGCGTCAGTGGTGCTGAAATTCGAGCGAAGTCCGAAACAAATTGCCGGTAGTAGCCGGCCAATCCGAGAAAACTGCGAACTTCTGCAACTGTGCTGGGCACTGGCCACGTTTCGATAACTACGATCTTCTGGGGATCCACTTCTACTCCTCTTCTGGTGATGATATGACCTAAGTACGAAATACGATCGAGCCAGAACTCGCATTTACTAAACTTGGCATACAACTAGTGCTTTCGGAGAATCTGGAGGACAACTCTGAGATGCTGCTCATGCTTCGCTTCACTCTTGCTATAGACCAGGATGTCGTCTATGAATACAATCACTAACTGATCCAAATAAGGCATGAAGATGCGATTCATGAGGTCCATAAATACAGTCGGCGCATTGGTTGCTACAAATGGCATAACAAGGAACTCCCAATATCCATATCTAGACCTGAATGCCGTCTTCGGGATGTCCTGCTCTCTGACTCTGATCTGGTGGTACCCTGACCGCAAATCTATCTTCGAGAAAACTGCTGCTCCTCTGAGTTGATCAAACAAGTTATCTATCCTTGGGAGAGGATATCTGTTCTTGATTGTTACTGAGTTCAAGGTACGATAGTCAACACATAATCTGGACGTACCATCCTTCTTTTTCACAAGAAGTATTGGGGCTCCCCAAGGCGATCCACTAGCACGAATGAATCCCTTGGTCCTGAGTTCTTCAATCATTTTGTACAATATCTCCAATTCTGACGGCGCCATCCTGTAGACTCTCTCTGACACAGGTGCGGTCCCGGGGATCAAGTCTATGGTGAACTCGATCTCTCGCTCTAGCGGCATTCCTGGAAGCTCTTCTGGAAAAACATCTGGAAACTCCTCGACGATCCAGGGTAACTGATTGGTCTGTCTCCATTTTGAAATGTAAGAATGCCACTTTCTGGCGAAACTGAATTTACAATCAGTTTGCTATAATTTGATGGTATTTCCAATCAGTTCTGCTATAATTGATTGGTCTGTCTCCATTTTGATTATCGTCAGGGATTATCATAGGAATTCTTTCATTGAAATTCATAGAGATTGCAATTTTTTAAGAAATTGAGATCACATTTATTTAGAATGTCTCATTTTGCTTTCAGGAAGTATGGCAGGCAGATTCAGAGTGCTGCACCTTGTGAGGCCATTTCTGGCAATCTTGCCAGAAGTCGAGACTGCGGACCGAAGAATTCCTTTCCGGGAGAAGGTTATCTATACGGTGATATCCCTCTTCATTTTTCTGGTTTGCAGCCAGCTTCCCTTGTATGGCATCCACTCGACTACAGGCGCAGATCCCTTCTATTGGATGCGCGTTATTCTTGCATCCAACCGGGGAACAGTCATGGAGTTGGGCATAACACCGATCGTGACATCGGGACTGGTGATGCAACTCCTCGCGGGGTCAAAGATCATCGAGGTTGATAACAGCGTCAGAGAGGACCGTGCTTTACTGTAAGTTTTTATTTTCTCCTAGATGTTCCCCTTTTTCAGAAAAAAAAAGGATGGATCTAGGAGATCCCAGCCAATTCCTTTTTTTCTACATTACATTTCTCCTAGATGTGAATGATATGTAGAAGTATTTGCATGTACAGTTCAAACATATGATTTTTCCTACAATTATGGCATAACGAATAGTGGTCTGATAGGATTACTGAACTAGCTTAGTTTTAGTTCTTGACTGCTATGCTCAAATGTACAAATTTCTACTTTTGATGAGTCGGACTATATTGTTTCAAATAAAATTCTGCAACTCTTTAAGAGTACATATGTTCTTGAATTATGAGAGCATGTATGTTATAAATCTGTAATTATGACTGAAGTACTTACTGGATGATGACTAATATTTGGTTGCAAATCTATCTTTCTTTGCGTATGAAGGTGTTTTGCAATGATTTAATCTATTCAAACATATGATTTTTTTACTAGAATTATGGCATAAAGATTAGTGGTCTGATAGGATTACTGAACTAGCTTAGTTTTAGTTCTTGATTGCTATGCTCAAATGTACAAATTTCTACTTTTGATGAGTCGGACTACATTGTTTCAAATAAAATTCTGCAACTCTTTAAGAGTACATATGTTCTTGAATTATGAGAGCATGTATGTTATAAATCTGTAATTATGACTGAAGTACTTACTGGATGATGACTAATATTTGGTTGCAAATCTATCTTTCTTTGCGTATGAAGGTGTTTTGCAATGATTTAATCTATTCAAACATATGATTTTTTTACTAGAATTATGGCATAAAGATTAGTGGTCTGATAGGATTACTGAACTAGCTTAGTTTTAGTTCTTGATTGCTATGCTCAAATGTACAAATTTCTACTTTTGATGAGTCGGACTACATTGTTTCAAATAAAATTCTGCAACTCTTTAAGAGTACATATGTTCTTGAATTATGAGAGCATGTATGTTATAAATCTGTAATTATGACTGAAGTACTTACTGGATGATGACTAATATTTGGTTGCAAATCTATCTTTCTTTGCGTATGAAGGTGTTTTGCAATGATTTAATCTATTCAAACATATGATTTTTTTTACTAGAATTATGGCATAAAGATTAGTGGTCTGATAGGATTACTGAACTAGCTTAGTTTTAGTTCTTGATTGCTATGCTCAAATGTACAAATTTCTACTTTTGATGAGTCGGACTACATTGTTTCAAATAAAATTCTGCAACTCTTTAAGAGTACATATGTTCTTGAATTATGAGAGCATGTATGTTATAAATCTGTAATTATGACTGAAGTACTTACTGGATGATGACTAATATTTGGTTGCAAATCTATCTTTCTTTGCGTATGAAGGTGTTTTGCAATGATTTAATCTATTCAAACATATGATTTTTTTACTAGAATTATGGCATAAAGATTAGTGGTCTGATAGGATTACTGAACTAGCTTAGTTTTAGTTCTTGTGATTGCTATGCTCAAATGTACAAAATTCTACTTTTGATGAGTCAGACTATATTGTTTCAAATAAAATTCTGCAACTCTTTAAGAGTATATGTTCTTGAATTATGAGAGCATGGCTAATTATGTTATAAATCTGTAATGTTGACTGAAGTACTTACTGGATGATGGCTGCACATATTATATTATAATTATTATAATTAACAGTGCTCCATTCAGTATAACGTGTTTTCACTGGATAACTTCTTATTAAAACATACTTTTGTTACTTAGGATAGCATTAAAAATTAATTTCAGGTTGTGATAGTCAAGAGGGAAATCCTTCAGTTGGTCATGATAGTAGAATTGTCATCCTTCCTCACTCATGTTAGTTTTATGTAGAAAAATAGCAAAATCCTTTATCCCAAATTTTGGTTCAGCCGTTTGAATCCTTTTCTTTGGTTCATCTCTATTAAGGACCATTTAATGAGTTTATGTTTTCTGCAAAATTCCAATGTTTTATCTATTTTACAAATGATTGAACCATTTCTTCTTATATGGTAATTGTAAGATTTCTCCGTTGGACAGGAATGAAGAACATCTTACTTGTTGGTTGAGTGGATTTATTCCGGTCCTTGAATTTCGGACTACTTTGATGCATAAACAAGTGCATTCTGTTTGTATCTCTTATGGTTGTTCTATGCATCATACTTTGATGTCATTTATAATTCTACAGAAATGGAGCACAAAAATTACTGGGCATCCTGATCGCAATTGGGGAAGCAGTTGCTTATGTTTTGTCGGGGATGTATGCAGTGCCGGACTTTCGATTTTTGATGCCTGAGGCGAACTCTAGAAGTGGTGCCCTCAAAACTTAATGTTCATATTAATAAATAAAAATTCAGCAAATTATTTTCTTGTTGGATACATGTTTGCTTCTCTAGAAAATAAATGAATAAGAGATGAGAGAGGCTGAATCGGTTTTATACTTCTTATAATAATAAGTACATGTGCCAACGGTTTTGACAAATTCAAGTTCTTGCTTTCGAAAACCAAATAATAATAAAAATAAAATAATATATTTAATACATTTAGACATATTTTATATATCATTATTTTTTTATTAATTTTGAGATAAAAATTTTGTTCTTATTGTTGTTATTGCATAGGAAAAAAATGAAACTTATTATAACAATATATCACATGATATTTCAATTTGATAATATGGATACGAATACTATGCAATCAAATGACATTATTATAATTTTTTCAATAATTAATAACAATTTAATGATAAACAATCAACAATAAATATAAAAATATTTTCTTTCTCAATTTCTCTATTAAGTTGATTTCAATTTTTGTAGGAATAACTATGTAATCAAATGGCTGAAACATATATTTTTAATAAATTAGTCAACCACAAATAAAGAACTAAAGATAATTAACAACAATTTATAAAAAAATATTAACAAATTACAAAGCTCACCTTATGTAGAGGAATTGGAACTGTAGATCTTTTAGGAACTCCAGGAGTCGGCCACATGAGTTTCCTCTATAAAAACCTACAAAAAATACAATTAGAACACATCTTTGGAGGAAAAAATATATTAATAAATTTTAAAAAACAATTAGAACATACTTCACCTTAAACAATATTAATAAATTATGAAACTTACAACAATTTATATTATTATATACAAAAAAAGAAAGAAAGAAAGACTCACCTGTGTGGTGGAGGAAAAGGGAGGGATGATTCATTTCCTTGCTTCAAAAAGGAGCAACCGACCCTATGTGAGACTTGTGACTTTTGAGCCTGTTCAAATATTAGGAAAAAGAAAGAAATAAAGAAAGAACTCCAAAGCCTCCAAGCAGCCGGCCACATACTCTGAAAAGACTAAAAAAGAAAACATATTCCTTACTAAAAAACATTATGGATCCGTTGGACCATTCGTTTCTCTTCGTTGGGTTATTTGTTGCTCACTGCAGCAGGCCAATGAAGAGAAATCATCTGGGCCATTGTCATCTACAGTGGAGTAAGCTATATATATATAAAATTTGGTGCCCTCTAAAATTTTGGGCCTGAGGCCACCGTCTCATGGGCCTCATATTAAGTCCGGCCCTGGATGTATGGTAGTGTTAGCCAACTTGGTGCTGGCAATGCTATTCTCATAATTCTCCAACTCTGCTTTGCTGGTATCATCGTCATCTGCTTAGATGAGTTATTACAGAAAGGATATGGTCTTGGTTCTGGAATCTCTCTTTTCATTGCCACTAACATCTGGTAAGCTTAGGCTTTTGTGGTTTTCTTTATTGGTCACCAGTATATGCTTATGACTGAAGACTTTAAACATCTATTGCAGTGAGAACATCATCTGGAAGGCATTTAGCCCTACAACTATAAACAGTGGCCGAGGTGCTGAGTTTGAAGGTGCAGTCATTGCCTTGTTCCACTTGCTGATAACTAGAACAGACAAAGTCCGAGCTCTCCGTGAAGCCTTTTACCGACAGAATCTTCCAAATGTGACAAATTTGCTTGCTACAGTCTTGGTGTTTCTCATTGTGATCTACTTCCAAGGGTTTCGGGTTGTTCTTCCTGTGAGATCAAAGACAGCCCGTGGACAACAGGGATCTTATCCAATCAAACTATTTTACACCTCTAATATGCCCATCATTTTACAGTCTGCTCTGGTTTCCAACCTATACTTCATTTCCCAGGTATGAGATCTTTTTCAAAATATGTTAGGTTTTGGTATAATAGTATCATCATCATCATCTCAGCAAAACATTTAATATCCGAAAAAATTGTGCAGCTCTTGTACCGGAAGTCCAGTGGAGATTTCTTCGTGAATCTGCTGGGTAAATGGAAGGAATCTGAATATTCTGGTGGCCAATTCATTCCTGTTGGCGGTATCGCTTACTACATTACAGCACCATCAAGGTGATTTTCACACTCTCGAAATTGTGAGATATCATTCAAGTCAAAGTAGTTATTCTCTGAACTCCTTTTCTGACTGCTGGAGTTAGTTTTTCTCCGACACTAATAGCTCATCTTCCAAGTTTCTCTGTTGAAAATCTTGTTTTGCAGCTTGGCAGATATGGCAACAAACCCATTCCATGCACTCTTCTATATAGTATTTATGCTGTCAGCTTGTGCATTATTCTCAAAGACTTGGATTGAAGTGTCTGGATCATCTGCAAGGGATGTGGCTAAGCAGCTCAAGGTACAATCCTGCCTGTCATGCTATCTTGAGTCTGCACTGAACTGTTTTTTAGTTCTATGAGCCAAATTAGGTTTTGAGGCTTATGTCAAAACTTACATGCTGCACAAGTGTTTTTTTTATATGGTATATAAAGAGTATGACAGTAATAGAAAGTAGAATATTTTTTAAGCCTATACCAATAAGAGACTTTCCATCTTTCCCTACCCAGAAAAATCTTATTTGAAAATATAGTCATATGTTTGCCTCATTATTGAGGAGTTGCTATCAACGGTCCTTGAATGTATACCTTCGACTTTGCTATGGACATAATTTTTGATGTTTCAATTACGGTTCTCTTGGCATGATTTTACTTTGGGCACCAGCAGACTATTTTTCTTGCTGAATTAAAAGTTCTCTGGCATGTTGTCACTAATAAGATATGCAAAGGATAATGTGAATCCTCAGCTTTGCAGGATTCAAGGGATAGCCAAAGAAATAGAAGAGTAATTTTGTCTAATTTTCTGAATATCTTAGTGGCATGCTTTGAGGAGTTGTATACGAACCCAATTCTCTTCAATTACAAGTATATTTCCTGCATTTCATTTTTCCTTTTGCATGACATGACCTAGGCAACCAATTCACATGTTATATACGATCCCAATTCTCTTCAATTACGAGTATATTTCCTGCAATTCATTTTTCTTTTCGCATGACATGACCTAGGCAACCAATTCACATGTATATCTAAAATGAAGTAGGTAGTCACTGTCATAATGTATGATGTTAACTCATTTCATGGTACACTTTAGTTGATTTGACACATTAAAGGACAGTTTAGTTACATCGGCTGAACATGGACACTGTTACAGATAAGGTCACGGCATGAAATGGGATACATACATTTCAAATATACAATAAGTAGTTACCTTTGTTGCATAAAAACGGACATGCATATGTTAGGGACACGATACAGATAGGAACATCATTGCAACATAGCTCCGTAGTTACTAAGTTTTAGATGAATGCATGTGTAATCCCTGTTTACTGGTTTTATTTGGTCATCATGAACAATTTTTCTCTCTTTCAACCTTTTGATGTTCTTGATATAACATTCTTGTGGGTTTGGCTTCTAGAAGCAATTTTTAAGAGCATTGTGTCACTGTTTTCCACTCTAATGTTTCCCCTCCTTTTAGGAACAACAAATGGTAATGCCTGGCCATCGGGAGTCCAATCTACAGAAGGAGTTGAACCGGTACATCCCCACGGCAGCTGCATTTGGCGGCATGTGCATTGGCGCGCTGACAGTCCTTGCAGATTTCATGGGTGCGATTGGTTCTGGCACGGGAACCTTGCTTGCAGTGACTATAATATACCAGTACTTTGAGACCTTTGAAAAGGAGAGAGCAACGGAGCTTGGTTTCTTTGGGTTTTAATTCAACTGACTGTTTGCCGTTGAGAAAATATGGGTAGAAGAGGAAATATTGGATGAAATTATAGAGGACTAAACAGGTCTGTTACAGTTTTGCTGAAAGCAAGAGAGAAGTCGAGCCATCCTAACATTTGGTGGTAGGAATTTTGAAGCAGCTTACTTCAGTGGACACTTTTGCATGTCTCGGAAAGAGGGTGAGAGTAGGGAAAATATGGCTGTTTTATGTGATTTTTGATGCGAAGAATTTGTGGGCCAATTAAGTTTAGTTTAATCAGCTTGTCGATGTTTGTTAAGAATCTTACAAAATCAACTGAATATTAAGAAAAACTGCAATTTCATCTGCAGGCTATTGCCAATTGGCATCCTTGTCTAGTGGTGGTGTTGTACTTAGCACCGTGTCCACTTTTTATCTTATGGCTACTATGATTTGCCCTCGGTAAGGGACTACAAAGGCTGGTTCAATTAAACCGAGTGCAGGCTTTCTCCGAGCATTGAGAGACTAAGGGTGCATTTGGTTTGCATGGTTGGACAATATAAATTTATATTATAAATCTAATTCATATGTTTGATGGCATATATTATTTTTTGAATGTAATATAACGACCCTTATAAACTTGATTACATTATATTAATTTCTTTATTACAACTTAAAACTTACTGGTAGCACGGTTGATGTGCCTCCAAGTTCCCCAACGCAAAGTTCATCGCAATACTAGCCCTGCCAAAGAACTTGCTTTCGATGTGCAGCATGTCGCAACAAGGAAAGGTGAGCACATTATTTAGTTTTGGTTTATTTTGTGGTAATTCATATAGTTATGTACATTCTGCTGTTTGCTCTATATAGATTCTGCTGCTGCTTATCCAGAAAGAGCTGAAGATCCTGCCGCAGGTAGAATTTTCCAAGTAAGATTATATATATATATTTTTTTTGAGAAATTTTGAGTGGCACCCCACTTTATTTTACCATATTTAAGGTACACCCCATAAGTTTGCACAAATGTAAGCTACCCCCCACTTTTGACGGATTCCGTCTTTCTTTAACGGTCAACTCCTTTGACCCATTTTTTTTGACAAAAATGCCCTCTTCTCTACTCCGAGCCCCTTCTCCATGATATCCCCGCTGCGCGCGTGCCTCCGCTAGCTGCCGCCCACGTCCCGGCCCACCCCCGCGCCCCCCTCCACCTCCCCCCCTCCGCTGCCCGCCGCGCCGTGCCGCCGGCCCCCCCTCCCCGCCTCTGCCGCTGCCGCGCCGCCACTGCTATTGCTGCCTCCGCCGGACTCGGTCCCCGCCTGAAAATCTGTTCGAGCTCTGCCAGCACCTCCAGCTCCTGGTAGAGATTGGAGGTGGCTGCAAGGAGCCGCTCCATCTTCTTCACCTTCCGCTCAATCTTCCTCCCTGCGTACTGGAGCCCATAGATATCGGTGCCATTCTTGATGAGATGGGCAAAGACGTGATCAAAGCGCTGGAGGACAGGATCGGTGCAGCGCAACCTCCCGAGACTGGTTATTGAGCGGACGAGGGATCCTAGGGATTCGGTGGTCTCGGTGAGGGCAAGGCCCAGGAGGAAGCCGTCATCGTCGGAGACGAGCTTGCAGATGCCTTGGAGGCAGAGGGTTTCGTCTCTGAGGTGGGAGATCTGGGAATCGGAGAGGGAGTTCCAGAGGTTGACGGCTCTCGACATGAGCCTAGCCACCTCGAATGCAAGGACGCCAATGGTGGGGCTTTTCTTCTTTTTCTCCACCGTCGCCTCGACGGAGGGGGAGGAGGACAAGGAGAAGCGGTTCGTCTTCTTCTTTTTACTGCCGCTTCTTCCCTTCATCAATCCGAACAAAGAGTTCGAGCTCAGCTTCGCCATAGTCAGGACTCGGGAGGAGAATGAATAGCCCCCTCTCTACTCCACTCCACTCCACAAGAAGAAAATCAATCTAAAATCCTAAATCGAACATTGACTGATGGATCTGCTTCAATCAGGACAACTTTACAGTATCATTCAATATGGAATGGAAGAAGATGTCTCAGAAGAAAGAGGAAGGAGCAAGTGCATTGGTACGACTGATGGATCTGCCGCCGCCGGAGGCGAGGAGGGAGGGGGAGCGGAGGTGGGGAGGGGGGAGGGGAGAGGGGAGAGGGGACGGTGGCCCGGGGGGGGGGGGGGGGGGGGGAGAGGTGGAGGGGGGAAGAGGAAAGAAGAAAGAAGAAAGAAAAAAGAGGAAGGAGCAAGGAGCAAGGGCATTTTGGTCCAAGAAATTTTTTTTTGACGGTTATCGTCCAAAGTGGGGGGTAACTTACATTTGTGCAAACTTGTGGGGTGCACCTTAAATATGGTAAAATAAAGTGGGGTGCCACTCAAAATTTCTCATTTTTTTTTTGGAAAAAGGTAAATTTTATTCCAAACGAAAAGCCATAATCATACAACATACAAATTGAGTGGGACTCCCACTCAACACTCATCCATTCTCCATAGCATTCACATCAAACTCAATATTATGGAGAATGCCAACCGGAGGTGTAACTAGTCCCTCAAAGATCCGGCGGTTTCGCTCCCGCCAAACATGCCAAACCGAAGCCGCCAGACGAACTCTGGCTGTGCGGAACCAGTCCTGACCTCGATCTCTACTATCTCGAATCACCTGGATGATGTCCCCAATGCATTTACCAGAGGCATACACTCCCAATACCCGACTCTGCTCCGACCATATCTGCCATGCCAGAGTGCACTCGAAAAATATATGTTTAATAGACTCAGGCTCCAAGCAGTAAAGCACACATATGGGATCCGGCACTGGCACTCCAAAAGAACTCAGTCTATCCCTCGTCAAGAGGCGACCCAGAAGAAGCTTGTAAACACACAACTGCATCTTCCTGGCCAGACCCGTACACCAGACGAACTCGTAATCAGCACTCAGAGGAAAAGTGTGCCGGATAAGGTTGTAGCAACTACGTAACTGGAACTCCCCCGAGCCCGAAGAAGCTCCAGTCGGCTCCCAAATCCACCGATCCGCAAGCAAAGCCGGA
Source organism: Iris pallida (assembly GCA_029216955.1). Lineage (NCBI taxonomy): Eukaryota > Viridiplantae > Streptophyta > Magnoliopsida > Asparagales > Iridaceae > Iris > Iris pallida. The sequence continues at coordinate 10,472,512 of JANAVB010035418.1, forward strand.
TCAATGACTGTAGCCCTAATGAACCCTCCCAGCTCCTCTGTATACCGATACGATTCCGGCCTCCACTCTCCATCTCGTAAGATCCGACTACACCTCAGACCTCGCCTGTCCTCTGTGTGAGTCGGGGGTCCCCTGATGTCTAGCAACGAACTCCGATCAATCCAAGGGTCCCGCCAGAGGTCCGTACCCGACCCATCCTTCATGACCCTCCGGATAGCAGACTTGAGCACACCCCTGTGTCTCAGGACAGTCTTGAACGTGACAGAATGGTTGTTATCAGGAGAACACGTCCAAAAATTGCCCTGCTTCACGTATCTGTTGTGCATCCAGTCCGTCCAGAGAGATCCCCCGCTAATGAATCTCCAGGCCATCTTGAGCGCAGAGGCCTCCCTGATCTCTAGTAACGGCCTGAACCCCACACCTCCCTCCTTCCTGGGACGGCAGAGCTGCTCCCACGAGATCGCATGCATATCCCCCCTCCAAAGGAAATCAGCACATAGACGCTCCACACGCCGAATAGTGGCCACCGGGAGGAGGATGGACTGTAGCCAAAAGTGGGCCACAGCCGAGATCACAGATCTGATCAGCTCTATGCGTCCGCCAAAAGACAGACCGGCAGCTTGCCAGCCTTCTACTCTCCGCTGGACATACTCCACCAGGCCCTGGCAGTCCTGATCCCGCGCATAATTGACTGTGAGGGGCACTCCTAAATACCGCACCGGAAGATCACTCCTCGCTATACCTAGGACATCAGCCCGCTCCTCCTTCTGGGAACACCGGGAACTGAAATAGACCCGACTTTATCCCTGTTCAACTGGAGACCCGAGAAGGACTTCAAATCTTCCATAATACCCGCAAGCGTCTGCAACCCCATCGTCGTAGGCTGGATGAAGACCAGTAGATCATCAGCATATATAAGGTGGGTAACTGAAGGGACCATCCTCCGAAACAGAGGCACCAGCCGTCCACGGTGCAAAGATTATATATATATATATATATATATATATATATATATATATATATATATTACTACTGAAATTCTACTAACTACAGCTAGGAATTAATCTGGAAAACTTTCTAGTTTTCATCAGTGTGTCAATATTCTCAACTATCAATTCATGAATGAATGAATTGAGAGAATGCTCAATTTTGCAATGGAACGAGTCTGTTATCGATATGCAATATTGATCATAATTTTCACAAATTTGATGTTAGTTAGAGATTGTGGAGCTTTGTCAGATTCTCTATTGCTTGTCCCAGTCCTGATTTGCCGAAGTTCGGTAATTGTACTGAAGTCGGTGGTTGCTCTAATCTCAGCCTATGTTGTTACGGGCGACGCCTAGGCGCGCCTAGGCGGCCTAGGCGTGCCCGATTTGAGTACACCGCCTCGACCTGGGGATTTCAAGGCAGGGTTCAGTGGTGGGCGCCTAGGCACGCCTGGACGGACGCCTAGGTCCGTCCAGTGGAAGTCGAAGTCGGGCGGGCGCCTAGGTCCTTAATGCAAAAGTCTGCTACTAATGTTTACAATTTACATTGCTTCACATTGCTTCTACTTCTCCTTAATGCTGCTGTATCTCCTGAAAGTCTGAAACCTGAGATCTGCTACTGCTACTGCTGCACACAGGGAAAACAGCAAGAAATTCTAGGCGGGCGCCTAGGCGCGCCTAGGCGAGGCGGGCATGGTCTCGCCTCGCCTCGCCTAACGCCCAGTACAACATAGATCTCAGCCTATAATAACATTCCAACTTTTTAATTGTAACTCACTTATAATCATGGAATCTGTACATTCTTATTATGATAAGGGGTTATGAACTTATAATCATGGAATCGAGTCGATTCCATGATTATAAGTTCATTCCATACCGGACCAGACCGGAATAGGGTTATGTACATTCTTATTATGAGAAGGGATCATTCGAGCGTATGTAAATAGATACTATGTTTACATGTTTACATATGGATCCATACGTCGTTACATTCTATTTAGGATTAGGAATAGGCGTAATTGGACCTGCTTTTGACATATCTATCGTTATTTGGGTGCCTCACTTCTTTGGGCTTCTATTGATATTGAATCAAGAAATAGGTTTGATTGTACATCTTTTTGATATATATAGGGTATCCTACGAATAATTCAAATCGAAGCAATTTGATGTCTGACTCGGGCCCCTTGTTAGCAATCACCCGAATAAAACGCGTATTATACGCGAATTTTTCCGTATATTACATAAACATATAATACTTACGTACTTTTGACAAATTCGGATTTGTACGCGAATTTTAAGCCTGTGGCGTTTTAAACGCGTACCGTACGAATTTTTAAAAAATTCGGCCAAAAAAAACGTGACCGAGAAATCCAACAGTCTTAACTTTCTTGACTCTTGTTACTATTAGATATTAAAACTAGCACAATTCTCAAAATTTATCAAAAGAAAAGAAGAAAAAGTCTCACAGTAATCAAAAAAAGAAATCCAAGAGTCTTTGCACATGTTGCTTGCAACAATCAAAGAAAAATCTTTTGATTTTCCATCATCCAACATCTTCTTATTCTCACACTGAACCCTTGTTTATGAAGGAGTAGAGGTGGGTGGGCCCTATATATACCGAATTTTTAGTGCCGAATTTGTTCATATGAAACGTACTAAACACGAATTAAATCTAATCCGAATGTTTTTCGTTTGACAAATTTTTGACCGAATTTTTTACCGTATTTTACTTATATTGTGCCGATTTATACTCGTACTTTAGTTGTTCCGAATTTTTTCCGGTTGCCGAATTGCTAACAAGGCTCGGGCCTATATGACATGACCGATCGATAGAAATACTCCAACACTTCACCTTTGTCATATATTCCATATATCACACTAGATAGATATCCTCTTCAAGGCATAATATTGAGAATGCTCATTGAAATAATAAAAACAACTTTTCTTCTTCTTCCAAACAGTTTGAATATGAAGATGATATGATACGGATTTAGTAGAATATGAATGACTACGTAGCATGTATCTTGAAATTCTTCAAGATTTCAACTATTGAGTTTAGCAAACGACAGTATCAGCAAAATAAGGCAAGCCACTGATTATGTTACTTTGATGATCAACTTTGTTGTCAGGATCGTGACTTTGTATCAGAACAATTTTGTACAGAACAACAGGAGACAGGCTCCTGGTTATCCGAGTGAACGAGAGGAGCCCTTCTTATTTTGGATTATGTTCCCTCTGCTGCTCCAGTGAGGGCTGGCTCATGGTAGAAAGAGGACTTCACATTCATGCGGCTTAGTACCTTCGAAGTACATAAAGCTTGTCAGTGATGGCTAGCTAGTGCCTCGACATTATCGCACGAAGCAGGTTTATTTACTGATGTTTCCATCATAGCAGTTGGTATCTGAATGTGAAATTATATAGTTGATAATTCCACAATATCAAGCTATATTACAAGAGAAATTATTCAGTCGTACGTGCTCATCATGTGGCAGTGGCATTTCAAAGTCAACTGCATGAGAATCTAAACAAGATAGAATGAGAGAGTGATGGAGAGAATAAGAATGAGAGAGTGATATAGCGAATCCAGAATTGATGGTTAAAGACTGACACGAATCACATTCCAGTATTGGAGGAACCTGCACCAACCAAACAAAGGAATGAGAATACGATTTCGATTTCAAATGATAAATGGCAATTGATGCATTCACCGAACATGTCCCTATTGCCATTTCGATAATTTTGTTTGGCCAAAATCTACTGAGTAGAAACCAAATATATTTTATTTATCATTTTGGTTAAGCTGTTGCTGCATTTCGAATTAACTTTGGTGTTCGGATATATTTCTAAATAAACTTTAGCTTTGGGTGTTTGCTGGAAGTTAACTGTTGGAATTCAATTCTTAATAAACTTTATCTTCTTAGAAAATTCAACTACTATCAGACTTGAGAGATCAGACTCTGTTTCCTCGGCTGTAAGGGAAGTATATATTTTTTTATCCGTTATATTTTGATGTTGAAATATTTCATGGAATAATCGTGTAATTAGTTTAAAAGTAGGAGTATCCTTTATTATAAATCCAAAATTTAGAAGTAATTAGTGTAAATAATCCTTCAAAATTTTAACTATTATCCCAAATACATAGAAGTATTATGAAATTAATGAAGAGTATTTATAGAAAACTAAACAGATTAAGATTCCTATTTTCGTCTGAACCAAAACATGTGAATGAAAAAATTGAAAATTTTAATCCACATACTCTGAAACTAGCCAAACATGAATGTTGATTCCTTCTCCATGATAAAAAGGAATGGAATACAAAACCTTGATAAACGCCCCCCCTCATGGGCTTTGCTACACTGATGAGTTCAGGTTCCTCGACAATGCTGCGATGGTAACAAAAACCCCGTGCAATCAAACCAAATGGTCTAGCTAGCTAACGGTCCATGGAGGTCGTGCAGTCTGGCAGCTAGAGGGATGCAACTCGGACGGGTTGTGTCAGACTTGAGCTCAACCCGGGTCCAATCCGATGAATATAAGCCTAGTTCGAACCCAAGTCCAATCCGACTTCGGGTTCAACACATGAAGTCCAAGATCGAGTCCGCAGGATAGAAAAAGGAATCCAGGTTTCTCGGATTGGGTCGTGTCCATCGAATTTATCGGACTCTAAACAAGACTAATATTAAGCACATAATTGAGTAGCAATCAAGTCTTAATTATTACAAAATATAAGTTAAAGAATTGTGATGAAAAAAGTGTAAAATTTAAACTTTTTATTTAAGAAGCATAAAACGATATATTTATAAAAGTATATTTAGATTATATATATGTCGGGTTCTCAATTTGTTGAATAATCCGACATATAAATTCGAGACCATCCAGATTTTTGATCAAATTTAAATATTTTAATCTGAATCCTGGCACAATTTTCGAGTAGTCGTACTGTCCGGCCACGCAAGAGGCCTTCAACTCGATCAGTCAGCTCGAGTTCTACTACTAGCGCAGTTCCCGGAGAACATGGGGAGCATCTGGGGCTCTAGTCTTATGCAGCTTGGCAGTGACTTTTCTAGCAACTTGTTGGCAATAGCAATATGTAGCAGCACGCTAATTATATTATAGCTGCAACGTTTTGTAGATGTTTCAAATCTAAGCTCAGACATGCACAGTACAGTTAACAAAGTTGAAAAACAGAACTGAACAGTTACAGCTACATTTGAAATCCCCTGTGAACTTGTTCTGCTGCAAGATTTAGGAATGATCACTACTGCTTTTTTTTTTTTTTTTTGGGGCATATGTTTCCTCCCAAATTACCTTGTTTGCTGCACTGGTTTACTTGGATATTTCCGCCGGCATGGCCGGTCCAAGAGGTTGGATTATCCAAGTCAGATTGCCGAACTTACGAGCAATTATGCCACAAAAATTATATTATAATTTACACCATTCCATGAGCATGAGCAGCTCTCAAATCTACGAGAGGTGTATGAATCTACAAACAGTTAGGAGTCCACCAGAAATAAAGAGAATAAATCTCAATTTAAAAAATATATTATATTTATTTTAAGTAGTACAATAAAGCCATTATATATGCTTAACAAAATTTGGAGAGAAAAAATAAACCATACTTATCCAAATAATTGGATGCGAGTGATGAGTACATCCAATCACGGTAAAGATGGTAGTACATTATTTATTCCACTATTCAAACATCCATAATTATTTTATAGTCTTATCCATAGCATTATTGTAGTATAACCACTAATGATCCACATAGACAATATATTACTACACTACCAAAATAAGTCAATTTAGCGACGTCATTTCCCCCCATTCTCGATCTCTCCTCCAAAATTTCATTTCTCCCCACTCCTCCACCCAACACCCCCTCCTCCGCCGCAGAGAGCCGCCGTTCGTCGAGGCCTCCTCTGCCCGTGGCCCACTCCTCCACCCAACGCCCCCTCCTCCGCCGTCGAGAGCCGCCGTTCGTCGAGCCCCTCCCCAGGTAATTCCTATCCCTAACCCTAGCTCTAAACACGGACACATGCAAAGGGACACGATGAGTTCGAGCCCCCTCCTCCCCTAACCCCCTCCTCCCCTAACACGATGAGTTCACGGACACATTCCTAACCCTAAATCTAGACGGATGCCTACGAGAATGGACACAAGCATGAGTTCTCCGCCGACAGAGCGCCTCCTCACCGGTCCCATCCGAGCACACCCCAAGACCCACTATGGGGAGGGGTTTGTGCACAGGGGACTGTGCTGTGCACAGGGGACTGTGCTGTGCACAGTCCCTGTGTGTGTGTGTGTGTGTGAATTTCAAGTTAGATGTTAAAGTGTGTTAGATCATTAGCTAGTATTAGAGAGAGAATTGTTGTAATTGCCAAGTGTAGGTAAGGATTGGGTATCTCAAGATACTAAGTTATAAGGTAAATATAGCTACACATATATGTGTGTGTGTGTGTGTGTGTGTAGAGTTGAGAGTAATTGATTAGTGTGTGATACTAAATGTATATGGGGATATAGATATTAGTGTGTGTATGCATTAGCTATAGGTTTGTGTTGTCACGCCCCGACCCGGAATCACCCGAATCATCGTCCTCGCAAGGAACGTGATGCCGCACGAGCCTGGAGTTGTGCTCGTGCAAGGCAAGATGACAAGTTCTCAAATGGTTATCTTTTGATTCGATATTTACAACGATAGGAAAACAGAGCATATGAAACAATTCTCTTATTTGATATTCGAAACTGAGATTACAAAGGCCTTCGATAGCCTAACAATATATGCCAGATTGGCTACAACACTCAGGTTCTCTCTTGCCCACAAAGGATTTTACCGTTCCATACATCATGTCTTCTATATCTCGGCCGCATCAATCCAGCTGCGTAGTCCGAGCGTCAATGCGATAGCACGCTTCAATGCGCTTCGGCATTCCAAGCCTTAACACGTTCAAGCAACGCTTCGCCGCGAGCAATCCATTCCCTGCACCCTGCATGAAGCTGGTGGGGGATCAGTACGTTCGTCCTCGCATGTACTGAAGCAAAGATCATCTTTCCAAACCGACATTTTAATATTTATGTTGAATCATGCAACTTAGCTTATGATCTTGCTATGTTCTCCTTAGGGTCAATTTTATGGCATCTTCGAAAGCGTAAAGCATGTTATCATAGCAGCATGTTATCGAATTGAATAGGCAAGCAATAAGCATTCTCGTGTTTGATTCGTGGCGTGACTTACCAAGTCGACGCACTCGCCCTTGCGTCCCTTGCACTGACGCAAGGTGAATACGCCCCATTTCTTCCCTGTCATGTTATATGTGCATCTCTAGGCAGGATCTATATGCGGGATGCATTCGCGCCTACACTTTCAACCCATCGTTCCTTAACTATATGAGGGCCGTTGGCGTATCCGCGCCGGAATGGACTAAAGGAGTTTCTCTTTTATTATTCCTTACTTTCTTTTCTCTCTTTCTTTTCTCTCTCAAATCGAATTTGGGTAGCCCGGCGTTTCACGGGTTGGGTTACAATCCCAACAACCGAAACTTACTGCGGGCCTACCATCATTTGCGGCTTCTCATATTTACGACCGAGTGCTAATCGGACATTCGCAGATGTGCGCCTATCAAAGATTAACATCCCTCCTAGGCCGAACGGTCCCGGTGCCCCGGTACGCCCGTTCGGAGGGAACTTCCGTGCACGGAAGATATCATCGCAATTATCTCAAGCCCATTCCAATCGACCATGCAATGCCCTATCATTCAAGTAATCAAATTCAAACAACCAAACATAGTCTTGAGTCCGAGACTTAGACTTATCATCTCGCATCTCTTTCGTTAACTTTCTGTGTTCTTACATTTCATACTTCGTTTCAATGATTCAATGGTATCGTGTCTCAACTCAATGCTCGTCAACCGAACGATCCGAAGGTCTCGAACACCTTTCGAGGCACCATGTCATAGCCGACAGTTCTGCCACATTCATGCCACAACTGTATTCTCTCGCAACGAAGCCATCTTTTATTATCCCGTGCACGTAGGCACGTTTTGACCGTATTTCGCTGTTCTATAACTTAGCATTCAATGTTCGGGGCTTGCGAGCTAGGGCGCTCGCCTATTGTCTTTCAATGTTCTAGCCGTTCTAACTCGGGCAGCAAAGGCACGGTATGGTTCGTGTACTAAGGCACTCGCCGATTACAGTTATCCCATGTTCTTGCGGCTTGCGCACCGAGGCGCTCGCCTTAGCGATATCCAATGTCCCATAGCGACTCGTGCATATTGATGCACGTTTTATTTCAATTGTTCTAACTTAGTGTTCGACTCACACTACGATTTTATCTCCGATCGGACCATGCCCGTGGCGTCGATAGGTTAACTTTTAGCATACAATGATATATTTGACTTATCAAATGAAGGAGTAAAAAGAAGTCAATCCTCCCACCTTGAGTCGATATGCCTTCGTCGTTTTGCCGAGCCGATGCGGCTCGATCCATAACTTTGTTGCACGGCCACTCTCCTGACTTAGCCATTCGAGCACTTCGTGCTTCATTGAGTTATACGTCCAATTTGCCTTAGCGTGCCCAAGTCTTAGCCCGTCGCAAGGCGACGATTTGATTTCGCGGACCCCTTACTAAATATTGCAAAAGATCGACCTCTAATATTTTCCCGTCAAAGTATAACCTGCACATGAAACGAACTAAAATCAATACTTGCATCGATTCGGACTTGCGCCTTGGTCGATTCAATTTCTTAGAATCTTCGAGCTGATTCAACGCACTCATCCTTTGGGGCAACGCGGCGCTTCGCATCGATTCAACTCGATGCATTCTTTCGGGACAAGGCAACTCTTCGCATCAACTTAGTTCATGATGCGTTGCTCGGGACAACTTAACTCTCGCATCGTTTTGCATCGATACATTCCTTCCATCAACGCGACTCGTTGAGTCAACACTTCAGCGTAATGTACCGTGCGGAGCGGGGCATTACAGAATATACCACTCAAAACAAGGTTCGTCCTCGAACCAAAACCAACACTCCGACTAAGTGTTTTATCGATCGTATCATGATCTCGTCCCACCAACGTTGTTCAGTTTCACACTATCTCGCAAGCTTTTCATTAACATTTCAATGTCATCCCAGCAGCTCGATTTGAATTTTGTATACAACTTGATTTGGATCCATACTTATATTCAAGGCGTCCCGAAGATATATGTATTTCGACCAATTCTAGTGGAAGCAAATTGGAATAAAGCTGACAGATAAATTTCAATCCTATGCTTGCAATCTCGTACTCTCGATCGGACTTATCCATAGTACTTGTTCTCGCAATTTCATTGCATAACACTACGCGATTCAAAATCGCCTTTCTCACTTCGTATGTTTCATATGGACTACCAACTCTATGCGTCGCGTCAAGCCTTCGCGCATCCGATCACAACGATCCTTCGCAACGCCTTGCGTTCGATGTCGCCACCCAACTATTTCCGAAGTCTCGCTTGCAACTTGTCTCGATACGATTTTTTTTTGTTGACTTGCAAATGCATCAACATTCAGGGCTACGCCTGCTAGGTTACTTACAAAGTCCCCGTGCTTAGATTCTCCCGACGCAAGTTTAAATTGACATTGCACAAAGGCCACAATCTATCCGACAAGAAAGTTTACATCAAGGCGGCGGTACATCAAGGCAACGATCGCCTTAGCATGAAGGTCTTTACGATGCGTCTTACATTCGATTTTCTAACGAGTAGGAATTCACTAGCCAGATTCCCAACTTATCCGTCTCGCAACATCGAATACAAGTTCGATTCACGCAAGCTCAATTGCAAGATGAATCCGAATATAACGACATGACTCGTAAGCCATTCCCTTATTGTTCCCTCTCGTGCATAGCACGTTACTCGCAATCGCCTAGACTTATCGTCAACATGCACCGTGTTATATTTGTTATCGGTGCAATCCCATATGCGATATCGCATGGGTCATCTTACGGTCTGCAGCATTCAATTTGATTTGGCGGTCAAGTCTTCTAGGGTCAGCTGCCCCGAAGCTACGCTCGATAATTGTGGATCATCACCGAAGGACAGTTTAATACGAACCATGCTATATCTTATTTCGGAGCCAAATCGCGTTCCGATGATTCCTTACGACTACCCAATTTCGGACAAAACCATTTCTATCGGCGCAACTGATGCGCAACTATCCTCTGAGTCAAGTCATGCACTACCGTCGATGATTTTGTAATTTACGAAATATCTACTCGTATCGAGTTCGAGTCTATCTTATTTGCGGGTCGACACACGAGATACTATACGCATCGAGCAATCGTCGATGACTTATAGTCTCGTCTTTGATCAATCACAAAATTTTACGATCAACCAAGTTCGTTCCTCCTCGTATCGTTACTTACAAAATTTTGATAGCACAAGGCGCACTCCATTTTGTATTCTCACATCGTGCTTACGTTTCCTTGCATCTCAATCTTGATAGTTCATATCAATTTCGATAGCAAGAGGGTCGACTTCGAATCCGTTTCAACGTTAACTTAACTCGCATCGCATATATCCAAGTTTGCCACAAACTTTTCCATACGCATCAACTTGTTTTCCGATTTGCCGCATCCCGCTATACTCTGATCGCGTAACCAAGTTACCGATTATCCAACATCGTGCCTCGAGTTATACGATCTCGTCCTCTAAGTTTTGCGTGTTTTTTAGTCGTACTCAAATGAGTTTTGCCGTAACGTATCGTTCATCGATACGAGTCTCGCCTTATCGTCCCAACCGATTTCCGAAGAACACTTGCACCAACATACCGTCATACAAATTTTCAATCGAGTCTCGGTACTCTTCCGTCCGTTGCGGACAAACCTTCCGCAATTCTCACAACGCGTCGATGCAACTCCTCGCACGAGTGTTATACCATATACCACTCGAAATCGAGTTATTCATCGCCTACGTGGTATGGCATATACCACTCGGAATCAAGCCATTCCCTCGTATTATACTTAGTATAGACCGACGATCTCTTCCGACTCACGATTTTCGCACTGATCGTGCTTGATCACAACCGTAACTTCGATTAATTCACTTCCGATACAACTCGGTCAATATTCTCGTTTGCCAACATAAGTTTGGTGTGCAACCGAACGATTCGTTCTATCGATTTACGATTTCAATTCTTTCCTTACGTTCCATCTCGTGCAACAATTTATTCGATATACGTTGCACCCCGTGCAACAAATTTTACTTTCGATACGCATTGCACATCGTGCTACGATTTATTTTCGACATTTTATTTCACTTTGTACAACGATTCATTTCCAATTTCCTTTGCACTCCGTGCAACGATTAACTTGATATGCGTTGCACCACGTGCAATGATTTTACTTTCAATACGCGTTACACATCGTGCAACGATTATTTCCAACATTTTCTGCACCTCGTGCAACGATTTACTCTCGACTTTCTAAGTCAATGCGCAATCCGTTTAACACATTCGATATTGGCTATCACTTCTCACTTTCATTTTAACGCATATTCACATTAACTCGCTGTACTTCGTGCATCATTTTATTTCTCTTTCAACACGTTATATTGCAATAGCAACATCCTAAATCGTATTCCACAATTTGTTGCGCTTGCAGCAACTAACATTTTTACGGCTCGTTTGCATTCAATGTAATATACCCTTCGCGACTTTCTTAGCAAACATCATGAAATTTCCAAAACACATACGGCAAAATTCCATGATTTGTATTAGACTTATTGTATGGAACATCCAGTGCGGCATCGAGTAGAGTCAAGAGTGATATCAAGTGGTGGTGGGCAACTTTTCGAATTGAAATGAAGCGAGCATCCAGAGGAAATTGAGCCTAGAGCTCTGATACCAATTTGTCACGCCCCGACCCGGAATCACCCGAATCATCGTCCTCGTAAGGGACGTGATGCCGCACGAGCCTGGAGTTGTGCTCGTGCAAGGCAAGATGACAAGTTCTCAAATGGTTATCTTTTGATTCGATATTTACAACGATAGAAAAACAGAGCATATGAAACAATTCTCTTATTTGATATTCGAAACTAAGATTACAAAGGCTTTCGATAGCCTAACAATATATGCCAGATTGGCTACAACACTCAGGTTCTCTCTTGCCCACAAAGGATTTCACCGTTCCATACATCATGTCTTCTATATCTCGGCCGCATCAATCCAGCTGCATAGTCCGAGCGTCAATGCGATAGCACGCTTCAATGCGCTTCGGCATTCCAAGCCTTAACACGTTCAAGCAACGCTTCGCCGCGAGCAATCCATTCCCTGCACCCTGCATGAAGCTGGTGGGGGATCAGTACGTTCGTCCTCGCATGTACTGAAGCAAAGATCATCTTTCCAAATCGACATTTTAATATTTATGTTGAATCATGCAACTTAGCTTATGATCTTGCTATGTTCTCCTTAGGGTCAATTTCATGGCATCTTCGAAAGCGTAAAGCATGTTATCATAGCAGCATGTTATCGAATTATATAGGCAAGCAACAAGCATTCTCGTGTTTGATTCGTGGCGTGACTTACCAAGTCGACGCACTCGCCCTTGCGTCCCTTGCACTGACGCAAGGTGAATACGCCCCATTTCTTCCCTGTCATGTTATATGTGCATCTCTAGGCAGGATCTATATGTGGGATGCATTCGTGCCTACACTTTCAACCCATCGTTCCTTAACTATATGAGGGCCGTTGGCGTATCCGCGCCGGAATGGACTAAAGGAGTTTCTCTTTTATTATTCCTTACTTTCTTTTCTCTCTCAAATCGAATTTGGGTAGCCCGGCGTTTCACGGATTGGGTTGCAATCCCAACAACCGAAACTTACCGCGTGCCTACCATCATTTGCGGCTTCTCATATTTACGACCGAGTGCTAATCGGACATTCGCAGATATGCGCCTATCAAAGATTAACATCCCTCCTAGGCCGAACGGTCCCGGTGCCCCGGTGCGCCCGTTCGGAGGGAACGTTACGTGCACGGAAGATATCATCGCAATTATCTCAAGCCCATTCCAATCGACCATGCAACGCCCTATCATTCAAGTAATCAAATTCAAACAACCAAACATAGTCTTGAGTCCGAGACTTAGACTTATCATCTCGTATCTCTTTCGTTAACTTTCTGTGTTCTTACATTTCATACTTCGTTTCAATGATTCAATGGCATCGTGTCTCAACTCAATGCTCGTCAACCGAACGACCCGAAGGTCTCGAACACCTTTCGAGGCACCATGTCATAGCCGACAGTTCTGCCACATTCATGCCACAACTGTATTCTCTCGCAACGAAGCCATCTTTTATTATCCCGTGCACGTAGGCACGTTTTGACCGTATTTCGCTGTTCTATAACTTAGCATTCAATGTTCGGGACTTGCGAGCTAGGGCGCTCGCCTATTGTCTTTCAATGTTCTAGCCGTTCTAACTCGTGCAGCAAAGGCATGGTATGGTTCGTGCACTAAGGCACTCGCCGATTATAGTTATCCCATGTTCTTGCGGCTTGCGCACCGAGGCGCTCGCCTTAGCGATATCCAATGTCCCATAGCGACTCGTGCATATTGATGCACGTTTTATTTCAATTGTTCTAACTTAGTGTTCGACTCACACTACGATTTTATCTCCGATCGGACCATGCCCGTGGCGTCGATAGGTTAACTTTTAGCATACAATGATATATTTGACTTATCGAATGAAGGAGTAAAAAGAAGTCAATCCTTCCACCTTGAGTCGATATGCCTTCGTCGTTTCGCCGAGCCGATGCGGCTCGATCCATAACTTTGTTGTACGGCCACTCTCCTGACTTAGCCATTCGAGCACTTCGTGCTTCATTGAGTTATACGTCCGATTTGCCTTAGCGTGCCCAAGTCTTAGCCCGTCGCAAGGCGACGATTTGATTTCGCGGACCCCTTACTAAATATTGCAAAAGATCGACCTCTAATATTTTCCCGTCAAAGTATAACCTGCACATGAAACGAACTAAAATCAATACTTGCATCAATTCGGACTTGCGCCTTGGTCGATTCGATTTCTTAGAATCTTCGAGCCGATTCAACGCACTCATCCTTCGGGGCAACGCGGCGCTTCGCATCGATTCAACTCGATGCATTCTTTCGGGACAAGGCAACTCTTCGCATCAACTTAGTTCATGATGCGTTGCTCGGGACAACTTAACTCTCGCATCGTTTTGCATCGATACATTCCTTCCGTCAACGCGACTCGTTGAGTCAACACTTCAGCGTAATGCACCGTGCGGAGCGGGGCATTACATGTGTCACGTCCCGTTACCTAAATTGTATGGTCGGGTCGAGCCATGTCCAGCCTACGCTTGGTTAAAGCATAGTAAGCTGTTTTAAGAATAGACAATAAAGAATCTAAGCTGCTAACAGTTCTAATATCACATTTAAAAGGTTCATCACAACCAAGCATCTATAAGCGAAAGTAAACAAGTACAGACTTAATAATACACTTCCAAAGTATCTAACTGGAGACAAAGTCCAGTATCCAAATAGAAGTTCAAACCAAAGTCTAAGTCTCAAAACAGATGAAAGATATCTAAGCAAGGTTCCCCGCTGGACCTCTTCTGGAGCTAAGGCCAGGTCCTCAATACAGTACCATAATATGTAACACATAGCATTTTTTCTCGAAAAGTGAACCTACAACGTTATCCTGTCAGGACGGGAGCAAGTACTAATTCTACAAACATATAATACTGATCATGTGATGAAAAAAGATGAAATAATGTAATCATGGCACATCTTGATTTATCCAGTTTTAGATACATTTCATCATGGCAATACATATTCATTTTAAAGTTTAAAACTGTAGCATGTACGTGATCGGTCAATAGGTATATAGGATGTACAGTGGTATATATCAATTTTTTTTGAAGTGTACATACATACACTAAACGGCATAAGTGTATATCCATACTCCAACGCGGGATCAGACCTACGGCAAAGTTACATATAAAATATACCCGTGCTCGGTAAATACATACGGAGAAGGGGGCATGATCACGTACTCTACTAACAGTTTTTCCATTATCCGTTTTTAACATGTGAGTGATATGAGAACAGTACAAAACATGTGAAAAATACTGGGAACAGTATAAGCATGGTAGGTACTGAGAGCAGTATAAAACGTTGTGGATACTCAGAGCAGTATAAAGCATGGTGAAACATGTACTGAGAACCAGTAAGAAGCATGTGAAGATATGATTTACATTTATCCAGAAAGCAGTATTTTAACATGATTTAATCACAGTTTATTGTTATACGCAGTAAATAAGCTTGTAGGGGTACTTGTCTCGAGCAAAGCAAGAATAAGAATATGAAGATACAAATGTCCGGTATCCTGTCAAAATGAAACACAATCTCAGTCTCTAAACTATGTTCAAGATTTTTATACTAGTGGTGTGACACAACTCCTAACTGGATACTAGCTAAGTGGTGACCTAGCATAAAAGTCTAATGTGGGGTGACACTATATCTAAACTAACAGTTAGGGTCCTTAGAAACACAAGGATCACTTTAGAGTTTTACAAAACCAAACATATAAATATATACACTAATAATAATAATTAATTACAAATTAAGGATGATACATAAACAAAATCTACAGATGTTGTCGGATGATAAAATAAATATCACCAACGCGTCCAGAATGGTCAAAATATCTAAGATAGCCTACCCATAAGTCCAATTTGGATAAAGGAGCAAAACGGTAATTTCGGGTCAAAATGATGTCCGCCGTTGGACACACTTTGCACCGAAAAACGTGTCAAAATAGAAGTCTACAAAACCTAGCAAATTACATATCCATGAATCCAGTATGATGATACGAACCCAACGGTATGTCCGAAATGGAATTTCGATGACCCGATCACAAAATGGTCCGTTGACCTGGATATTGGTATCCGATTTGCACGGAAATGCGTGTCGAAGCCAAAGTCCACTAAATCTAACAAAACATATGTCAACGAGTCCAGAATGATGACACGAACTCAACGGTATATCCGAAACTGAATTCCGATGAGCCGATCTCAAAATGACACGTTGACACAGACATTTGGAATCCGGTTTGTACCGAAATGCGTGCCGGAGCAAATGTCTTCAAAACTCAGCAAATTATATGTCAACAAGACTAGAATGACGATACGAACTCAACGGTATATCCAAAATTGGATTCCGATGAGCCTATCTCAAAATGATCCATTGACTCGGACTGTGGGACCCGTTTTGTACCGAAATACGTGGCAGGGGCCACGTCCTCCAAATCTAACAAACTTTATATGAAAATGTGCCAGAATGATGCCAAAAGTCTACTGGTGGTGTAAGAAATTGAATTCGGAGTCCCGGGTTCAAAAATAGAATTTAACAAGTGCAATATTTAGAATTCGGACGGCCAACTTTGACGTCAAATTCGACCAACCAAACGTACTCACAATAAAACGAAACTTAAGGGACAGGAAGAGGGTTATACCAGATACGCACAGGAACTGGTGGCACACAAAATGGAGCTACGACGACGGAGTTACGAGTCGATGAAGTCGGCTCCACAAAACTGTCCAAAAATTATACAATTTAAAGTGTCAACTTGTGGCCAGTTTTGATGTACCAAATGACAAAATTTACGGACGAAACTTGAGGGGAATGAATAGCGATATACCAAGATTATGATGGAGCAAAGAGTTTGCCAATCCAACGGTCAGATCTCTCGAAAAACGTGTGCGAAGTTGCTGTCTCGAAATACAATTCTCAGTTCGATCCCGCGCGCGTCACGTCGGAATTTCGACGTTAATGCACGAATAGCCTCTGATACATGTCGGGGAGGTTGGTGAAACACCCATGGGGAGCTCGTCGGGGTCGTCCGGAGCCAGGGGTCACGGGGTGGCTGCCCACGCAGCGGCACACGGCGGTGCACGGCAGCCGGCCTCTTCTGCTGTAGCGTACTGCGCAGCTGCTACTGCTGCGCGGCCTGTTGCTGCTGCGATGCCGGCCCGGCGCACGTGCACGGTGGTCGCCGGCGGTGGCTGAGGCCCGACGGCACGGGGGCCAGGCGGTTGGCCGGAGGTTCGGGTGATGGTGGTGGTGGTTAAGTTGTGATGGTGGTGGTGGTGTTGCTTGATGATGATGATGGTGAGAGTGGTGGTGTTGGTGTTAATAGTAGTGGTGGTGATGATAATAATGGTGATGGTGGTGTTGGCGCATGAAGAAGAGTGGAGGAGGGAGGAGGAAGGAGGAAGGTGGTGTTCGGCTGTAATTGGTGGGGTGGTGTGTGTGTGTGTTGTGTTTAGAGGAGAGAGAGGGATATATTTGTGTGTGGGTGTGTATGTAATATATATAGAAAGAGAGAGGGTGAGAATAGAGAGAGAGAGATATTTGAGAGGAGAGAGGGAGGTCGGCTAGAGATAGGGGGTGTGCTGTGATGGAAAGGGGGTGTGGTGGTGTGTGTGAGTAATAGGAGAGAGAGAGAGTGTGTGTGTGATATTTATATATATGTGTATATATATAAATATATGGGATATTTGTAAAGTGGAGAGAGGGAGTTATTTTTAAATAGAAAAAAAGAAATATTGTGTGGGGTATTTGGGTAGTCATGAGAGGACAACATGGAGCTTGGGTTTGGGTTCGGTTGAGCCGGGTCGGGTCAAAATCGGACATGGTGCAATAATTGAATTTGAATAGGTATTTATGATCATGGGAAAATAAGTAATATGTGGGGACTCAAATAAATGGGACACGAGTGTCATGTGGGTAGTAGGCTTCATGTGGGCCATGTTCCTACTTTGGGTCGACTAGGTTGGATCGATATCGGATCTCGAAATTAAATTGAAAATTAAATCAGGTTTTACGGTAGATAATTAATTGGCCTAAATTGACCCGAAAGTTGTGCGAAGTAAATGAAGCACAAAATGGAGTGTCTGAGTGGGACACAAAGGTCATGGGTGTAGAGCGTCTCAAGTAGATCTTACATGAGAAATTGGTTCTGAGAAAATGACTGGTCTTGTGCTCCTAAATTAAAAGTCACGGTAACGTGCAAACGATGATCAAAGATAAAAGTGAAAAATCAATTAATAATTATTTAATCGATCAAATGATCTAAATTGACCGGAAGTTGCGTGATGCAAAAAGAGCACAAGGAAACAAGTTTAAGTGGGACATGATATATCAAAATAAAGATAATCTTGTCTACTACAAAACCCATAAAGAGAGTTTACAGAGATTGGCATCCCTGATGCTCCAAAAGTCAAAGTCACGAAAAGTACATAAATGATCAAAACAATTTAAATAATAAAATATTTATTGAAAATAATTTATTTAGAAAATTTAAAATAAACCCTGAAATTCAGGAGGCTTACATCCTACCCACCTTATAAGAATTTCGTCCTCAAAATTTAAAATCATCCAATAGGTCAAACTATAACATGTAGCTGCTCTGACTACGATACTCAATCTGCTACCCTTGTGATCATCTCTTCTGTTTCTCTTTACAATCTTTTTGGTTTAGGTTCAACAAAGTCCTTCTATCATAAACTTCGTCATATATCCTTTAGAATCTTCCATACTAACATGGAACCTTTATGTATGCCCTAAACTATAGGTCATTTTCTGGGTATATTTATAAGCCTAAAATGCTTAATCATCAACCATATTTCCAATCCCAGTTTTAAATACTTGATTTCCTTATCATATCCTAATTATCCTTATTATATCAATCCACAAGCCCTTTGCATTATTTGTCGTCAATCCTTTCCTAAAGTTTTTCCTTAAAATTATACGTTCAATTCTTGTCCTTGGCGTAGAGCCTTCTTCTTTTTACTCAACAACTCCTTCGAATATAAATCCTCGATTTCAAACTCCCGATTTATTAATTTTCAATGTACATATGTCTTTTCCTTGTTCCTTGTCTTTTTAACTGATATCTTCCTAATCTCGTACGGAATATTATAACTCATTCTAACTTATTCTTTATCATTCCACATATCGAACTACCCTCTAATCACATGTAATTAGCTTATAGATAACCAATAATCACTTGGTCATCAAAGTCCTACGAATGCACAATCCTCAAATTCTAAGAACAAGATTTTAATCCTTAATCCATAGTCACAACAATATAATACCTTATTATTCCATCTTAGATACCCTATCATCAAGTCATACTATCAATATAATCGTTCTTAATGGTTTCCAAGTCTACTACAGTCAGACACCCATACTTGTCTTATAAGCTGAATCTAACCAATCCCTAGGAAAAGTATTTATCACAAACACACAATACATTTATAATTATACTATAGAATCAGTTAACAAGGTTTGGCTATTTCGGTCGTCTATCAAATAGAAGGTAACAAGGCCTAAGACTGGGTCAAGCAATCCATAACAGTGTCCAAACAAGTTAAAGGGTCAAGCAAGACAAAAAAGTTTATCGGAATATCTCCAAGAATGGTACGAAGACAACGAGATGCATATGACGTAGTCGAGGTAAAACTCGAGAACCATATACTCCCGCGATTAGGTCACGTGAAGTTATTGTCAAGTCAGTGTGCATCTGGCTGGAATAACTTCTTTGTTCCGTAATACGATGGATGGCTGCAGTGTACAGCTGATAATACAGGTTCTTGAATTTATCTTGGCCAAATCCATAAAATATTAATCAAATACACATGGTATGGTTCAAGTAAGATCCGTGAAACATACGTAACCATGATGTCGTCATCTGAAGTCCTGCCTCGCCAGTATTTTTTTGGCTGCAAAACTCTCAATTTCGTAATACAAGGTTAAAATCTAATTTCTCGAACCATCCTTGGATCAATCTATAAGGCATTTCCAATAATTACCGAGAAAGACGAGAAGAATTATCCAAGAGGTTAACGAAGAAGAGTTTAGTCAAGTCATAGGAAAGATAGAACACAAAAAAAAATTATGTCCAAAAAGATAACATGAAAGCAATCCTGTTGGAGAGTCCTAGAGAACCTATAATCCTAGTTGTGGATGTAGATAGGACACAGTTAATCAAGAGGGGGAAAAATGATGACAAGAATTTATTCTTGCTCATCCGGTCATAACGAAGTGAACCAAGTTGAGATATGATCTGATAACCATACACGTCTTCCTGAAATCATGTTGCCAGAATTTTTGCCACACCAGTAAGCTTACATGCAATAAACGATAGAGTCATAACTAAGGTATACACCATATAATCATGTTATCTAGAATTCTCGTCACGCCAACCGATATGGCTGCGAGAAAATCTAAATTCCATAATGAAGATAAGTATACCCAAAATCAGGCCCTATATTTTTGTCATACCAGCTAATATGGCTGCGATAAATTCTAAACTCCATAAATAAAGCAGACATTTACCTTATCAGGATATATCACAATGCAATCCACAAAATTTATCACGATGCAAGATCAAAGTCAACAACAAAAATCAGAAATTAAATTCAACAACGAATTTAAAGAAGAGTAAATGGAAATAAGTGGAAACAGATTTCAAGGTAAGATTAGAGTGAGATCCTTAGGGGTCATCCCAAGGGTACTATCCTGGTCAAAATTGTAACCCACGAAATTTCAAGCAAGAGACTAAATATAGTTAACGGTCCTATGCTGTGATGAGTTTTCCTATGTTGCAATCCTAGATATCCTCTATGTGTTCTAAATGTTATTCCTAGTGTTATCAAGTTGTCCTAAGATCCTAATTGCAGGCATGCTTGGTACAATAACCTAACCAAACAACTTAAGTCTGGACCTGCATGGTCTGCCACTAAAAACATGTCACGATCCGTTACCCAAATTGTTGGGCCGGGCAGAGCCATGTCCAGCCTACGCTTGGTTAAAGCGTATAAGCTGTTCTAAGAATAGACAGTAAAGAATCTAAGCTGCTAACAGTTCTAATATCATATTTAAAAGGTTCATCACAACACAGCATCAATAAGCGAAAGTAAACAAGTACAGACTTAATAATACACTTCCAAAGTATCTAACTGGAGACAAAGTCCAGTATCCAAATAGAAGTTCAAACCAAAGTCTAAGTCTCAAAACACATGAAAGATATCTAAGCAAGGTTCCCCGCTGGGCCTCTTCTGGAGCTAAGGCCAGGTCCTTAATGCAGTACCATAATATATAACACATAGCATTTCCTCCTCGAAAAGTGAACCTACAACGTTATCCTGTCAGGACGGGAGCAAGTACTGATTCTACAAACATATAATACTGATCATGTGATGGAAAAAGATGAAATAACGTAATCATGGCACATCTTGATTTATCCAGTTTTAGATACATTTCACCATGGCAATACATATTCATTTTAAAGTTTAAAACTGTAGCATGTACGTGATCAGTCAATAGGTATATATGATGTACAGTAGTACATATCAATTTTTTCTGAAGTGTACTAATGTACACTAAACGGCATCAGTGTATATCTATATTCCAACACGGGATCAGACCTACGGCAAAGTTATATATAAAATGTATCCGTGCTCGGTAAATACATACGGAAAAGGGGGCATGATCACGTACTCTACTAACAGTTTCTCCATTACCCATTTTTAACATGCGAGTGATACAAGAATAGTATAAAACATATAAAAGATACTGGGAGCAGTATAAGCATGGTAGATACTGAGAGCAGTATAAAACTTGGTGGATTTTCAGAGCAGTATAAAGCATGGTGAAACATGTACTGAGAACTAGTAAGAAGCATGTGAAGATATGATTTGCAGTTATCCATAAAGCAGTATTTTAACATGATTTAATCACAGTTTATTGTTATACGCAGTAAATAAGCTTGTAGGGGTACTTGTCTCGAGCAAAGCAAGAATAAAAATATGAAGATATAGATGTCCGGTGTCCTGTCAAAATGATACACAATTTCAGTCTCTAAATTATGTTCAAGATTTTTATACTAATGGTGTGACACAACTCCTAACTGGATACTAGCTAAGTGGTGACCTAGCATAAAAGTCCAATGTGGGGTGGCACTATATCTAAACCAGCAGTTAGGATCCTTAGAAACACAAGGATCACTTTAGAGTTTTACAAAACCAAACATATAAATATATACACTAATAATAATAATTAATTACAAATTAAGGATGATACATAAAAAAAATCTACAGATGTTGTCGGATGATAAAATAAATATCACTAACGCGTCCAGAATGGTCAAATTAGCTAGGATAGCCTACCTATAAGTCCAATTTGGATACAGGAGCAAAACGGTAATTTTTGATCAAAATGATGTCCGCCGTTGGACACACTTTGCACCGAAAAATGTGTCAGAATAGAAGTCTACAAAACCTAGAAAATTATATGTCTATGAATCTAGAATGATGATACGAACCCAACGGTATGTCCGAAATGGAATTTCGATGACCCGATCACAAAATGGTCCATTGACCTGGATATTGGTATCCGATTTGCACGAAAATGCGTGTTGAAGCCAAAGTCCACTAAATCTAACAAAGCATATATAAACGAGTCCAAACTGATGACACGAACTCAACGGTATATCCGGAACTGGATTCCGATGAGCCGATCTCAAAATGACACGTTGACGCGGACATGTGGAATCCGATTTGCACCGAAATACATGCCAGAGCAAATGTCTTAAAAACTTAGCAAATTATATGTCAATGAGTCTAGAATGACGATACAAACTCAACGATATATCCAAAATTGGATTCCGATGAGCCGATCTAAAAATGATTCGTTGACTCGGACTGTGGGACCCACTTTTTCCCAAAATGTGTGCCAGGGCCCACGTCCTCCAAATCTAACAAACTTTATATAAAAATATGCCAGAACGATGCCACGAGTCTACTGGTGGTGTCAAAAATTGAATCCGGAGTCCCGGGTTCAAAAATAGAATTTAACAAGAACAATATTTAGAATTCGGACGACCAACTTTAGCGTCGAATTCGACCAACCAAACATGCTCACAATAAAACGAAACTTATGGGACAGGAAGAGGGTTATACCAGATACGCACAGGAACTGGTGGCACGCCAAATGCATCTGTGATGGCGGAGTTACGAGTCGACGAAGTCGGCTCCACAAAACTGTCCAAAAATTATACAATTTAAAGTGTCAACTTGGTGGCCAGTTTTGATGTACCAAATGACAAAATTAACGGACGAAACTTGAGGAGAGTAAAGAGCTATATACCGAGATTGTGATGGAGCAAAGATTTCGCCGATCCAACGGTCGGATCTCTCGAAAAATGTATACGAAGTTGCTGTTCCGAAACACAATTCTGAGTTCGATCTCGCGTGCGTCACGTCGGGATTTCGACGTAAATGCACGAATTGCCTCTGATACGCGTCGGGGAGGTTGGTAAAACACACGGGGGGAGCTCGCCGGGGTCGCCCGGAGCTGGGGGTCACGGGAGGGCTGTCCATGCAGCGGCGCGTGGCGGTGCATGGCCGCCGGCCGCTGCTGTTGCAGCGTACTGCGCTGCTGCTACTGCTGCGCGGCCTGCTGCTGCTGCGCTATCGGCCCGACGCACGCGCACGGAAGTCGCCGGCGGTGGCTGAGGCCCGACGGCACGGGGGCCAGGCGGTTGGCCGGAGGTTCGGGTGATGGTGGTGGTGGTTAAGTTGTGATGGTGGTGGTGGTGTTGCTTGATGATGATGATGGTGAGAGTGGTGGTGTTGGTGTTAATGGTAGTGGTGGTCATGATAATAATGGTGATGGTGGTGTTGGCATGAAGAAGAGTGGAGGAGGGAGGAGGAAGGTGGTGTTCGGCTGTAAGGGGTGGGTGGTGTGTGTGTGTGTGTGTTGTATTTAGAGGAGAGAGAGGGATATATTTGTGTGTGGGTGTGTATGTAATATATATAGAAAGAGAGAGGGTGAGAATAGAGAGAGAGAGAGAGAGAGAGAGAGATATTTGAGAGGGGAGAGGGAGGTCGGCTAGAGATAGGGGGTGTGCTGTGATGGGAAGGGGGTGTGGTGGTGTGTGTGAGTAATAGGAGAGAGAGAGTGTGTGATATTTATATATATGTGTATATATATAAATATATGGGATATTTGTAAAGTAGAGAGAGGGGGTTATTTTTAAATAGGAAAAATAGAAATATTGTGTGGGGTATTTGGGTAGTCATGAGAGGACAACATGGAGCTTGAGTTTGGGTTCGGTTGAGCCGGGTCGGGTCAAAATCGAACATGGTGCAATAATTGAATTTAAATAGGTATTCATGATCATGGGTAAATAAGTAACATGTGGGGACTCAAATAAATGGGACACGAGTGTCATGTGGGTAGTAGGCTTCATGTGGGCCATGTCCCTACTTTGGGTCGACTAGGTTGGATCGATGTCGGATCCCAAAATTAAATTGGAAATTAAATCAGGTTTTACGGTAGATAATTAATTGGCCTAAATTGACCCGAAAGTTGTACAAAGCAAATAAAGTACAAAATGGGGTGTCTGAGTGGGACACGAAGGTCATGGGTGTAGAGCATCTCCAGCAGATCATACATGAGAAGTTGGTTATGAGAAAACGACTGGTCTTGTGCTCCTAAATTAAAAGTCACGGTAACGTGCAAACGATGATCAAAGATAAAAGTGGAAAATAAATTAATAATTATTTAATCGATCAAATGGTCTAAATTGACCGGAAGTTGCGCGATGCAAAAAGAGCAGAAGGAAACAAGTTTAAGTGGGACATGATATATCAAAATAAAGATAATCTTGTCTACTACAAAATCCATAAAGAGAGTTTACAGAGATTGACATCCCTGACGCTCCAGAAGTCAAAGTCACGGAAAGTACATAAATGATCAAAATAATTTAAATAATAAAATATTTATTGAAAATAATTCATTTTGAAAATTTAAAATAAACCCTGAAATTCAGGGGGCTTACAGTTTGTGTAGTGTTTGAGAGTGTGTAAGTGTGTGTAATATCAAGGTATATATATATATATATATATATATATATATATATATATATATATATATATATATATATATAATTAGGTAACAATTATGTGTGTCTATATGAGTATAGTAGAGTGATGTGTGAGTGTGTAGTATAGGCTTGAGTGTGTGTCCAGAGGGTGTTCAGTCGAGTGTCAGTCAATCTAGTATACTATTTATTTACCTCTATATCATACTAGGAGACTTATTTAGTACTTGTTGTGGTTGTAATTAGTTGATATTATATTCAAGTCTTGTCAATAATGTCTTTGACTTTGTCATGGGGTCTTAGATATCGGTTGTAGGTGACATTATATATATATAGTCATTCTTTATATACATTTACCTTCATCTCGATGGCCATTCCATAAAGGAATCTAGTGTGTCTAAATGAGATTGGCATCAGTAAAAATCGATAGCGTATGTGTACACGTTGGATGCATAAGAACTTATGTGCGATATAGCATGGTTATTAGTAACTGTCCGCTACTAATGTGTGTCCCATAATAAGATATAATATACGAATTTATACCTATTAGATAATGTGTGTCCATCTTTGCAGAATTATTTCCAAATGGATATGAATTACTACTTACGAAATCGTTCATGGATGTACAATCATCGTCCAGATGATATGTGTGGTGTGCGGGATGAATACATAGCGGAAGTCTAGAGCAGTTCCTGCAGTTTGCTAAGGCGTTCCCTCAGTACATGGACGGCACCAAAATTAAGTGTCCGTGTGTGAAATGTCATAACGTAAAATATTATCCAGAAGTGGAAGTGACATATCATTTGTACTCGAGGGGTTTCACGTCTAATTTGTCAACCCGTACCCGTTTTTCGGACGCGAGCTCATGTGCAAGCCAGCTACGCATCAAGCGGACTCCAGCCCGACTTGAATACGTAAACGCTGTCACGGCTAGGGTAAGCTACCAAATCATGGCAAACAAATCTATATCTCAATCCACAATAAGAGTATAAAATGTGAATGAACACTATGGGTCGTGGTCTGCAGCCCACTAGCATATATATCCGAGTGAGACTCCAAGGAAAATAACAAGAGTCTCTAAATTAAATCAGTAAGCAGGATAACTCATGATAAGGAATGTAAAACACGAAAGGATAATAATGTAATATCACTGACAAATACCTGAATAATGTATCACAATTATCTACCATCCCGCTCTGCTAACTAACTCCATGCAGTCACTAAACCTGAAGAGATCATCAGGTCCTCAGGGGACATAGCAAGATACTTAAAAATATACCTATCTAGCAGTTTATCATGCAATAAAGAAAATACAGAAAAATAAACAGGAAAGGACCAATCAACACGAAGCACGACTATACACGACTGGAAGAACCACTACGCATGAACGAACTGCTGGAGGAGAACAAGAAAACACGATATCACGATGTCAACGGATAACCAATCGAATACTCAAACCCTCGTTCCTAGTGTGGACTTGCAGGTTTGAACAACTACTAACCCTCGCCCCTAGTGTGGACTCGCAGGCTAGCATCACCCTCGCCCCTAGTATGGGCTAGCAGGTATGGAACAGATAACTACTAACCCTCGTCCCTAGTGTGGACTCGCAGGCTAGCATCACCCTCGCCCCTAGTGTGGGCTCGCAGGTGTGGAACATATAACTACTAACCCTTGCCCCTAGTGTGGACTCACAAGCTAGCATCACCCTCGTCCCTAGCGTGGGATCGCAGGTGTGGAACATATAACTACTAACCCTCGCCCCTAATGTGGACTCGTAGGTTAGCTTCAAGAATTTAAGGTACAACAGTTTCGTCATGACTTATTCCTCCTATGACACGATACGACTCAGTCCAAGTACAAGTGATGACACGACACGACCCAATCATGATACACGAGAGAACCAATCCAATATAAACTACAAAATTAACTATGAACAAGAACTATATATACATACATCCAATATGAACTACAAAGCTAACTATAAACAAGGACTATATTAGTGCCCCGTCCCGCTCAGTCAATCGAAGGAATAGGAACGCCAACAGCGTTCAGACTTAGCTTTACAACGGCTGCTTGAAGACATCGCTCGGTCGAGGTGACCGCTCGCTCAGGTGGGATAGTTTTGGTGAACTTGCCTCATCTTAGCCTTCACATAATAAATTACATGTTTTCAACTCGCACAAGTAGGCTTGATAATAAAAGAGATGAATCCACATAGCTAAAGGGAATAATTCCGACAGGTCGAATTGTGTTAGAATATGGAAAGGTCCAACGGTCGGCTTAGAGTTGGTGCACGACGTGCTTTGAAAATGACACTCGGTCCTTCGTCCCATGGCTTGGGAGAAGAAAAGGTGGTTGAGTAGGCGAACTTATGATCGTAGCCTAAGTCATAGGCGTCACCCGCATGAATGCTTCATAAAGCATGCACGGTCCCATCGTCCAAGGCTTGGCATAGCCTTTGCTTGCCCATGAGTTGAGTCGCGTTGAGCGGCTTGTGACTTAAGTCTAGGAACCCGATGACTTGGTCGTTCGAAGTCGAATGCGTGCACGACACGATCTGTAAAGGCAAAGCTTGACGCAGCCCTTGCTCATTAAGTTGTTGCAAAGTTAAGTTAGGCAAATTTATGTCGGTCGACCTAAGACGTTACATGTACCGTCCCGCTCTTTCGCGGTTTGTCAAAGTTAAGTAGTACCACGATCTCAAGGCCCATCAACTTGGACAGGAGTGTCGCGTAAAGCATGATTGGTTTAAGGCACGAGCTACGGTGGGTTTTCGAGTCGAGTTTAGAAAAAGGGGGCTATCAAGTAGTCATTTCTAAGTTGAGTAAAAAGGATATTGCATCAAGGGAGAAGGCTCCTAACTGTGGGTCGTCGAGGGATCTCAATGAGCATCAAGGGAGAAGGCTCGCGCCTGTGGGTCGTCGAGGGATCTCAAGGATAGAAGTCTTGAACATGGTTTTGAAAAAGAGAGTAATACTGAAAGAATGATGACTGTGTGAGACGTCAGTTTGAGTCGAGTCTTGTATGGTCATGGACAACTTGTCGACAACGACGATGTTTCCTCGAGCGGCAACCTAGGGCCATGGGACCGACTCGGCCTAGGGGAAACAGTGTATAGTGGTGCATAAGGTTTGAGCACAGGGTTAAAGCGGGGGCTTACAACGGATGCTAGCTATTTGCGTTGGAAGGTCTCCGATTTAACAAAAAGCTATACGTCTCGGGACAGCTTGTGATGCTAGTGGCCAAGTTCATATAGATGTCGGCAAATAGCGGCTATCCACGTGTATGCCTTTGGATTGAGTCGAGTTGAATGTGTGTACAAGTTGGAACACAAAGTTTGGGCCTAAGATTTGGCTTCAACATAGGCATCGTGCTTCGGCACGAGACGTGGCATCGAGTCTCAAGTGTTGACATGTGAGTTGTATAAGTTGGGTTTAAGTTGTTCGAGTTTAAGTCAGAAATTGCTGCAAGGTAAGTTGGTTAAGTGACACTAAGTTCACAAGTCTCGATTGGGTCAGTTGATGATCAAAAGTAGCAAGGGCCGCGAGGCAACGATATGGTTAAGTCTTACTGAAATGCGAGGCACGGCCTCAGCAAGGGTTTGTAGCACGATCACACGGAAATAGAGTCTATCGTGTAGTTGCATCTCCGATTTTGGGACGTAAGGCCAACACGACTCGATAGGTTAACGTTGTTGGCACGAGAAGGGTCTTGAGGCAAGGTATGAGTTAACGTTGTCGTTGCAAGCACGAGATGGTCTAGAGACACAAAATAGGCCAAGGTGTCGGTCCTAAAATGATCCTAAGGCAAGAGTAGAAAGACAATTGATATAAAGGGACTATGTTGCACAAAGAAAATCAAACGTGTCGATTTTATATGGGTGGACGAGGAGCTCATTCCACCAGTACAGTTGAGTACTGACACCCACATAGTTTTCATGTGCAGGCACAGGTAGAAGCTCGTGGCGTGAAGCTCGCTTGGATGCGTCGAGGTACGGAGTTCTTTGGCGATTCGAAGCGTGCAGCCGCATAGAGTTAAGACTTATACGGGACATAATGTATGGACGTCGCCTTCTGAAGCTTCCGCTGGCTCGAGACATGTATTGAGAGATGAGAGAGAGCTGAGTAAACTTGTAAAATACGAGAAGAGTGAGCTTGAGTGATTGTAATCTTGGCCTTGTGCCCCCAATGTAACTGTTGTTTCAATATCAATAAAGAGCTTCTTTGAATAACTTGTGTTTGTTCTAAATTTTTGCTGCGTATTCAATGTCTCTGCTTGGGACTTCTATGCGACGATCCCGTCGCAGCCGCTGAAATCGGCCGTTATGGAACCCGCCTTGCACGAGCGTAATCTAAGCTCGTACGGCATCACGCCTTAGCGAGGACGATCGCTTCTATGGGAGCGGGACGTGACATTATGGTATCAGAGCACGACTTTATGTCCTTGGACTACCGATTGAATTCTTTAACTCCGTTGTTTCTGCAAACTCTGAATTGTTGCTTTCGTAAAGTTGATATCGTTGGTCCGCTCTCTCTCAAATGTCCCAAGGATGTCCAGACAATAAGTCTATCTATTTTGCAAAACATAGGAGAACAGTTTTTGATAAAATAAAAAGATGGTTTGCGTAAACACGGTTGGCTAAGTCGGGCTGGGTATATGCACCAAGGATTGTGTCGACCTTAGCAAAGTCGAGTGCGAGATTCGTAATGTTCGAGCTAGAATGAGTTGAACTCGATTGAGTAAATGTAGGATGACTATCGATAGGGGTGTTATCAAACGACGATGTTATCGTCGGTGCGATATAAGGTGAGCGTGCTTGAAATTTAAGGAATTATTCGGACGGAAATTCGAGGAAGTAGATTATAAATCGAATGATAGTTTTGAGGATTTGTTGAATGACTTCATCCCTGAGTGGTGTATGCGATAGCCTCAGGGATGTCGATCGATCGATTGAGGATACGGGGCGTCGATGAGTCTATCAGCAAGTGTCGCGTGTATGCAAAGCCTTAGATTGAATATGATTGAGCAAAATGTAGTCTTGAAGATTTTGACGAGTCGATTCGAACAACCTAGAAATTGACGTGCACGGAACGTGCACGGGATTGAGGATTGTGAGAGTATGAAACGCGAAGGTGATTGAGTAGGTAAATTAAATCGAAGAAAAGTTGAGGTGTAGCGAACGGATGACTTGATAAGGAAATCGATAGGTGGATCATATAGGAAAAGTTAGCACGATGGAAAGATAGTGTGCATGAAAAGTTGAATTTCGAAGTTACCTAATGACTCTAAGGACTGGATTGAATGTTGCTCGATGATTTGAGTTAGCAAGGAATGATGCGAATTGAGGAAATATATTGGTTGATGACTTAAGAGAAAGGGATGAACGAATACGCAAAATTGGGTTTGAGGAATTTGATGTTGAGAATGATTCGAAGGATAATGATCGAACTTGAATTAAAAATCGAGGAGATTATCCAGTCGAACGATAGTATCATTCGTACGACTCAAAATTGGTTGCAAGGAAGATCGTCAGGTTACGCATATCATCGATGGTATTGAGGCATATCAAAGATCGATATACGATAACTCAGGGGTACTCTGACTCGACGAAGGACGATCGTGCAAGTGTTATTGTTCAGTTGGATGCAATACTTAGGACTTTGATCGAATAATGTTGAATAAAAATGATCGTATCTTGATGGTTACGTTGATAGCCACAACGTCGACGATCTTGTCTTGTGCGAGTGCAACTCTAGCCTCGCACATGCGTTGCATCGGATTTGGGGCGATCGTTCCGCGTGAGCGCTGACATGGTAATTCATGTCGCGGGAATGATCGAACTCGAAAAATTAGGACGCGGCAACTTTGATTGTCTCGACTTGTCGATTTGATACAAAAGAAAACTTGAGGATGTTTGGACTTACGATTGATGATTGAGTAAACTAGAGGATTGAGTAGGTCCAATCCGCGTATCGAGAATGAATTAGTCTAGACGCAAAATAAAAGTTACGTCCCGATGAGGATAATTATCCTGCAGGAACGTGTATGGTGATTCATGTCCACCGTGGATAATCAGAATCGCGTGAGATCGGGGCACAACATATTGTTAAGCTAGACGACCTCATGATCGATTGTGTGAATTGGAATAGATGACTTAGGAAATATGGAATGTGAAATTTTGGTTAGCGATGAATTGTGTTATAGCGTGCTTGAATTGAGAAGGATTGATAGGCGAACTATATCGAACGTGTTTGAAGGAATAGACTATACAAAATGACTTATTGAATGAGGAATTTTGATACGTCATGAATTTGGTTGAACGTGAGTTATCGTAGGATGGCTTTGCTGAATGAATTGGACCCCGTGCGATAAATGTTGGGATGTGTGTAGGCAATCTATGTTCGAAGTTTAGAAATCGGAGTGATGCGAGCTTGGGTAGAAAAATCCCGTACTATCAAGTTGGTTTGACCTTAGGATAGGGTCAGTATTGATATCGTTGTTTGGGAACTATGATTCCAATACTGACAGAAAGACATAGCCTAGCGGTTAGGCAGATGTCCGAGTGCGAAGTGGTAGAATTGTGGAGGCACCACTCGCGAGTATTGGTTGACATGCATGTATATCAGGGACGCCCGAATATGTGCACGATACGACTCGAGTGGTGATGGCAGATTCTCTATCACGAGGCTTGGCTGAAATACATGTATTTCGGGGACGCCTGGGATATGTGCACGATCCAACTAAGTGATATGTTGAATCAAGTGAGACTTGAGGAACGAAAAAGTGTCGAGGTTTTGAGATCGTGAGTTTAGAAGAAAAGGATTGTGGGTAGCACGAGCGTGGCTCGAATTTGGGAAACGCATAGGCGTAGTGTGTGCGAGAGTTCTTGAATGTTGAATAAGTGATAAGTCGATAAGTGTACTCAGTTAGTTTCAAGGACGAAACTTTTTCTGAGTGGTGTATGATGTAGTACCCGGTCCCACTCAGTCAATCGGAGGAATAGGAATGCCAACGGCGTTCGGACTTAGCCTTACAACGGCTGTTTGAAGACATCGCTCGGTCGAGGCGACCGTTCGCTCAGGTGGGGTAGTTTCGGTGAACTTGCCTCATCTTAGCCTTCAAATAATAAATCGCATATTTTCAACTCGCACAAGTAGGCTTGATAATAAAAGAGACGAATCTACATAGCTAAAGGGAATAATCCCGACAGGTCGAATTGAGTTAGAATATGGAAAGGTCCAACAGTTGGCTTAGAGTTGGTGTACGACGTGCTTTGAAAATGACACTCGATCCTTCGTCCCGTGGCTTGGGAGAAGGAAAGTTGATTGAGTAGGCGAAGTTATGATTGTAGCCTAAGTCATAGGCGTCGCCCGCATGAATGCTTCATAAAACATGTACGGTTCCATCGTCCAAGGCTTGGCATAGCCTTGGCTTGCCCATGAGTTAAGTCGCGTTGAGCGGCTTGTGACTTAAGTCTAGGCACCCGATGACTTGGTCATTCGAAGTCGAATGTGTGCACGGCACGACCCGTAAAGGCAAAGCTTGACGCAGCCCTTGCTTATTAATTTGTTACGAAGTTAGACAAATTTATGCCGGTCGACCTAAGACGTTACAAGTACCGTCCCACTCTTTCGCAGTTTGTCAAAGTTAAGTAGTCCCACGATCTTAAGGCCTGTCGACTTGGGAAGGAGTATCGCATAAAGCACGATTGGTTTAAGGCACGAGCTACGGTGGGTTTTCGAGTCAAGTTTAGAAAATGGGGGCCATCAAGTAGTCATTTCTAAGTTGAGTAAAAAGGATATTGCATCAAGGGAGAAGGCTTGCGACCGTGGGTCGTCGAGGGATCTCAATGAGTATCAAAGGAGAAGGCTCGCGACCGTGGGTCGTTGAGGGATCTCAAGGATAGAAGTCTTGAACATGGTTTTGAAAGAGAGAGTAACACTGAAAGAATGATGACTGTATGAGACGTCAGTTTGAGTCGAGTCTTGCATGGTCATGGACAACTTGTCGACAAGGGCGATGTTTCCTCGAGCGACAACCCTGGGCCTGTAGGACCGTTGAACACCTGTAGAGGGGGGTGAATAGAGTGTGTGTGTGCAGCGGAAAAATAATCACCAATTTAAAAAATTAACTATGGCAGAAAATAAGAGACAGTAAATAAATTCAGCAAGAGATAGAAAGATTAAACTCAGTGACACAACGATGTATACGGGTATCCCTCTTAGAGGACTAATCCAGCCTCGAGTACTCTTGCTCGATGTTAATCCACTATGGCACAAGCTAAATGAGAGCTTGCAGTCCCTTACAACATGGTGCTTGGTGACAAGCGCACGACCAGCTTCACAACACCGTGCTTGGTGACGAGCGCATGACCGGCTCCACAACAGAATAGTTTCTGAACTTAGAACGACCTCTTTACAACTCTTGGATACCAAAAACTCTAAATCAACACAGATATTACTGGCTTTTGGCTAAGATATGTATAGGTATAATTTGAAAACTTTAGAACGTTACACTTGAAGAGTAGAGAAGAGAAGATGAAGAATGAATGAGTGAGTTGAAATGAAAATTTCTCTTCTATTTATAGGTGTTTTCTAGGACCGAACTCGGACAGAGTTCGGACAGAGTTCTGATGCAAATATTTTGCATAGAGACGTTGCTCGCAGATTTGGAGGCAACTAACATTTGTATTCAAATTGACCGAACTCGGGCAGAGTTCGGACCGAACTCGAACCGAACTCGGACCGAACTCGGTTTTGAGTTATGTCAAAGGATTTTTTGAAATATTTTATCAAAACAGTTTGTAAGAAAGGATTTTGGAATATTTTGTAAAAGATGTATGAATGAAAATGGGTAGGCTTTTTGGAAAAGTGGACTGGGATAACCCTAAGCCAGTATTACCAAGTTGATTTTACAAAATAAATCCTAAACTCAATAAAATGTAAAAATACAGAATAAAATATAAAATGAGTCAACTTCAGATTTGATGATGTCTATGATTTGTTGATGCAGTACAACGCCCGTTGATAGTGATTTCATATCTCCTGAAATAATTAGCAGCAGTTTGTATATTTTGTGTATTGACTTAAGTGCATGTTGATTATCGAAATCGGGTGTGACCATGGAATGGGCCAACAGGGCCATAGGACCGACTCGGCCTAGGAGGTAACAGGGTATAGTGGTGCATAAGATTTGAGCATAGGGTTAAAACGGGGGCTTACAACGGATGCTAGCTATTTGCGTTGGAAGGTCTCCGATTTAACAAAAACCTATACGTCTCAGGATAGCTTGTGATGCTAGTGGCCAAGTTCATATAGATGTCGGCAAATAGCGGCTATCCGCGTGTATGCTTTTGGATTAAGTCGAATTGAATGTGTGTACAAGTTGGAACACAAAGTTTGGGCCTAAGATTTGGCTTCAACATAGGCGTCATGCTTCGACACGAGACGTGGCATCGAGTCTCAAGTGTTGACATGTGAGTTGTATAAGTTGGGTTTGAGTTGTTCGAGTTTAAGTTAAAAATTGCCGTAAGGCAAGTTGGTTAAGTGATACTAAGTTCACAAGTCTCGATTGGGTCAGTTGATGATCAAAAGTAGCAAGGGCCGCGAGGCGGCGAAATGGTTAAGTTTTACTGAAATGCGAGGCATGGCCTCAGCAAGGGTTTGTAGCACGGTCACACGAAAATGGAGTCTATCGTGTAGTTGCGTCTCCGATTTTGGACCGTAAGGCAAACACGACTCGATAGGTTAACGTTGTTGGCATGAGAAGGGTCTTGAAGCAATGTATGAGTTAACGTTGTTGTTGCAAGCACGAGATGGTCTAGAGACACAAAATAGGCTAATACGTTGGTCCTAAAATGATCCTAAGGCAAGAGTAGAAAGACAATTGATATAAAGGGACTATGTTGCACAAAGTAAGTCAAACGTGTCGGTTTTGTATGGGTGGACGAGGAGCTCATTCCACTAGTACAGTTGAGTACTGACACCTACATAATTTTCATGTGCAGGCACATATAGAAGCTCGTGGCACGGAGCTCGCTTGGATGCGTCGAGGCACGGAGTTCCTTGGCGATTCGAAGCGTGCAGCCGCATGGAGTCAAGACTTATACGGGACATAATGTATGGACGTCGCCTTCCGAAGCATCCGCTGGCTCGAGACATGTATTGAGAGATGAGAGAGAGCTGAGTGAACTTGTAAAATGCAAGAAGAGTGAGCTTGAGTGATTATAATCTTGGCCTTGTGCCCCCAATGTAACTGTTGTTTCAATATCAATAAAGAGCTTCTTTGAATAACTTGTGTTTGTTCTAAATTTCTCCTGCGTATTTAATGTCTCTGCTTGGGACTTCTGTGCGACGATCCCGTCGCAGCCGCTGAAATCGGCCGTTATGGAACCCGTCTTGTACGAGCGCAATCTAGGCTCGTGCGCCATCACGCCTTAGCGAGGACGATCGCTTCTACGGGAGTGGGGCGTGAGACTATATATGTACTAGCATGCACGATGTACAAATCACATGTCAATAATCAAACTAGTAAAACTATATAAGAATAGAAATATGTATGTAAATAAACTGTAGAGGAAGGCAAGGTATCTTGCCTGGAGGTTGTACGCAGATCCAACAAAATATAGTCAACTGGTAAGCCGATAAGTCCAAATCATCATAACTGTCTCCGAAAGCTGAAACAGACATTGCCAACATTCTCAGAATAGTCAAATTAGCTAGGATTGCCTGTCCTTAAGTCCAATTCTAGACACAGGGACAAAACGATAATTTTGGGTCAAAACGATGTCCGTCGTTGGACCCGCTTTGCATCGAAAAGTGTGCCAGAGTCACTGGTCTCTAAAGTCATCAAACTACATGTCTACGGATTCAGTTTTCCGATACGAACCCAACGGTATGTCTAGTTTTGGATTCCGGTGGGCCGTGCACAAAATCGTCCGTTGAATCGGATCGCAGGGCCCGCGAAACGGCGATCCGATCAACTGTCTCAGAATCAAACCAAACTTGGCATATAGGATCAGAAAAATGATACGGTCCTGTTGGCGTAAGTTTCGTCTCCATCTGACGAACATGTACAAAATAATTGGAAATTTGCACAGAGGTCGATACGGTAAATTTCGACGGATACGTATCAAATTCGTCGTGCACACGCGACCAATTTGAATTCTGTCAAAGCCCACACATCCACGAAGTCGATACACACCTTTTGATGCTTTTGGTTCACGACCACGTCACCCAGAATGGCGGGACGCACGTCGCATCGAGGGTTTTCATGATTTTCAAAACAAGTTTTTCCGTAACTTTACAATCCAATTACTCATTATAATGTGAACGAAAAATTAATCTATCTGAAGGGTTTTAGAGTTCTAGATGTGGTCTATAACTGTATTCAAATACAATTCCTAAACTATTACAAGATCGATCGGAATCGATCCTCGAACATGGGTGTGTGGGCTGTCTTATGTTCTATTTTGAACATGATTTTGGTCCGACTTTGGGTCGATATAAATCTAGTTTTAACTACGTTCTTCCTGAATCTAATTACGGGGATACGAATTCATATAGTTTGGGTACATACCAGAGGAATCGGTTCGAGAAAAGGATATTTGTGGACGACGCACTCGTCCAGCGAAGTCGGGCTCCCGCTGTGTTGCTCCCTGTTTACTCAGCACGCGCGGGCGGGTTTCCGTGCCTGGCCGGCCGACTTCAGCCGCACACGGCGGCGATACTGGTGGCGAGTGACCGCCCAGGGTCAGGGGTGGGGAGGCGCGCCTTCAGCTTAGGGTTTTATGGTTTTCTCATTGCTTCTCCTCTCATTTCGCTGTCGATATATATCGGCTGCTTGTGCATACAGGGGTTGGTTTGAGCATGGGTTGCTCGGGCTGTGAGGGGCTGGGGCCAGTTTGGGTTCAGCCTTGCTTGGGAATTGCTGGGCTGGGTTCGGATTGCCTTTGGGGGACTGCTCGCTTTAATATGTAGGCTTGCTACAGCTGGGTTGTGGGCTTACTTGGTGTTAATTGTTTTCTTTTATTTATAAAACTCTCTATATATATATATATATCATATATATTTATATATATATATATAAATCCTTATGCACATATTTAAAATATATGGTTTTTTATGTGTACATACATACATATATATATATAATATATTTATATATTCATACAAATACACACATATATACAAACACACATACATACACATGTATATATATACACATATATATATTTTCTATATTTCAATTTAGCATCACAAAATATTAACAAGTATATATACATACACACACACACACCTATTTATATATATTAATAAATTCTAAATAATCCTCAATAATATCTATTTCTAGAGTAGGGCCTATATAAATATGAATGTATATATTATACATTTATTTGACAAATACAACAAATAATAATATTATTTAATAATAACCTCAATAAAAAAAATATATATTAATAATAATAACGAAATTAAATAAACCAATATTGTGGTATATACCATTTTGCACAGTCTAATAATCTCAAAAGTGTACGAGGACCTATTATATACAATATCATTGAATATCAATTAATAATGATATTTATAATATTTAAATTATGAATATTTATAAATATTTATTAAATTATTAAAACGGAAAACAACACACTCATACCAAAATACATCAACACGAATGTCATTGGATGTCCCACATGACTACATGGGCTTGGGCGTGTATTGGGTCCTATTTGGACTAATTTGGTATAATCGAATTTCCTAAAAGTCCAAATATTAGTAAATAACTAATTAAACTATTTATAGGGATTAGTCCTAGGTATATCCAAAATACATCAATAATATCTATTTCTACCCGTTGCGTCATTCGATTCGACGTACGGAGAAAGCTTAGTCCTAGTTATATTGGGCCGTTCGACATTTTGGAGCGGGTAGGTGATGTGTCCTATCGTCTCGCTCTTCCGTCGACGTTACGAGAGGTACATGATGTCTTTCATGTATCCCAATTGCAACGGTATATCCCGGATCTGAGTCATGTCCTTGATCATTCAGAATTTGTTATTGGTACCAACCTTTCATATGAGAAGAGACCTGTATCCATATTGGACCGAAGAGAGAAGATACTCAATAACAAGACTATCAAGTTAGTCCGTATTGCTTGGGTTCATCACTCTTTGGGTGAGTCAACGTGGGAGCGTGAGGATGACATCCGATCGCGATATCACGACCTGTTTGACTCGTGAGGTATAATGTGTAGCACCCAGTTTCTAAAATGAGGGTAATTTTGAAATTTTATAATTATAATCATTTAATAATGATATTTAAACCATGTTATGATTTTTGGTGATTTTTAGTTAATTTAAAACTATTTAAAATCACGACTTGTGATTTTGATGACTGACTAGTGTAACCCTAGAGTTTGCTGAGCCCAGAGACTAACCATGACCAAGGAAGCCTAGCTATGTGATTAGGATGACTAATTACTAGTTTTTAGCCTAAGGGTATTTTGGTCATTTTGACAATTTTGTGAAATTATAAATTATATTAATTAAATATTGTGCTAATCTATTAGTTAGGACTTGACCTAGAAATTGAGCCTAATCTAGATGATAGTCATGACCATAGAGACTAAGTTAGATGGTTTCAACTAAGTAATTAAATTAGGTTAATATCTAGATATTTGTTAATAGGATATTTTAGGCTAAAGGTTAAAGAATGTTACTTTAATTGTGAGCCTTTAGATTGGCTAGGAATTGTTGGAGAAGTCTTGACCACTCATCCTAAACCCTAACCCTAACCTAATGGCAGCCATCACACATTCCCCCCTCTATAAATACAACCCATTAATCATTAGCATTATTTTTAATCATTTGAATTGCCTCTTTTGTGTTCTTCCCTAAACTCCTCTCCAAATATCCAAATCAAGTCCAAATTGAGCCTAGTCTTTTGCATTGGACTCCCCTACAGTAGAGGGTACCATTGGTGGGTAGCTAGCAAGGATTCGGAGGCTCGGGATCGTCGCAAGATCGAGGGAAGCCCTCATTCAAAAGGCTTAAAATTGAGGTTTCACCCTCAATAGGTAAAACCCATTAAATCTATTTAAATTCTAGTTTTCTCCCATGGATGCATTCATTTAGGGTCCCCCTAGGTGTAGCCCAAGTTTGGTAGGAGTTTGTGTCCATTTCGTGTCCGTATCGGACACGTAACGGTGTTTTAAACAAGGTGTTCGATGAAATGTTTGTTAGAATTAAATAGTATTAATTTCAAAAACTAATTGAATGGAAAATTAGATCTTTAATTGCTGATCACGAATCACTAACACTGAGTCGAATTCTGTGCACCCTCGTGTCCAAATTCGGACACGCACGCACGCACGCACGAGGACACTGTACGGCTGCCCTGCTGCTCGACACTGATAACGGACATGACACTGAATTTTATGACACGAAAATTTACGTACATGAGGGGGCAATGTGTTTCATTAAGCACACGAAATTTCAGGCAAAAGTATCGAGTGGTTAGGGAGATATCTCGACTGCACGGGTTTTACACACACACGTACACGTAGGAAATTCCTCACTGATACGCGTTCCAAACTCCTGACACGACTCACTTGGACATGATATAGACACGTGTACACCCTCACCTATATCCCCTCTACCTTCTGACATGTGCACGTGACACTTGGTACACTGTGTCGTGTCCACGAGGACACAAACACACCCCACGAGACTGTGTTCGCACAGTTTTGAACTGTGTTGTTGTTATGGTCTTGGACACCTCGTGTCCCCTTGTATGGACACGAGACACCTCCCCCATGACACGTACATATGTGGGGGATCTTCCTAAACACCTGATTTTGTATTTCACTAGGTTTTAGGGTTTAAATTCTTGGTCGAATTGTATATTTCTGAAACTGTCATGTTGTTTGAAAACTGGGATTTTACTGATACACAATTGGCATTTCGAAAATGAGTTTTAAAGAGCTAATTTTGATTTAGAGATTCCAATGAGATGTTATACTGTCTACCTAGGTTGGT
This sequence comes from Iris pallida, assembly GCA_029216955.1. Taxonomy (NCBI): domain Eukaryota; kingdom Viridiplantae; phylum Streptophyta; class Magnoliopsida; order Asparagales; family Iridaceae; genus Iris; species Iris pallida. The sequence goes on from JANAVB010035418.1 coordinate 10,512,470, forward strand.
TAGCCCTCCAATTTGGTTTATACATATTGATTTGGGTTGTGGTATGGATTTTCGATTTGTGAAGTTCATTAAGTTCTAATTTCCAAATGGTTTAACATTCCATTTTCAGTTTTAATAGTTATAGATATCCTTGTATTTATGTATTTATGTCTGTATAATGTATGTATATATGTCTGTATATATATATATATATAAAAGTTAATTTCTGTTCAGTTTTGAGTTTGGGTTGGATTCGAATTGAAAAGGGGTTGAAAATTTCACTGTTTTCAAAAGAAGACTGAGACTTGGTTCATGTAGGAAATCTGAGATTGGATTGGCTTAAAAACCTGAGATTTACCCAAACTAAATAACCTAAAAACTGAGAATGGAATTGGGGTAGTTAACTGAAATAAAATGGGATGCAAATTGAGTTTTGGTTGATTTGAAAACTGAAAAAATAATGAATAAAGGTTAACCTGAGATATGTAAGCTGAGTTGAAGGTTAACCTGAGAAGCTTAACTGAGACTTCAATCTCAGTTGAAGGTTCAATTCCCTGTTTTTTATGAAAACTGAGATTTACCTTTGTTAGTATAAAACCTGAGAATTGGGGGAAAACCAAAAACTAAGATTTGAATCTTTCAAAGGAAAACTTAAAAACTGAGATTTAGTTGTAATGTAAAACTGATTTATATTGAACTGTCATCTACTAATTCCTGAGATTTCACAAGTTCACACACCCTCTTAGACCCCCTCTTTCACTCACACATCCCTTTTTCCCCCATACACACACACTCTTGCCCTTTTCATTATATATATATATATATATATATATATATATATTTATATATATATATATATATATATATATATATATATATATACATGGAGGTAGATATATGTATATATGTAAACATGTATGTATCATGTATGTAATGTACATGATATGTGAGGTAGGCATCTATGGCATGTATGTAAACTAGTATACATGAATGTATGTGTTTGTATATATTAGTATTTATAGGTTGTATTTTGCAATATGGTTTATAGGCCTAGTGTAAGGTTTAACCAATAGTTGACAATAGGCTTTTGAACCCTTGGATTCTTAGACTTGTATTGACTAACCCTAGATAGCCTTGACTTCATGTTGACTAGAGTGTTGACTCAAGTTGACAAAGAGTTGACTTTGACCTAGTTTGACCTAGACAGTTGACCAAGAGTTGACTTTGACCTAGTTTGACTTAGAATCATGTAGCTTGCACTGCAGATTTCTATTATTACAAATTGAACACATCTTAACCTGTTCTACTCTAAATAGAACTCTGTGACACCAGTTCGGACATCCATTCATATCAGTCATTCAGGGTGACAGGCGAGTACATTCTCTGACCGTTTCATACTTGTCTGGATTTATATTCTTGCTCTAGATTATTTTACTTGATACTGGCACGATCGTTATCACGGATTGGTACTATATGGATCTTCTCTTGCGATGCTATCTCTATTGTGTTCAACAGATACATATTGTTATGTACGTTTCACGAATATATTGTATTTATTGTACACCCCTATTTATGTATACTCATTGTGCATATTGTACTCTTATTATCACATGAGCTTCATGGAGACTATTGTACAAGGTAGCGTAACTGGATTGGATCCTTGTGTATTGATTGGGGAGGGTGAGTAGGAATGGTTATGTAATCAAATCCCATGGTACGACTATTGTGCACTTCCATTGTACACTCACGTTATGATGGATTTGACCTATTGTTATTGTGCAACCTAAACCATTTACATAACCATATTGTGCTCTAAATCACTAGTATTGCAGTTTTACTTATCCTGTATATATTTCAGTTATAAATTCTCTCTCGTTTTCATTTACATCTTCTTACAGTTCATGTATCTTACTCTTTTGCATGCTTATATTTCCTAACATGATATGAACTACGTGAGATGTATTGTGCTCGCTCCTGTCCTGACTGGACCTGTTGAAAATATTACAGATGATGATGATGACTGCCCTACCTTCTATGGGGCACAAGAGGGTGACCTTCAGGAGCCTGAGGAGCATCTAGCTCAGTAGAGGGTGCCTAGTCTAGTCTAGTCTAGTCTAGTCTAGTCTAGTCTAGTCTAGTCTAGTCTAGTCTAGTCTAGTATTTACAGTTTTCAGTTTGTATCGGATTATTCCGATTGTTAGTTGTGGCTTAGTTATATTTCAGGACTTGTATTTATTTATGTTGGATATCTACTTGTGTGGTGTGATAACTCTATTTATATTCAGTTCCTTTCTTTTATCTGATTCCATATCGTGCTCTATCTTTCCTAGACTTGTGATTGAGATATAGAGTTGAGATGTTATATTTGTAGAACCCTAGAGAATGTGCCAACAATATTATACCTCCGTACAGAGATGATATGTTTATATCATATTGTTGTTAGATGTTAGATGTTATAGACGAACTATACAGCGTTCTACCGCCGACACTGCGGCGTAGGCTGGACGTACCCACGTTCTCGTGCCCTTCTTCGGGGTGCGGGTCGTGACATAATGTCTTTCTTATGCCTCATGTCTTTGATTTCTTGCTTATATGATGGATTGTTTGATTGATTGCTTAATTATAACTTGCCTACGATTAGTATGCTTGCTCGACATCTCTAGCCTCTTGATTAAATTCTGAGGACGGAATTCTTTTAAGGTGGGTAGAGTTGTCACCTCCGTTTTTCGTTATACGTATTTTCAGTATACGTGTACGGAATTCCGACCCGCAATTAGACTTGTCTAGCTAATCTTGCACGGCTTGGTTCATTTTGGGTTATTTTGACTTGGGATCGGTTTGGGTTGGCTTATTTTGGTTTAGGGTGGTTCATCATAAACCCAACCCCCTACCTACCACCATCTCCATTTAAACCCACCAACCCTTTCTCTCTCTTCATTACTTTCTCACTTTCTCATTTACTCCTTCTTCTTCCTCATAACTCTCTTCACCTACCAAGAGAGAGGCTTAGGCAAATGCAACTTGCTTCATGGAGGAACTCCAATTTTGTTGTTCCATTGTCTTCTTCATGAGATTCTAAGATACTTTAGTACTAAGCATTTTCGATTTCTATGGTTTATTTCTTGTAGATCTAGGTTGTTGCATTTTCGGATTTCTTGGGTTTTGATCTATCAACCTTATTATTTTCAAGTTTTGGTCATTCCATGTTGTAGAGAACTTCGTTCTACCCCCACTTTGATCCATGGAAGTCCCATTTTGGCTTAGATTGAAATTTCCTGGAAGTTTAGAGTTCTTGTCAAGTTCTACGCCCACGTTTATACGTGCTCGCGTAATATCAAGTTCTACGCCCACGTTTATACGTGCTCGCGTAAGAGCAAGTTCTACGCCCACGTTTATACGTGTTCGCGTAATATCAAGTTCTACGCCCACGTTTATACGTGCCCGCGTAATATTAAACCCTACGCCCACGTTTATTCGTGTCAGCGTAAATCTGTTTTACGCGTAAAGCAAGCCTTCCCTGCCTTGGCGTAAAAACAACTTCACGCGTACTCTTTTACGCGTACTCCATTTACGCGTACAAACTTCACGCGTACTCTTTTACGCGTACTCCATATACGCGTACAAACTTCACGCGTACTCTTTTACGCGTACTCCATTTACGCGTACAAACTTCACGCGTACTCTTTTATGCGTACTTCATTTACGTATACAAACTTCATGCGTACTCTTTTACGCGTACTCCTTTGGCATACTCTCCTGCCCGGAGGCTTCTTGGAACTAGCGTATCTTACCCCTTTGCCTGGCACAGTGTGACCCTAGCATCCATTGCCCTAGAACCCCCTTTTGACATGAACTCGATATAATCATGATATGTTAGTATTTGTCACCCGTATTTCCCGTATTTCCTGTATTTCGTATTTATACTCGTATCTAGATTTTGGCATGTATTTTTATTTTTCTCAACTTGTGGAATTTTGGTATTTCTCGTATTTTGGGTTTTGACATGGCTCGGTTTTAATTGGATTGGGTTGGTTTGGTTTGGTTTAATGTGTATTGGAACACCTTAGCCTATGCTCCACCCTCAACACACCATATCCCACCCTCATTAAAACTCTACCAATTTTTTCTCTCTCCTCATAAACCTCCATTAATCTTCTTCTTCTCCTTCCTCTACACAACACCAACCCATAGGCAAGTGCACCTTGCCACCACATGAGAACCCTATTTTATTTGTCCATTAGCTAGATTAGGACATGGTGATCAACATTAGAACTTGGCATTTTATGATTTGGAGTCTCCATTATTCTAGATCTAAGTTTTTTCTATTTTCGGATTTACATGGTTTTGATCTATTTAAGTTGTATTTTTATGGGTTTTGATGTTTCCATGTGGAAGAGAATTCAATTTCACCCTAGATGGGACTTTGGAAATCCGGATTTGGAGTTCGGATGGCCAAGTTGTGATGTTTTGAAGTTCTGGGAGCCATTGGAGCCTCTTCTCAGCCATGGAGAAGAAGACCCCTGCGGGCGTGCTCTATCGCGTACGCACCTCCCCTGCGTACGTGCCCTTGCACGTACGCTGCTTCCCTGCGTGCGTGTCCTTACGCGTACGCTGCTTCCCTGCGTGCGTGCCCTGGCGCGTACGCTGCTCCCCTGCGTGCGTGCCATTGCGCGTACGCAGCTCCCCTGCGTGCGTGCTCTTGCGCGTACGCAGCTCCCCTGCGTGCGTGCCCTTGCGCGTACGTAGCTCCCCTGCGTGCGTGCTCTTGCGCGTACGCAGCTCCCCTGCGTGCGTGTCCTTGCGCGTACGCAGCTCCCCTGCGTGCGTGCCCTTACGGGTACGATGCTCCCCTGCGTGCGTGCTCTTGCGCGTACGCAGCTCCCCTGCATGCGTGCTCTTGCGCGTACGTAGCTCCCCTGCGTGCGTGCTCTTGCGCGTACGCTGCTCCTCTGCGGGCGCGCTCTTGCGCGTACGCTTCCCCCTGCGCGCGCGCCCTTGCGCGTACGCTGGCCGCCGGCGCACCACGCCTTCTGCGTGCGCCCTTCCCTTGCGCAGTCTTCCTTCGCGCTGCTCTCCCTTGTGCAGCCTGTTGCGCACCCGACCCTCGTGACCCATGCACCCGGCCCCTTGCGCCATTGGCCCTGCGCCTTTGGCCATGCACCATCCAACCCCCTGACCCCTTGCTTAACCCATTGGCTCTTGGAGTATTGGTTTTATTTCTCGACTTGGTTTCTCTTTTGTGGATTAGGTTTTCCTGAGATCTGTTCAACACAGCACTACTATCTTGACCCGACACGACCTAACACGGTTTTCAAGTAATTGTTTATGACTAGTACGGTTCCTGGGATTTTCTGTGGATTATGATCCTGGTATTCTCTGATCTCCTTGCTAGTGACCCAGTGGGGTGCACACCTAACTTGTAACTTGTAATTAATCCTTATGACTTGATAACTTGATAGTGGCCCGTGGCGGCGCACTCCTGACTTGTAGCATGACTTGATAACTTAATGCTGTTGCGACGGCTAACTTAACTTGACCTGCCTTGACACCGTGGGTAGTTCTTTCTTGCTTGCTTGTTAAATCCACTTGTCCTGTCTTGCATCATGTCTAGGATGGGACTCCTGAGTACCACGGTCAGGGGCACCTACCAAAATGGATTAAGGTTAATAACTAGAATAACACAGTAGTCATAAAGAGATGATACAGCTACAGGCAATCCCGTTACCTGGGCGCTCTTGGGATCTGTAGCCTGCCGTCGAGTAGGGCACATTTCCAGCACACTGTCATGTGTTGCACCTTCTAAGTCATTTAAGGATACATGCGTTTCCTGGACGATGTACCCATCAGAATTCAACCCCTAATTTTTGACCTGGGTAACCTGGATGGTCTGCAGGGCTTGTGGCTGTGGAATAATCTCACTGCATCTTGTTAGTAATTAGGCCTGTGATAATCCTAGTTAGTTAAAGTAGTAAGCCGTAGTATCTGCTTGGCCGTGATTGATTGAATGAAGCATAACCAGTCTAGCCATGTCTTGATCCAGTACAAGATTGCTTCCTGTCTTGATTTCTTACATTATTATCTTGCCGATAAATGGTGGGAAACCAAGTTCTGTTCAGATGAAGGGTTACAACCCCGGTCCTTGTTTGGTTTACGGGTTGTAACCTGGCTATCGAAATAGTTCCATGGTTATCTCGTCGTATATCATCCTGACATGTTTTTGTAAATTCTAGTTGTCATATTAGATTTTCTTATGCTAATTGCTGGCTTTTGTTCTTATTTCGTGGCCCCCTTGTGGCACTTGCTCTTTCTGGGGTTGACCCAGCTGGTTTTGTGTGGCCAAATTTCGGAGCAGCTCCCGAGGATCTACCAAGCTTCCAGCCCAATGGTGACAACTAGACGAAACCCGGGCCAAGAGTGGGTTTTCCTTTTGTCTTGCCCACTTCATTGTAAAACTATTCTTTTGAGGCGTTTAGCCGACGAGCACCTGTTAGCTCGATGCACTTTTATTTACTGTCTGCCTACGGGCTGTAAACATGATTAACAAATCCTAGGGTTGATCATGTACGACTAAACTCTTGCTAGTCCTAACATTTTGTAACGACTAGCTTCATGATCAGCTGAATATGTAATATTTGGGACGCCTTATTATTGTATATTTAATGATCATACATCTTGCGACCTTACTTACTTGCTTGTGATTGAGACATTAGGCTTGTTCATGACCATAAGAGACTGTTGGCTTGTAGTAAACCCTCATATATCTAGACATCCGTGACCGTATATCGAGGTGGTTTCCATTTCAATATACGTAGCTGGCTATGTCTGCCCCCGCTCTCCAGTATTCTGGTTCTGGGACGTGACATGGTTTAAGTGGTGGCCCATGCAGGTCTTGTAAATCAAGATATGTGAGGGTTTACCAGATAGATGTCTCAATCAGCACTCGTCCTTGATCTCTGTTCGTATCTTCTGAATCCTTGGATTCTTGCCCTGATCCTGTGCTTATATCATTGATCTGTCCTGGTCCTTTCCTTATTGTTCCCTATGTCGTCTTCTTCAGCGGCACTGTACCTGGTCCTACTGATCAATGAGGTGGAGCACTTCCCGTGGATCAGCAGCAACCCGGAGATCAAGCCCAGCATTCCGGGGTAGCCTCCAGAGTTGTGCCTACTGGAGGAGAGTCACCAGTTCGGCCCGTCCAGCCTGCAGAGCCAGATGATGGTACCTTAGTAGTCCTCATCAGAACCTTGATAGCTTCCCAGGATCGTCGAAGCAACGCCCTGCACCAGACAGTTTAAGATGCTTTGACCCGAGGCGGACATCCAGGGAACCAGGCGGCAAACAGCTTCAAGCGATTGAAACCTCCTTTCTTCGACGGCAGCGAGGATGCGATTGCCGCGGATGCATGGCTTCAGGATACCGAGGTGATTCTAGAAGCAGCTAGGACACCCGAGAATGAGAAGGTGGCAGTGGTATGCCTGCAGTTGTTGGACTTGGCTCGCAGTTGGTGGGCGGCGCAAGCCATGGGATTAGTGGCACCCATTGCTTGGGCAGTATTTAGAGAGAGATTCTAGACGAAGTATTTCGATACTGTGGCTCGGTACGACCTGCAGACCAGATTTAACAACTTGAAGCAAGGAGGCAGAACAGTCGACAGTTATGCATCGAAGTTTTCTAGACTCAGTAGGTTTGCCCCCACCTTGGTGGCGACCGAGTTTGATAGGGCCCAGCGGTTCCAACAGGGACTGCATTTGGAGACCTTGTTGGCGGTTGAGCAGTTCGAGCACCAGACGTTCGATGCAGTCTTGAGAGCAGCTAGGAGGCATGAGTACACCTCCCAGAGGATCGTGGATAGGACCGGAGGTAGGAAGCGGTCCCACAGTCAGATGCACCAATCATCAGCTCCAGCCCCGGCAGCTAGGGGATTGACCATTGGAACTCCGAGGCGGACGGCCTCAGTAACGTCGGTTCAGCATTCGATCCCGACGTACCCGCAGCAGCAGAAGCAGAAGCAGACTTCCGCGATGGGATGTTCTCATTGCGGGAAGCCAGGGCATGTGGTGGCAGACTGTCGCAGGGCGCAGGGATTATGCCTGGCTTGTGGAGCAGCAGATCATAGGGTAGGGGCTTGCCCGAATAGGGGTGGTTCATCAGCATCCAACCCTTCTAGCTCTTCGGTGAGAGGACCGGCCCCAGCACCAGTTCAACAGCAGCAGTATCAGTCTTCGAGGCCCTTGCCGCCTCAGTCTCAGGCATTCCAGCAACAATACCCCCAGCAGTATGCACAAGCCCAAGCTCAGATCCAGAATAGGCAGAGAGGTTTCCAGCAGAGGGGACGAGCAGCCAGAGGACAAGGTCAGGCCATGATGATGGCTATGGAAGAAGAAGTTGCACCCGATAAGGTTGTGGCAGGTACTATTCTCGTCAACTCCTCTCCAGCATCTGTATTATTTGATTCTGGTACATCGCATTCATTTATGTCTGCACGATTCGCGACACGGATAGGATTGGAGCCCGAGTCATTATCAGTGAGGCTCAATATACTTACTGGTAATGGCCTTGTAGGAGTAGATCGAGTATTTTTCTCGTATCGGATCGTAGTTAGCGGTAGAGAGTTCCCCGCTAGATTCATAGAGTTTCCTATGGTAGACTATGATGTAGTCCTAGGCATGGATTGGTTGAGGAACCAGTATGCTAGGATAGACTGCCATATTGGCAGAGTTATCTTTAGTATCCCCGGCGAGCCAGAGTTTTCGTTTTCCAGAGGCGCAGTAGAGCCATCTTCCCCAGCATTGCGGATGGCAGTAGCAGCAGTGCAGTTACCCCGGATAGTTGAAGAGTTTCCAGATGTCTTTCCAGAGGAGCTTCCAGGGATGCCGCCGGAGCGGGAGATTGAGTTCACTATAGACTTGATTCCCGGGACAGCACCAGTATCAGAGCGAGTCTACAGGATGGCGCCTTCAGAGTTGGAAATTTTATACAAAATGATTGAAGAACTCAGGACCAAGGGATTCATTCGTGCAAGTGGATCGCCTTGGGGATCCCCGATGCTTCTTGTGAAAAAGAAGGATGGTACATCCAGGCTATGAGTTGATTATCGTACCTTGAATTCGGTGACAATCAAGAACAGATACCCTCTTCCGAGGATAGATGACTTGTTTGATCAGCTCAGAGGGGCTTCAGTATTTTCGAAGATCGACTTGCGGTCGGGATACCACCAGATCAGAGTCAGAGAGCAGGACATCCTGAAGACAGCATTCAGATCGAGGTATGGACATTGGGAGTTCCTTGTTATGCCCTTTGGAGCGACCAATGCGCCGATCGTATTCATGGACCTCATGAATCGCATTTTCATGCCTTACTTGGATCAATTTATGATCGTGTTCCTAGATGACATCCTGGTCTACAGCAAGAGTGAAGTAGAGCATGAGCAGCATCTCAGAGTCGTCCTCCAAACGCTTAGGGAGCATCAGTTGTACGCCAAGTTCAGTAAATACGAGTTCTGGCTCGATCGTATATCATACTTGGGTCACATCATTACCCGAGGAGGAGTGGAAGTGGATTTCCAGAAGATTGTGGCTATCGAGTCATGGTCAGTACCCAGCTCAGTGGCAGAGGTTCGCAGCTTCCTTGGATTGGCCGGCTACTACCGGCGGTTCGTTTCAGATTTCGTAAGGATTTCAGCGCCGACGACCCAGTTGACTCGCAAGGATGTGCCGTTTGTTTGGACAGCAGAGTGTCAGGAATCATTTGATAAGTTGAAGCAAGGTTTGATAACGGCTCCCATTCTCACCCTTCCAGATGGGATCGGAGGATTTACAGTTTATTGCGACGCTTCAGGCAGAGGATTGGGGTGTGTCTTGATGCAGCATGGGAAGGTAATATCTTATGCGTCACGTCAACTACGTGATCATGAGAAGAATTACCCGACCCACGACTTGGAATTGGCGACGGTAGTATTTGCTTTGAAATTGTGGAGACACTACTTGTACGGAGATAGAGTGGAGATTTTTACTGATCATAAGAGCCTGAAGTATATTTTCACCCAGAAGGACCTTAATATGCGGCAAAGAAGATGGCTCGAGCTACTGGTGGACCATGATGTAGATTTGCAGTATCATCCCGGGAAAGCCAACGTTGTAGCAGATGTATTGAACAGGAGAGCCGGAGTTTATTTCCTGACGGCGCAACCAGAATTATTGGCAGATCTTCAGAAGATGGGAATTGAAGTGGTTCTTCCAACCAGCGTGGCATTGATGGCCAGCCTACAGGTTCAGTCCAGCATAGTTGAGAGAATCCGGGTGGCGCAGTCAACAGATTCCAAGATCCAGCAACTCAGAGCAGAGTGTGAAGCAGGAAGAAGGCCAGAGTTATGTATCCATGAAGACGGTACACTTCGGCACGGCACTCGTCTTTGTGTATCCAGTGGAGATATCAGACAGGAAGTCATGGCAGAAGCCCACAGTTCACAATATTCTATTCATTCGGGTGGTACGAAGATGTATAGTGATATTCGTCAGCATTTCTGGTGGAATGGCATGAAGAGGGAGATAGCCCCGTTTGTCTCTCGGTGTTTGGTTTGCCAACAGGTTAAAGCTGAACATCAGTGGCCCGCTGGACTTCTTCAACCCTTACCGATCCCAGAATAGAAATGGGAACATATAACCATGGATTTCGTGACCGGATTGCCCAGATCTTCGGCCGGCAGAGATGCTATTTGGGTAATTGTGGACAGGCTTACCAAGGTAGCACACTTTCTTCCATTCAGAGTTGGACAGTCGACGACGCAGTTAGCAGAGATGTATCTCAGGCAGATTGTCAGGCTTCATGGTGTGCCAGTCAGCATCACCTCGGACAGGGATTCAAGATTCACATCACACTTTTGGCGCAGCTTGCAGAAGAGTTTGGGAACTCGCCTTCAAGTCAGCTCAGCTTATCACCCGCAGACGAATGGTCAATCAGAGCGCACAATCCAGACTCTTGAAGATATGTTGAGATCATGTACCCTTGACTTCGGTGGTTCATAGGAGAATCATCTGCACCTGGTGGAATTCTCGTACAACAACAGTTATCAGGCCAGTATCCAGATGACACCCTTCGAGGCTCTTTATGGCAGGAAGTGCAGTTCCCCGCTAGCATGGGACGATGTCAGGGAGAGGCAGATGCTCGGACCCGAATTGATTTCCCAGACGGTTGAAGTGGTCAGGAAGGTCAGAGATCACCTCCGAGTTGCCCAGGACCACCAGCGCCATTGGGCCGATGCTCATCGGCGTCCCTTAGAATTTGCTGTCAGCGACCATGTATTCCTTAGGATCTCGCCTAACCGCGGCGTCATTCGCTTTGGCGTACGGAGAAAGCTTAGTCCTAGGTATATAGGGCCGTTCGATATTCTAGAGCGAGTAGGAGATGTATCCTATCGTCTCGCTCTTCCGCCGTCGCTAAGTGAGGTACATGATGTATTCTATGTGTCCCAATTACGACGGTATATTCCGGACCCGAGCCACATCCTAGACCATTCGGAATTGGTTGTTGGTACCAACCTTTCGTATGAGGAAAGGCCCGTGTCTATATTGGATCGGAGGGAGAAGATACTCAAGAACAAGACTATTAAATTAGTCCGTGTTGCTTGGGGTCATCACTCTCTAGGTGAGTCAACGTGGGAGCGTGAGGACGACATCCGATCGCGATATCCCTACCTGTTTGACTCGTGAGGTATAATGTCTTTCTTACGCCTTATGTTTTTCCTTCCTTGCTTGCATTGTATGACTGTATGATTGAACTGCTTAGTGTAACTTGCCTGTGCTTAATGTAACTTGTCGTGACAATCTCTAGCTCCTTGATTAAATTCCGAGGACGGAATTCTTTTAAGGTGGGTAGAGTTGTCACCCTCATTTCCCGTATTTCTCGTATTTCGTATTTGTACTCGTATTTGGATTTTGACAAGTATTTTTATTTTTCTCAACTTGTGGAATTTTGGTATTTCTCGTATTTTGGGTTTTGACATGGCTCGGTTTTAATTGGATTGGGTTGGTTTGGTTTAATGTGTATTGGAACACCTTAGCCTATATTCCACCCTCAACACACCATATCCCACCCTCATTAAAACTCTACCAACTTTTTCTCTCTCCTCATAAACCTCCATTAATCTTCTTCTTCTCCTTCCTCTATACAACACCAACCCATAGGCAAGTGCACCTTGCCACCACATGAGTACCCTATTTTATTTGTCCATTAGCTAGATTAGGACATGGTGATCAACATTAGAACCTAGCATTTTGTGATTTGGAGTCTCCATTGTTCTAGATCTAAGTTTTCTCTATTTTTGGATTTACATGGTTTTGATCTATTTAAGTTAGATTTTTATGGGTTTTGATGTTTCCATGTGGAAGTGAATTCAATTTCACCCTAGATGGGACTTTGGAAATTCGGATTTGGAGTTCGGATGGCCAAGTTGGGATGTTTTGAAGTTCTGGGAGCCATTGGAGCCTCTTCTCAGCCATGGAGAAGAAGACCCCTGCGGGCGTGCTCTTGCGCGTACGCAGATCCCCTGCGTGCGTGCCCTTGCGCGTACGCTGCTCTCCTGCGTGCGTGCCCTTGCGCGTACGCTGCTCCCCTACGTGCGTGCCCTTGCGCGTACGCAGGTCCCTGCGTGCGTGCCCTTGCGCGTACGCAGGTCCCCTACGTGCGTGCTCTTACACGTACGCAGCTCCCCTGCGTGCGTGCCCTTGCGCGTACGCAGGTCCCCTGCGTGCGTGCTCTTGCGCGTACGCAGCTCCCCTGCGTGCGTGCCCTTGCGCGTAAGCAGCTCCCCTGCGTGCGTGCCCTTGCGCGTACGCTGCTCCCCTGCGTGCGTGCTCTTGCGCGTACGCAGCTCCCCTGCGTGCGTGCTCTTGTGCGTACGCAGCTCCCCTGCGTGCGTGCTCTTGCGCGTACGCTGCTCCTCTGCGGGCGCGCTCTTGCGCGTACACTTCCCCCTGCGCGCGCGCCCTTGCGCGTACGCTGGCCGCCGGCGCGCCATGCCTTGTGCATGCGCCCTTCCCTTGCGCAGTCTCCCTTGGCACTGCTCTCTCTTGTGCAGCCTGTTGCGCACCCGACCCTCGTGACCAATGCACCCGGCCCCTTGCGCCATTGGCCCTGCGCCTTTGGCCATGCACCATCCAACCCCCTGACCCCTTGCTTAACCCATTGGCTCTTGGAGTATTGGTTTCATTTCTCGACTTTGTTTCTCTTTTGTGGATTGGGTTTTCCTGAGATCTGTTCAACATAGCACTACTATCTTGACCCGACATGGCCTAACACGGTTTTCAAGTAATTGTTTATGACTAGTACGGTTCCCGGGATTTTCTGTAGATTATGATCCTGGTATTCTCTGATCTCCTTGCTAGTGACCCAGTGGGGTGCACACCTAACTTGTAACTTGTAATTAATCTTTGTGACTTGATAACTTGATAGTGGCCCGTGGCGGCGCACTCCTGACTTGTAGCATGACTTGATAACTTAATGCTGTTGCGACGACTAACTTAACTTGACCTGCCTTGACACCGTGGGTAGTTCTTTCTTGCTTGCTTGTTAAATCTACTTGTCCTGTCTTGCATCATGTCTAGGATGGGACTCCTGAGTACCACGGTCAGGGGTACCTACCAAAATGGATTAAGGTTAATAACTAGAATAACACAGTAGTCATGAAGAGATGACACAGCTACAGGCAATCCCGTTACCTGGGCGCTCTTGGGATCCGTAGCCTGCCGTCGAGTAGGGAACATTTCCAGTACACTGTCATGTGTTGCACCTTCTAAGTCACTTAAGGGTACATGTGTTTCCTGGACGATGTACCCACCAAAATTCAACCCCTAATTTTCGACCTGGGTAACCTGGATGGTCTGCAGGGCTTGTGGCTGTGGAATAATCTTACTGCATCTTGTTAGTAATTAGGCCTGTGATAACCCTAGTTAGTTAAAGTAGTAAGCCGTAGTATCTGCTTGGCCGTGATTGATTGAATGAAGCATAACCAGTCTAGCCATGTCTTGATCCAGTACAAGATTGCTTCCTGTCTTGATTTCTTACATTATTATCTTGTCGATAAATGGTGGGAAACCAAGTTCTGTTCAGATAAAGGGTTACAACTCCAGTCCTTGTTTGGTTTACGGGTTGTAACCTGGCTATCAGAATAGTTCCATGGTTATCTCGTCGTATATCATCCTGACATGTTTTCGTAAATTCTAGTTGTAATATTAGATTTTCTTGTGCTAATTGCTGGCTTTTGTTCTTATTTCGTGGCCCCCTTGTGGCACTTGCTCTTTCTGGGGTTGACCCAGCTGATTTTGTGTGGCCAGATTTCAGAGCAGCTCCCGAGGATCTACCAAGCTTCCAGCCTAATGGTGACAACTAGACGAAACCCGGGCCAAGAGTGGGTTTTCTTTTTGTCTTGCCCACTTCATTGTAAAACTATTCTTTTGAGGCGTTTAGCCGACGAGCACCTGTTAGCTCGATGCACATTTACTTACTGTCTGCCTACGGGCTGTAAACATGATTAACAAATCCTAGGGTTGATCATGTATGACTAAACTCTTGCTAGTCCTAACAATTTGTAACGACTAGCTTCATGATCAGTTGAATATGTAATATTTGGGACGCCTTATTATTGTATATTTAATGATCATACATCTTGCGACCTTACTTACTTGCTTGTGATTGAGACATTAGGCTTGTTCATGACCATAAGAGACTGTTGGCTTGTAGTAAACCCTCATATATCTAGACAGCCGTGACCATATATCGAGGTGGTTTCCATTTCAATATACGTAGCTGACTATGTCTGCCCCCGCTCTCCAGTATTCTGGTTCTGGGGCGTGACAGTATTGTAATAAAAATTTGTACACGGCATAATTTTGTGAAAACTCATGATGGGGGCACGTCGTGGCGCACTCCCAACAAGTAACAAGTACAAGTAATCTGACATGATGGTGACCCGTTGTGGTGCACTCCTGATAAGTAATCCTGACATGAACTCATGAACACCATTGTACGGTCATCTTGACCTGCTAAGTAGTCTTGACATGAACTCTGGAATGCTGTTGTGACAGCCATCTTGACTTGCTATGTACTCTTATCTTGACACCGTGGGTGCTTGCTTGAAACTTGTTTGTACAAGCTACTAGTCTAGTCTCGTCTTGTATCATGTTTAGGACACGAGTCCCTGGTTACCACGGTCAGGGATTCATACTGAATCTGACTAAGGTTAATAACTAGATTGATGAAGTAGTTCATATAGAGAGATGTTTCCAGTTACAGGCGATCCCGTTATCCCGGCCACACATGAGGGACTTGTAGCCTGCCGTCGAGTAGGGCACATTTCCAGCCCACTGTCATGTGGGGCACTTCATGAAAAAAGTACAAGGCACACTGTTTTGTGTTGCACTCTAAGCCATCTAATAATTCTGGATAACTTTGATAATCAACCTCGCCTGGATAACCTGGATAGCTGCAGGGCCTGTGACTGCTGGAACATCTTATTGCATCTTGCTAGTAACTAGGCTTGTGTTAACCCTAGTTAGTTAAAGTATCAAGCCGCACTTATTGCTTAGACATGATTGATTGGATGGAGTCCAGCCCAGTCTAGTCTTTTCTTGATCCTGTACAAGATTGCTACATGACCTGATTGCTTGTGCTTTACTTTATCGATAAATGGTGGAAAACCAAGTTACGTTCAGATGAAGGGTTACAACCCCGGTCATTATTTGGTTTAAGGGTTGTAGCTTGGTTATCTGAATAGTCCCATGGTTATCTTATCGTATATCATCATGATTTTGTATATTTCCAGTCGTTTATTATATAATTATGTTTTTGTGCTAATTGCTGGTTTTAGTTCTTAAGTGAAGCCTCCCTTGTGGCACTTGCTCTTTCTGGGGTCTGACCCAGCCGGTTTTGTATGGCCAGATTTTGGAGCAGCTCTCGAGGATCTCTCAGCCTTCCAGCCAGATGGTGACCACTAGAAGAAACCCTGGAAACGAGTATGTTTTATTTTGCTCTCCCACTCTATTGTAAAATTATTCTTTTGAGGCGTTTAGCCACCGAGCAAGTGTTAGCTCGTTTGTATCTTTACTTACTGTCTGCCTACGGGCTGTAACATGATTGACAAATCCTAGGGTTGATCATGTATGACCTAAACTCTTGCTAGTCTTCGCATTTTATATGACTAGCTTCATGATCATCTGAATATGTAATGTATAGGACGCCTTACCTTGTATGTCTGATGATCTACCATCTTGTTACATTTACTTGCTTGCTTGAGATTGAGACACTAGACTTGTTCATGACCTTAAGAGACTATTGGCTTGTAGTTAAATCCTCATGTATCTAGACAGTCGTGACCGTATATCGAGGTGGAATTCACTTTAATATATGTAACTGGCTGTGTCTGTCTTCCGCTCTCCAGTATTCTACTTCTGGGGCGTGACACGGTTTAAGTGGTGGCCCATACAGGTCTTTAAAATCAAGATGTGTGAGGGTTTTACGGAATAGATGTCTCAATCAGCACTCGTCCTTGATCCCTACTCGTGTCTTCTAATATTTCCAAAATCTTGATCTGATCACATGCTTATATCCTTGATCTATCATGGTCCTTCCTTATTGTTCCCTATGTCGTTTCTTCAGCGACATTGTTCTTGGTCCTACCGATCAGCAAGGCGGGACATCTCCAGTGAACCAGCAAAAACCTGGAGATCAAGTCCAGCACTCAGGGGTAGCCTCCAGGGTCATGCCTACCGGGGGTCAAGAGCGACCAGTTCAGCCCGTCCAGCCTGCGAAGCCTGATGATGGAACCCTGGTGGAACTCATTAGGGAATTGCTTGTATCTCAAGATCGTCGAGGTGACGCCCTGCATCAGATAGTGCAAGATGCCATGGGTAGAGTTGGTTACCAAGGGAACAACGCGACCAACAGCTTCAAGCGTTTGAACCCTCCTTTCTTTGATGGCAGTGAAGATGCTATCACTGCTGATGCTTGGCTTCAGGACATAGAAGTTATCCTAGAGGCAGCTAGGATTCCCGAAGGAGAAAAGGTGGCCGTTGTGCGCCTGCAGTTATTAGACTTAGCCCGCAGCTTGTGGGCGATGCAAGCAGTTGGATTGGCGACGCCTGTCCTATGGACGGTATTCAGCGACAAGTTTTAGATCAAGTACTTCGATGCTGTAGCTCGGTACGACCTTCAGACGAGGTTCACCAATTTGAAGCAGATGGGGAGAACGGTCGACGGTTATACGGCCGAGTTTTCAAGATTAAGTTGGTTTGCTCCCACCTTGGTGGAAACCGAAATAGACCGAGCCTAGCGGTTCCAGCAGGGACTCCACTTAAAGATTATTCTAGCTGTAGAACAGTTCGAGCACCAGACATTTGATGCCGTCTTGCGAGCAGCGAAGAGGCATGAGTATACTTCTCAGAGGATAGTGGACCGAACCGAAGGTCGGAAGAGGTCCCATGGGCAAATGTCCCATTCATCAACTCCAGCCCCGGCAGCTAGGGCTTTGAATATAGGAACTCCGAGGCGGGCAGACTCAGTTACGTCGGTTCACCATTCAGCACCGATATATCCTCAGCAGCAGAAGCAGAAACAGTCTTCCGAAATGGGTTGCTCTCATTGTGGGTAGCCCGGTCACGTTGTTTTAGAGTATCGCAGAGCACAGGGATTGTGCTTGGCTTGTGGGACATCGGACCACATGATAGGGTCTTGTCCGTACAGGGCCAGTTCATCGTCATTGAACCTAACCAGTCCATCGGTTAGGGGTCCAGCACCAGTGCAGCAACAGTACCAGCCTCCGAGCCATTGCCACCTCAAACCCAAGCTTTCCAGCAACAGAGGCCGCAGCAGTATGCCCAGGTCCAAGCTCAGAACCAGAATAGGCAGAGAGATTTCCAGTAGAGGGACCAGCACCAAGAGGGCAAGGTCAGGCTATGGCTCTGACGGTAGAAGAAGAATTAGCTTCAGGTGAGGTGGTGGCATGTACCATTCTCGTCAACTCTTTTCCTGCATCAGTATTATTTGATTCGGGCGCGTCGCATTCATTCATGTCTGCACAATTGACGACATGGATAGGACTGGAACTCGAGTCCTTATCAATGAGGCTCCATATACTTACTGGGAACGGTCTTGTGGGTGTAGATAGTCTTTTCTTCGTGTCGGATCATAGTTAGCGGTAGAGAGTTTTCCGCTAGGTTGATAGAATTCTCGATGGCTGACTATGATGTGGTCCTAGGAATGGATTGGTTGAGGAACCAGTATGCTAGAATAGATTGCCATTTCGGCAAGATTATTTTTAGTATTCCTGGTGAGCCAGAGTTTTCATTTTTCCGAGGCGGAATAGAACCTTCTCCTCCAGTATTTCGGAAGGCAGTGACAGCGGCAGGCAGTTCGATTTTCCAGAGTAGTAGAAGAGTTTCTCGATGTTTTCCCTGAGAAACTTCCAGGTATGCCACCAGAGAGAGAGATCGAGTTCACCATAGACTTGATCCCCGGAACAGCACCAGTGTCAAAGAGAGTCTACCGGATGGCACCGTCAGAATTCGAGATCTTGTATAAGATGATTGAAGAACTCAGGACCAAGGGATTCATCCGTGCTAGTGGTTCGCCTTAGGGAGCCCCGATGCTTCTTATGAAAAAGAAGGATGGTACGTCCAAATTATGTGTTAACTATCGTACCTTAAACTCAGTGACAATCAAGAACAGATATCCACTCCCGAGAATAGATGATTTGTTTGATCAGCTCAAAGGAGCAGTAGTATTTTCAAGGATTGACATACGATCAGGGTACCATCAGATCAGAGTCAGAGAGCAAGACGTCCCAAAAATAGCGTTCAGATCCAGATATGGACATTAGGAGTTGTTTTCCATAAAGAAATTCTCTTTATTTGTTGTGTTTCTGGGAAAATTACAACTGTAGGAATCCGATCTAGAAGACGATCGCTTTATCCCTTGGACTATGCGAAGAAGAAAAGCTCTCAAAATTTTGACAGTAGATATCAATGTATCTGTACAATGAATGAGAAAAAGAACTCTATTTATAGAGTCAAAAATAATAACCGAAAAGATAACTGTCTTCACAACCTCTGCTTAGTTGAAAATCACGCAGGATTTAACATACGCAAGGCTGTGAGCAGTTACTGGACGTGACCTGTAACTGTTGGACACATGGCAATCATGCATGAGTCGTGTGCAAGTTACAGGACACGCAGGCGAAAGATCAGTGGCATGGCTGCCACGTACTCCAATTTGATGAAATCCACGCAGTCTTGTTGAAGACGAAATCTACGTGAACTCGGTGTAGAAAGCTTCAAAATCCACGCAAACTTGGGGCAGGAAGCTTCAGGATCCACGCAGACTTCGAGGCAAAGAACTCAAAAATCCACGCAAACTTGAAGAAGAAAAACTTCAGAATCCACGCAAACTTGAGATGAAGATCACAAATACACGCAGACTTGAGATAGAACTGCCAGCTGTCTTGATTCGGCGTGTCTCGACTGACACAAAATCTCTGACAGTGATTGCTTTGTCAGTCGCATTAAATGACAAGAAACCCTTTTGGTACGCCAACTTGACGAAGGCTGAGTCTTGCTGAAGAAGATTTCGAAAATCACGCAATAGACGGCGATGATCTCTCGAAGTCTGTGCATACGTGGCATACGAAGAGACATTCTTCGACTGTTGTGCTGTCAGTCATTATGATTCTGACGTATGGCTGAGCTGTCTCTGCGTGACTTCTAAAAGAGATAGCCAGGCAGAACTTAGCGTATCTTTTGTGCTGCTTCTTGGATCACTCTGCGTGACTTGTTCTGATCAACTCAGCGTGACTTCATTTTTGAGGCCTACAAAACCCCCTTCAAAGTTTTCAAAAAATGATAAAATATTTTCGAAATACTTTGAAATAGAGATGATGAAATGAGTTAAAGTCACGCTGAGATGACTTAAATGATTTTTCGAAATGACCTATTAAATATCATAATGACTCTTCGTTCTCCGAGACTGATTGCGTCCAATTTATGATGGAATATGAACTGTCGACGAGATCTGTTATATAAACAGGAAGAGATTCTCAGTTTTGACATTCATCTCTCGAAAATATGACCCCAAAGGAAGCAGCCGAAGAGGAAGCACGCAAGTTGGGCTTTTGTTCCCATGGTGACCCCACTTTTGGGGGTAAAGAACCCGAACCTGTCGTCATCGAGCTCAAGGACGACTCCACGCAGTTAGCCAAGAATCTCTTGAGCTACTTTGGATTGGATGGCTCGTCTTCTTCTGATGGGCGGAGCCTTATGGAGAAGCGTGAAATGCTCGAGACTCTGTTGCATCGCCTGGGAGTTAAGAGCGTAGAGGAGTTAGGCATCAAACTTAGCCGCTCTGGAAAATAGAGCGTAACTTTCTACGCTTTTGTTGCACTTTTCTGTTTTGTCTTTTTGTAAGGCCATCAGTGCCTGTTTAAAGAATGAAGTACAACTTTTGTGTTTGATCTGCGTGCCTTTTAATGAAGAATATTAATTAGCACACTTTGACTGTTTCCAATGTTGCACTGTTTCTCGAAGTACACTTGACACTCATTCCACGTTTTACGAGCGCTACTCACGCGGATCTTTTCCAAGAATAGACCTGCACTTGACCCTTTAAATAGATGGATGAACTCCACACAAACTCATCTTCCCATTCTTCTTCCTCTCTTCTGAGAATGAATTTTCTGTGAGAAGAAGATAGGAAAGCCATGTTGTCTGATGTCAGATCTCTGTGCATGCTACCAGACATGGGTCTGTCAATCCTTAGCAGCAAACTCAGCGGTAAGTTCAATATACACGCATCGAATTTTTTGTTTACTAAAAACAAATTCATCTTCCTGAAATGAACATAATGCATCTGTCTTTGCTTGGCCAATTTTTGTTGGCTGATTTTTCTTTACTGTTTCTTGCAGAATTTTGGCTGAAAATCTTCTTCAGAACTGGCATTGGTGATGTGGATGCTGTGGAGAATATCCTGCTGACACCAACATCAGGGAGCTCATACGCTTTTGACGCGTATATCAGACAACTCAGAACTCTTCGTGGGATAGAAGGGTCTTCCTTAGATGGTAGGAAGAGCCTTTATACACGAGAGTTGGATGGTGAAGTCAACTCTACTACCGAGAAATCGGGTAGTAGAGTTCCTTTCAAGGGAGAACTAGGAATTGTATCCCAAGGTTGGATACATTCCTGTCTTCCTTGAGAGGTTACCCCCATCCACCAATTGTATTGGCAGCAACACATTTTCATGTTGCCCTACTCTGTGGTTCTCCTCTCGTCTGAGAGAGAAGACCAGAGTTTGATTCCTGCTGGACACCCAGGAATTGCCACAAACAACGAGATTGCCAGAGAAGATCCAAGAAGAAATAGATCTCAGTTGTACATAAGATGAAAATCCAAGATTTGTAATAGATTTCCATTATGATTTGTAGGAAAGTCTAAGAAAATGTAATAGACTTTTTGTGGTGAAATGGGAATGAAATGACAATTCTTCTATGCTCAATGATTTGTATTTGTGGATGAATTGTGGACATGATAGATAATAAAATTATCTTTTCTGTTTTAGAGTATATGATATTATCAGAGGTATTATGGACATGATAATATATAGGAACTCAAAAAAAATAGATTGATTTCTATGCAGAGGTCAAAACATGACAAATGAGTAAGCAGATTCGGAATTGATTCAGAGGTTATGAAAACATGATCAATAACGAATCTCCACTTTAATAAATTGATAGAAGATTATGAACGGATGAACCGTTAGGAAATGATGAACAGATGAACTGTCGAGTGGATGTAATAAATGAACGGATGAACCGTCAAATATTAATGAATATGTGAAACGTCGGATGAATGTGAGAAATGAATGGATGAATGAATATGTGAAACGTCGGATAAATGAGGAACTTCTGCCTATAAATATAGCAGAAATTTGGCGAGAACGAATACTTCTACTCCTCAACATAAAAATGTTATCTGGAGAAGCATCCAAGAAGACTGAGATAGCCTCAAAGGTTCAGAAAGGCACTGAAGAACGCCCTGCTGGTCCAGCCAAAACGAAGAAGACGGAAACAGGCAAAGGTTCGTCTGCACCCAAGCCACCAAGGAACATTCTGGATTTTCTGCTCGAACCAGAAAGGACTGAAGAAGAGGAAGCCATGAGGATGGCCTGCTTGCAAATTCCTCGTGGGTTCTAGCAAGGAGGTTCTCGGCTCTTTTGCTGATCACGTCTTCGAGAAGGACAATAGTGGCCCACGTCCAAAAGTAGAGAAGGATGATAGTGATCTTCCTTAATATCATGTATCATCATTCATGAAAATAAAATAAAAATTTTATTTTTAAACATGAATTTGTCTGATGATTACAAGTATTTACATTTATACATAGTACTTTTTAAGGAATTTGCCATTAATAGGCATCAAAACTTTTCGACCATCCAATTCTGAGAGTTGATAAGCTCCATTTGAGAAAACTTTGCTCACAATATAGGGACCTTCCCACTTTGCGTCAAATTTGCCCTTACTCATATGAGTCATAGTCGTAGGACGTCTGACTGTTAGAACAAGTTCTCCTTTTTGATATGATCGAACTCTGACTTTTTTATTAAAAGCTTTTGAAATTCTAGCTTGATAGAATTCAATATTCTGTTGAGCAGATAATCGCTTTTCATCCAGAGCTTCTAATTCCTGAAGTCGAAGACGATCATTATTTTCTGAGGTAAGTTCATTAGCGATTGCTATCCTTAAAGAAGGAATTTGAATCTCTAATGGAAGAACAGCCTCAGATCCGTATACCAGAGAGAAAGGTGTACACTTAGTAGCATTACGGACTGTAGTACGATAAGCCCACAAGCATTCACCAAGCTTCTCACTCCAATTTCGTTTGTTGGAAGAAACAAACTTCTTCAAGAGTTTGATGATGGTTTTGTTGAAAGCTTCTGCTAATCCATTAGCGGCAGAATTATATGCGGTAGAAGCCACATTATCAATCCGATGATCGTCGCAGAATCGAGTAAATCTCTGGCTGACGAATTGTGGTCCATTATCATGAATAATGCGCCGAGGGACACCAAATTTGTAGATAACGTGGTGCTTAATAAAGCTGATGACATTAGACGTCTTAACTTCAGATAAAGGAATGGCTTCGGCCTATTTGGAGAAGTAATCAGTTATTGCGAGAATGAACCGATGACCTTTAGATGACGGTGGATTGATCGGGCCGACAATGTCCATGCCCCAAGCTTCGAAGGGCCATGATGCTGCCGTCGGATGTAGAAATTCCGAGGGTTGATGAATAAAATCTGCATGAATTTGACAAGCTTTACACTTCTTTGCGTATTCGATAGCATCAGATACTATGGTGGGCCAATAATAACCCATACGTCGAATACGGTCTTGAAGTTTTGGTCCTGGCTGATGTGCTCCACAAATTCCATCATGTGCTTCGCGAATGATTTGTTGAGCTTCGTCGCCGGCAACACATCGAAGGAGTAAACCATCATAAGCTCGACGATATAAGGCCTTTGTTGTATGATTGTAATAGAATCTGAGTGATCGTCGTCTGATAGATGCTGCCTCACTCGGATCATCCGGAAGAATATCATATAATACGAGATCTAAGAAAGGAAGTCTCCAATCTTTATCCGTATTCTGATTCTCAGTCGAGTTACTGAAGATGAATTCCATGCTGGAATCGGATGAAGATGATATCGATTTACGACTGAATCCAAATCCTCTTGTTGTGTTGACGTCATGAGATGTTGATTCTTCAATGTCAACTGGAAGTCCTAGAGTCAGGTTATTTTCAAGATGAAATAATTCTCGATTACGAACAATAATCATTTGTTGTCGTCTGATTGGGATAGCCAGCACCGCTGCAAGATTAGCAAGGGCATCGGCTTCTGTGTTACATGCTCGCCTAACATGTTCAATGAAGAATTCTTCAAACGAAGAAGCCATAGATATAGCTATTTTATGATAAGGAACCAGATCTTGATGGCGAACTTCATAAGTACCCCTGATCTGATTGACAATGAGTTTAGAGTCTCCATACGCCTCCAAATGTTGAATATTCAGATATTTAGCGAGTTGAAGACCAATAAGTAATGCATTGTACTCAGCTACATTATTTGAACACGGCTGATCGAGAGAATAAGCTCTTTGGATGGCAAGACCTTCTGGCGATACAAGAACAATTCCAACTCCAGCGACAATATCGCCATTAGGACCAATTCTTGATGCTCCATCAAAGAATAGACGCCAAGTAGGATCTTCTTCAGCAATTTGATTTGAATCTAGGACTTCATCTGGGATTTCATCATAGAGTTTTGAATTTTCTGGAATTGAGTGAGCCGCCAGAAAATCAGCTAATGCTTGTCCTTTGACTGATTTCTGAGGAATATAGTGAATGTCATACTGAGCAAGTAGGATTCCCCAGTGAGCCAATCGAGAATTCAAAACACTGGGTTTCTTTATCATGATCCGTATAGGATTGATCCTGGAAATGACATGAATAGTCTGGCCAATGATATAATGACGTGTCTTTTGGACAGCAAACATCAAGGCTAGACATTCTTTTTCAACCGGTGAATATCGAGGTTCAGCTCCAGTCATAGTGCGGCTGAGATAATAAATGGCTTGTTCATGGCCATTTTGATTCTTTTGAGCGAGTAATGCACCCAATGAATGACTCATTGCTCGAGTATAGAGGAGGAACGGTATTCCTGAGACGGAAGGTACCAATACTGGAGGGCTCATCAGATATTGTTTTATATCATCGAATGCTTTCTGACATTCATCATTCCAGACAAAAAAGACACCTTTCTTCATAAGTTTGTTGAATGGTCTGCAGCGTCCTGATAAATTAGAGATGAATCTCCTGATATAAGCGATTCTTCCTTGAAATCCTCGTAGCTCTTTTAAGGTGCGTGGAGGACGCATCTCTTGGATGGCTTTGATCTTCTCGGGATCCACGTGTAAACCTTTAGAGGTAATGACGAAGCCGAGAAATTTACCACTAGAGACGCCTAAGAAGGACTTAGTAGGGTTCATCTTTAATTGATGCTTACGCATTAGATCAAATATAGCCTTCAAATCTTGGATATGATCCTCCTTTTGTCGACTTTTGACTGCAATATCATCAACATAGCATTCGACTGTTTTCCGCAAATGTTTACGGAATATAGTGCTCATAGCTCGTTGATAAGTTGCTCCTGCATTCTTGAGACCGAATGGCATAACTGTATAACAGTATGTACCAATCGGCGTTCTGAAAGAAGTGTGCTTCTCGTCTTCTGGAAACATTTTGATCTGATTGTACCCAGAATACCCGTCCATGAATGACATTCGTTCAAATCCACAGGTATTATCAACCATGACATCAGTGATTGGTAGAGGGAATTCGTCTTTAAGACATGCCGCATTGAGATCGCGGAAGTCTATACAGACTCTGATTTTGCCAGTCTTCTTGAGAACAGGAACTATGTTAGCCACCCAATTAGGATGTTGTTCCTCTCTGATAAACCCAGAGGCCATGAGTTTATTGACTTCAGCTTCAATTGCATCCATAATATCTGGACGAAATCGTCGCTGTTGTTGTTTGACCGGTTTAGCATTCGGCAGGATGTTGAGTTTGTGAGTTGCAATCTGTGGATCAAGACCTGGCATATCTTCATAACTCCAAGCAAAGACATCGATGTAATCACGAATGAGTTTGATCATGTCTTTCTTATCAGTTTCTGAAAGACTTTCACTGATGAATATTGGTTTGGGAGATCCCTCTTCACCAACATCTATTTGAACAAGTTTATCTTCAGTCGGAGGTTCTTTTTGCTCGAAACGGAACTTCCATTGATTATCTAATCTTTGGGCCCACTGTTCTGATTCAGGTGAGATTTCAAACTCTTCTTCGTCTTCATCACTTTCTTCAGAATGGTCAATGGAAACCATATTGGAAGACAGAAGGTTGCAATAGAAGTCACCGATACTCGTATCAGAATCCTAAGAAGTGGTACTAGAAGAATCAGATCTCTTATCTTCGTCAGACTTAGGATCTTCATGGATAATATTGATGAAAGGAGTATGAGCAGTATAACCCAATCCGCATTTCGTCCTTCCATATTTCAAAGGAGGAATCCGGACAGGTATTTTTCTTCCTTTTCCATCATTGAGGCCAGTCCTGAAGTCATAGCCCATATTTTTGATGATGTCTCTAGATTGCTGACTATAACGACGTAGTTGTAATCTTCCAGTATCATCATTTTTGTCATCATCTTCAAGATCAGAAGGATTTTGAGGCCCTTTGTAGAAGAATATTGGAATGTCTCCTGGCTTTCTGCTGGGAACTAGAAAGTATGAAGATTGTACAGGTTCTAGAGATACATCTGTATGAACAGTCTGTACAACTCCTATGGTTATTGTGTTCAAGTCATCTAACAGATGTAAATAACTATGAACATAATTACACACATCAACGTACTGCAAAGGTGGAGACTTTTTATTAAATGTAAAAGCAGCAATATTTACATTGGGAGAAGGCTGAGCCTTAGAGATTTTAGCCAAGTCAATGACTAAAGGGGGAGAAGAAGAACGAGAAGAAGCGTTGTTTCGATTAAGATCGATAACAAATGGCTCAGAAGAGGTGAGCTCCCTTGAAGTTTGAGATGGAAGAATAATCCGCCCTCCAACTGGAATTAGTGTATCTTGTGAAGATACAGGAACTGTAGTACGCCCACTGACAGGAATGATCAGTGTATTTTGAGTAGATGACTGAGGTAACGGAGAGATCCGTCCACTCACTGGGATGATGAAAGAATCTTCTCTAGAGGATTTAAGAGATTGTTGCTGAGTAGTTCGACCTTTAACAGGGATTATTAAAGTCTCACTTTGTGCATCTTCTTTCTCCATAGCTTGTATAATCCTTGTATAGTCTTTTTTGTACATTCGGGAATCGTTGAAATAAGCTTCAACCCCATGGAAGGGATTTATATCAGCAACTTTTTTTTGTACTCTTCCATTGCTATCAATGTATTTAAAACATTGATGAAGAGTAGAGGGCACCACATTATTTTCATGAAGAAAGGGCCTCCCCAGAAGAAGATTATAGGATCCCACGTTCTCGATCACATAGAAAGTGACTTTAGATCTGAAATCGCCTATCTGAAGCTTCAGATGAATCTTTCCCAAAGGCTTACTTCGGCTTTGATTGAATCCCAAGATAGTAGTAACCGTCTTGGAGAGCTTGTGAAGAGGGATTTTTAGTTCATCCAACAAACTCTTTGGCATTATGCTTATAGCAGACCCTGGGTCAATGAGGATACGATCTATCTTCATCGTATCAATATAACCAGTGTAGTAGAGAGGTCGGTCATGTCGATTATCCTCCAGTAGCATGTCGTCTTGTGTAAAGGTGATATTCGGGATAATCTCCAGTACACTATTGTAATGTAAGCAAGTGGCAGGTTCCGTATCTGGCTTCTTCAATTGTGCAAGACAAGAGTCAGCTTGTAGAAGTGCTTCACTTAACGTCTCCCGAGTCTCTTTAGAAAGACGTAGAAGTTCAAAAAAGGGACATTCTAGCTGGAGTATTAGCAAGTTGAGCCAAAATGTCGAAGTTGTAAGGCTTCTGAATTCCAAGAGGAAAAGACTTCTTGATTGGCTTATCAAACCGAGCCTGTTGTTTGCCTTTCTCCAAAGCCGTAGGCTTGGGAAGAACAGGTTCAGCGGATGATTCTTCTTCAGGAGGAACATTAGGAGCATCTTTAGCATCTGAAGGGATATCAGTAGGATCTTCAGGATTTTTAGAATAATCCTTTAGGTAAGGTTTCCCCGTTCGAGTAGCACTAACAAGTGCTTCTTCTTTGTCTTTTGGCTCTGTGTCAGAGGTAGACCCAAGAGAAGTCATATGACATGACTTGATCTTTCCAGCCTTCTTGGATTTTTGAGAAGAAATCTTTTGAGGAGAAGGCGATTCAAAATCTGCCACTAGATCAGGATGGATCCACATGATTTCCCCTGTTTCCAAAGTGATTGGCACTAATCCTTCAGACTGTGGAGGAGGAAGATTCACTATGTCAAGAGTTGCCTTGGGAATAGGAACAATCCCACTTTCAAGGAGTTGAGGAGGGAAATCTCCAAATTGCATAGAGACGACGTTGGAGGTGACGGTCTTCTCTTTTGGAGTAAGAGAGATAGCTCCAGATTTAATCATTTCTTGGATCTTTCCTTTCAATACATAACATGTACGAATTGTGTGACCCAGCATTCTGTGATATGGACAGTATTTAGGATGATCTGTCTTACCAGCTTCATCAGGTTTCTTGATCTCTGGTAATTGTATTTTATTACCTTTCAGCAGACATTCAAAGATACCAAGGACATCGTCGTCGTCAAAAGAATATTCTTCTTTGGGGCGAGGTGTTCTTGATTGTTGAGTTGTAGAGGCAGGAGTTTGAACATTTGATGCATCTTTGCTCTGAAGATTAACTTCAAGAGTTTTTTTTTCCTTTGCGAGCATTATTTTTATTGTTAGCACCTTGTCATGTTTCTTTAGGAGTCATCTGCACTCCTAAACCTTTGAAGGTTTCAGCACTGATTTCTGCAGCTTTGGCACTGACTATGAAGGAAGGCCAATCTTGAAATTGAGTAGACCCTGTCCACATACTGATGATTGGCAACAAGTTTGATTTGCACGTGTCAATGGTGACAGCATCAGGAGTTCCAAGAGGCATCTTCAGAGCTTCTCTTCGAAACCGTTCAATGTATTCCTCTGTAGATTCATTATTTTTCTGCTTGATTCTAATAAGAGCAGACATAGTCATGTCATTAAGCCCTTCATAGAACCTTTCAAGAAATATCTGTTTGAAACCAGCAAATGAGGTAATACTCCCATCTGGAAGACTCCTATACCATTCATAAGTCGTTCCCTTGAGACATCCAATAAATACCCTAGTAAGGAGGGCATCACTTGGTTGCAGTTGATCAGTCATCACTTCAAAGTAATTGATAAACTGACTTGGAGAAGTGGTTCCATCATAGAATGAGATAATAGGAGGCTTGTATTTAGGAGGATATGATACTTGCTTCCATTCTATCGGATAAGGCTGCTTGATGCCTAACCTTTGTAAACCATCCTTTTGTTTGAATGCCTCGAATTGAGTTTTGAGATTCTTCAATTCTTCAGAGACAACTTCCGAAGATTGTGGAGTTGTGGCTTGTAGAGAATAGTTGGGAGGAGGAACAACATTATAAGCACTACCCCCAGCTCCAGAGAGACTAGGATTTGGTTGAGCTGGTCCAGGAGTATTGGATTGTATTGCTGGAGGAACTTGTACTGGACTTATATCAGTATCAACTGGTATGGCATCTGATACAGTCTGTCGATTTTGCAACTGAGCTGTCATGAGTTCATACATCGACTTCATTGTGTCAGTCATAGACTTCATTTGCTGTTCCAAAGAAGTAATTCTTTGATCTTGAGGAGTCAAGGAAGAAGAAGGTTCATCAGTATTCCCATCAACCATGTAAGTCGTGACTGTATGAGGGATTATTGATGAACTAGTAGATGTTGTATGCTCTAAATCATTGCTTCGTGTATCAAAGTCAACTATAGGAGAATTACCCCCAGTAGGAAGAGGTGGGAAGTTAGATTCTCCAAGAAATTCAGAATCAATTTCAGGGATCAAATTTCTTTGACTAGAATCCAGGACTCTTGCTCTGGTGTTTCTATATACTCCATCTGGACTATCAACTCTACCCCCGGTGTCCCGAGAAGTCATGTTGACAGAGGCAAACAAAGGCTCATCTTCATCAGGCATAGGTTCATACTGAATCCTATTGAAGACAGACTGTCGTTTATTTTAATATCTGTATTGCATTATGACTCTTGGCTGGAAGTCACATTCATGATCACCATGGTCTTGAACTGTTGATTGACATCTGCACCGAATTATGACTCTTGGATAGAAGTCACATTCAGCATGTTCCTTTGATATAGAATTACTCCTTCTCTTCTGTTGAAGATATTCCCGTAAATCTGTTTGTGAAGATTGAGGAGTATACTTCCTGTTCTTGGGTCTTGATGGCTCTTGATTATACAAAGAGTGATTAATGTGAGCCACATAATTTCTTGCATACTCTGCATCTGGATCTTTTATCTTCATATCCAATTGGTATGGTTTCTTAACACCAGAAGTGCTGAGTTTTGTTCTTAAATCAG
Organism: Iris pallida; assembly: GCA_029216955.1. Classification (NCBI taxonomy): domain Eukaryota; kingdom Viridiplantae; phylum Streptophyta; class Magnoliopsida; order Asparagales; family Iridaceae; genus Iris; species Iris pallida. The sequence goes on from JANAVB010035418.1 coordinate 10,542,697, forward strand.
TAGAAGGTAACACATTAATTTTGGAAACATGGAGTTTTCCTTCTATTGATCTGGATATTTGCAGAGAAGGAAGAGTTGAACCACTCCTTTGATTAGGAGTTGGTAACAGACCCTCTTTAATGGACAGATTCTGTGTCCAATTTGAAGAAGTCATAGGAGAAGATATTAAGGAATATTTCTTCTTAGACTCATTCAAGTTTTGAGACATAGAATGTCCAGAAGGAAGAGTAGTCAAAAGACCATATCCTTTCCTTTGACTAACAAAAGTATCAGTCAAAGCTGTTCCTGAAGTAAAAACTATAGGAGCAGAAGAAACAACTAAAGAGTTATTCCTTTTCGAAGGGACTTTGTGTGGAAGACCACCCCCAGTTCTAGTAGAACTCGATGAAAAAGAAGAGATAACTAAGGAGCTATTCTTCTCTGATGAAATACACGCTGAAACAGACTTGGTTAAAGAACCAGAGCTGTTAGCGTGACTTTTGATTTTAGAATTACACGCTGGAACAGATTTGGCTAAGGAACCAGTACTGTCAGCGTGACTGTTGAATGTGGGATTGTACACTGGAACAGATTTGGCTAAGGAGCCAGTACTGTCAGCGTAACTTTTAGAGTTGAATTTGCACGCTGGAACAGATTTGGCTAAGGAGCCAGTACTGTCAGCGTGGCTTTTAGAATTGAATTTACACGCTAGAACGGATTTGGCTAAGGAGCCAGTACTGTCAGCGTGACTTTCAACTTTGGAGATACACACTGGAACAGATTTAGCTAAGGAGCCAGTACTGTTAGCGTGATCTTTGATTGCTGTCATCTTCGAGTGTACAAGAGTGTGCGTGCTTGCAGTAGAGCTCTTGCCAATGTTAGGAGCAGACACTGTGGCAGAGACTTCACCATTGACTGCCAACTGATTCTTAGGGACATAGACAGAGTGTCTCTTCGACTTGGCAGTGATGATGGAGGCTGGAGTGGGCTTGCCACCCTTAGCCCGCTGCATTTCTTCATAGGTGAGTTGATCGAATTTGATCGTCATCACCTTCTTCGTCGAGCCGATTGACGAAGTGTCGCATTGAGTTGTTACCATCTCAGAAGAGGAGATAGTTTTTCCCAGCTGAGTCGCCAATTTGTTTTCCATAAAGAAATTCTCTTTACTTGTTATGTTTCTGAGAAAATTACAACTGTAGGAATCCGATCTAGAAGACGATCGCTTTATCCCTTGGACTATGCGAAGAAGAAAAGCTCTCAAAATTTTGACAGTAGATATCAATGTATCTGTACAATGAATGAGAAAAAGAACTCTATTTATAGAGTCAAAAATAATAACCGAAAAGATAACTGTCTTCACAGCATCTGCTTAGTTGAAAATCACGCAGGATTTAACATACGCAAGGCTGTGAGCAGTTACTGGACGTGACCTATAACTGTTGGACACATGGCAATCATGCATGAGTCGTATGCAAGTTACAGGACACGCAGGCGAGAGATCAGTGGCATGGCTGCCACGTACTCCAATTTGATGAAATCCATGCAGATTTGTTGAAGACGAAATCCACGTGAACTCGGTGTAGAAAGCTTCAAAATCCACGCAAACTTGGGGCAGGAAGCTTCAGGATCCACGCAGACTTCGAGGCAAAGAACTCAAAAATCTACGCAAACTTGAAGAAGAAAAACTTCAGAATCCACGCAAACTTGAGATGAAGATCACAAATACATGCAGACTTGAGATAGAACTGCCAGCTGTCTTGATTCGGCGTGTCTCGACTGACACAAAATCTCTGACAGTGATTGCTTCGTCAGTCGCATTAAATGACAAGAAACCCTTTTGGTACGCCAACTTGACGAAGGCTGAGTCTTGCTGAAGAAGATTTCGAAAATCACGCAATAGATGGCGATGATCTCTCGAAGTCTGTGCATACGTGGCATACGAAGAGACATTCTTCGACTGTTGTACTGTCAGTCATTATGATTCTGACGTATGGCTGAGCTGTCTGTGCGTGACTTCTAAAAGAGATGGCCAGGCAGAACTTAGCGTATCTTTTGTGCTGCTTCTTGGATCACTCTGCGTGACTTGTTCTGATCAACTCAGCGTGACTTCATTTTTGAGGCCTACAGGAGTTCCTTGTTATGCCATTCGGAGTGACTATTACGCCAACCGTACTCATGGACCTTATGAATCGTATTTTTATGCCTTATTTGGACCAGTTCATGATAGTGTTTATAGATGATATTCTGGTCTATAGCATGAATGAGGCAAATCATGAGCAGCATCGTCGTGTAGTTCTTCAGATTCTCAGAGAGCACCAGTTATACGCGAAGTTTAGTAAGTAGGAGTTTTGGCTGGATCGTATCTCGTACTTGGGTCACATCATTACCAAAGGTGGAGTAGAAGTGGAACCCCAGAAGATAGTTGCCATAGAGACATGGCCAGTACCCAGAACCGTAGCAGAAGTTCGGAGTTTCCTTGGATTAGCCGGCTATTACTGTCATGCCCTACTCCCGTAGGAGCGATCGTCCTTGCTAAGGCGTGATGCCGCACAAGCCTAGATTGCGCTCGTGCAAGGCAGTTTCATAACGATCGATTACATCGGCGACGACGAGGTCATCGCACAGAAGTCCCAAGCAGAAACATTGAACATACAACAAAAATTTAAAGCAAAACGTAAATTATTCAAAAGAACTCTTTTATTGATATTGAACAATGAGATTACAATAGGCGCAAGGCCATGATTACAAGTCTCTCATGCTCACTTTTTTCTCAATTTATAAGTCACTCTGCTCTCTCTCATCTCTCGATTACAATGCTTGAGCCAGCGGAAGCTTCGGAAGGCGATGTCCATACATTATGTCCTGTATAAGTCTTGACTTCACGCAGCCGCACGCTTCGAGTCGCCAAGGAACTTCGTGCCTCGACGCATCCAAGCGAGCTCTGCGCCACGAGCTTCTACCTGTGCCTGCACATGGAAACTGTGTGGGTGTCAGTACTCAACTGTACTGGTGGAGTGAGCTTCTCGCCCACCCATACAAAACTGACACGTTTATTTACTTTGTGCAATACAAGTCCCTTTCGATTTTCTTGCTAGTCTTACCTTAGGATCAGTTTTAAGACTACGACGTCTGACCAACTCGATGTCAATGACACGGTCGTGCTATAATTCCAACGTGTATTTTGATCGAGGCAGTGCCTCATCGCTTATGTACTTGACCAAACTTCAACTCGGGACGACAGGGTCGTGCCATACTCTATTCGTGACTTCAACATATTTGAGCGTGTACTTCGCCGAGGAGCAACTTATGCAAACTCGGCCGTGCCAAGACCTTTACTTAAACTCAAGTGCCTCTAGACCAATTCTCGTGCTAGCGACGTCATGGGGGACGACTCGTGCAGGTCGTGCCTCTAGACCTTGCTTAGGCTTGTTCGTGCATCAAGATTGAGGCCGCGTCTCACAAATTATAAAGACTTATCATGCTACCACCTTGCGGTCTTCCTGTTCGACTCATAAACCAACTTAGACAAGACTTGTCAAACCTAGTGTCGATTCCATGAATATCCAGATACCATCTATCATGCCAAGCATGGTTCCTATGCTGCAGTCCAATCTTAGGCCCAGACCTGGTGTTACCGACTAGACCTGCATTCAAGCTCTAGACCTAATCTAAAGGCATACACGCGGTGTGCCGCTATTCTGCCGATCCATCTACATGAGTGGTCACTAGCAATGTCAAGCTATCTTGGACTCGGCTCGGCGGGATATTGGACCGCCCTTTCATGGGTAGATATCCCCGGGAGCACCTACACTCCCATGCGGTTATCCGACATCCTGCTTTGAGCCGCCTCGCTTCCTCCGGGTCGACATGATCTCGACGCACCGGCGATCATTCGAGAAGACTACACATTGTCGATAAGTTATCCAATGACCATGCAACTCGATCTACCAAGTCCTTCCTTATTCATGACCATATTTTCCTTCTTTCTATCGAGACTCCCAAGTAGCGGGACCGATCTCGTGTGCGAGACTTATCAAGACTTAACGAGACTCCCAAGTAGCGGGACCGATCTCGTGTGCGAGACTTATCAAGACTTAACGAGACTCCCAAGTAGCGGAACCGATCTCGTGTGTTTCCTTGTCGAGACCTAGCGATACTCCCAAGTAGCGGGACCGATCTCGTGTGTTTTCTTGTCGAGACATAGCGAGACTCCCAAGTAGCGAGACCGATCTCGACGACAACCAGTCGCGTGGACTTCCTTTGTCCGTGGTATGCTTTTTACTAGATCGACCGTGGCTCGTGCCTTAGACAGACCTTGTTTTATAGGTGACGCTATCGCTCAAATCATATACTTAATACAACAAACCTTATTCTCGAGGGACTACGCGACTTGACAACCGCAGATAGAGCGGGACAGTGCTAGAAATGGCTTCGATAGCCCAGCACAACTCTTGTCTAACTTATTCGAGAAACGACTCGACGAGCAAATGCTACACCGAGCTACGATTCGAGGGAACGTGCCGTACACGCGTTCGACTTGAACAACCAAGTTCTCAGGTGTCTAGACTTAGGCTAACGAGCCGTACAAGATGACTTAACCCACGGGACATGCTAAGGCGATGCCAAGCCTTGGATGAAGGGACCGTGCATGCATTTTCAAGCATTCACGCGGGCGACGCCTATGACTTAGGCCAATACAAGCGTTGGGGCAAAACGACGGGACGGTGCATGCTTTATCAAGCGTTCAAGCGGGCGACGCCTATGACTTTGGCTTATTTGAGTGTCGGGGCAACTTAGCAAGTTAGGCCAATTTATTTCTCCCAAGCCACGGGAACGAAGGATCGAGTGTCATTTGAAAGTACGCTGAGCTGGCTTCTAAACAGACCGTGGGACCATTTTTCATGTTCTAAGACATTCTGACGGGTCGAGATTATTCCCTCAGCTATGTGGATGCGTCTCTTTTATTAACAATCCTAACTTGTGCAAGTTGAAAACATGCGAGTTATTAAGTGAAGGCTAAGATGAAGCGAGTTCACCGAAACTACCACACCTGAGCAAGGAGTCGCCTCGATCGAGCGAGCCTTCAAGTAGCCGTTGCAAGACTAAGTCCGAACGTCGTCGACGTTTCGATTCCTCCGATTGACTTTGTGGGATGGGGCACTACAATTATCGGTGATTTGTATCAGACTTCGCTCGGATTTCAGCACCACTAACGCAGTTGACTCGCAATGATGTCCAGTTTGCCTGGACAGTAGAGTTTCAGAGTGGTCATCTTGACCTGCTAAGCAATCCTGACATGAACTCATGAACACCGTTGCGACGGTCATCTTGACCTGCTAAGTAGTCTTGACATGAACTCTGGAATGCTGTTGTGACAGCCATCTTGACTTGCTATATACTCTTGTCTTGACACCGTGGGTGCTTGCTTAAAACTTGTTTGTACAAGCTACTAGTCTAGTCTCGTCTTGCATCATGTTTTGGACATGAGTCTTGTCACGCCCCGAGTCGGCAACGTTCGTCCCCGAAGTTAATTTTGTCGATTCGATCGTCCTCGCTAAGGCGTGATGCCATATGAGTCTGGAATTGCACTCGTACAAGGCAGAACGTTACGTTGCATTTGATATAAATACGCCAAGTTGAAACTTTACAAATCACATCAGAATTTAAGACACAGTATAGGAAGATAGAAATGCTTTTCATTCATAGGTTGCAACGAAGTGCAAGTCGTAATTACATTAGATGCCGTTGCGGCTACATTGATTGAAAACAGAAAAAAATACATTCGACAAGTTGCCTGAACTACGCTTGCTGTCCCATACATTCGCCCCTTTATACATAAGCCGTCGACTTGAATTGGCTTCTAAATACTTAAGCATGGGAAGAGCTTCAAAATGCCTCTCCGCACTTCAGCTTCGTTTTAGGTTGGAGCGCATGCCGCACCTGTGGAAATTGGGGGAGGGGATTAGCACACTTGCTAAGTGGACGAGACGAACCAACTCGTCTAAACCGACTTTGATTGTTAGGGTAGGCATGCTTTAGAGTTGTCTTTCTATTAGAACTAAATGAATTCAGTTCATATTCGATAGCCGTCTTTGAGTAATAAAGCATACAGTATAACATCGCAGTTTATCATATTTTTTTACCACGGCCGTGCTCATCCCTGCATGAAAACAGAGATAATATTTACCCTGCATAAGACAATAGGTGAGCATGCAACTATCTTATATGCGGTCATTGGTGCTATGCACCACTAGGGACTTAATCGAAGTTGGCATGCGATGCTACCCTTTCAGCCTAGGTTGCAAACCTTACTGAAGGTCCCGCATGCCTCGTGCAGAAGCACGATAAATTATTCCTCCTAGGACGAATCGGTTCCGATCCTCCGGATACTGTTTCGAGGAAAACGAACTTGTGCACAAGCTGTCCATGACCATGCCTATGTGCGAACAGTTTAATATATGCAACCAGTTTCGTATAGCACGGATAGTATCGAACGGCATTATCATTTCTCGCAACTCATGCAACGATTCATTTCCCCAAAGCCGTACACCGATTTAGCGTCCCGTGGGCACCAAATTGTCCGAGGCATCATAACCCATGATCGACGTTTCACATTATTTTATAGCACGTGAAATAGTCTATCTTTTTACTAGAACCTTAAACTTTTCTGTTTATGTGAGAAACTTGTATTTTTCAGAGTAGATTACTCAAAATCAATACGTTTTTCCCGAGTTCTTGACTTAGTGGATTGGCATGCAATTAACTTGGCATCGTTCGATTTGAATGAATTCGAAGCAAGGAATAAGTTTGCGGGACAGAGTAGAAAAGAAGGGTCGAATCACCCACCGATTACTTTGCTTCGTGCCGATCGTCCAAGCGCTACGCAACTTCAATCCTTAGTTACGCGAGCTCCTGCAATGGCACCAACGCTTTGTTAGAATTCCTTCTTTTCCTCTTGCATCGAAATTGTAATTGCAACCATGAAAACGACGCGAAAGCACTTCATCAAGCCCAGCGGCAAAGCTCCAAGAAAACCATACAGCGGTCCGGTCCCGTCGAAGGGACTCTTATAGAGAGCTCACTCGCCGAGACGCAGCCCGTTGCATCTAGGACTTATTCCAACAGAAGTCGTTCCATTAGTTGGATCGATTCTCGTAACTTCCGTCCAAATCGATTTGAATTGATGCCGCAAGGCGTTATCATTTACCAAGCTTAGCGATCGAGTCAGACGGCCATCTAAGTTCCCGGCCGATCTGACTCGATGCTAGCATATTATGAAGTTCCGTCGCCTATCGAAAGCGGGGCGCTACATAATATACCACTAAAAAAAAGTTTCGTCCCGAAACTTAAGAATAAGGGTCTGACCTTAATTTAGACAAACAACGCGGGTTACTTCTCTTTCATCTCCGTCTCCATCTCCCACGTCGACTCCTCGACTGAATGGTTCCGCCAAAGCACGCGGACCAAGGACATCGACCGATTGCGTAGCACTTTCTCCTTGCGGTCCAAAATTTGAATAGGCTCCTCCGAGTAAGACAAGTCAGTACGTAGCTCCAACTGATCGAAGCTAACCACATGACTTGGATCGTGCACGTATTTTCGAAGTTGTGAAACGTGGAAAACATCGTGCACATCAGCTAAGGCAGGAGGTAGTGCGATCCGATAAGCAACCGCCGCAACTCGCTCAATGATCTCGAAGGGTCCTACAAATCTCGGGCTCAACTTGCCCTTAACGCCGAACCGCATCACACCGCTCACGGGCGTTACTTTCAGAAACACATGGTCCCCGACCAAGAACTCTAGCGGTCGTCGACGAAGATCTGCGTAGCACTTTTGTCGACTTTGCGCGATGCGGAGTCTATCTCGAATCAAGCGGACCTTTTCGACGGCCTGCTCCACCAGTTCCGGTCCAAGCACTTGTCGCTCTCCGACTTCATTCCAGCATATCGACGAACGACACTTCCTACCGTAGAGCGCTTCGTATGGAGCCATCTGAATGCTCGATTGATAACTATTGTTATACGCAAACTCCGCAAGCGGTAAATACGTATCCCAACTAGTCTTTAGGTCGATCGCACACAGACGCAACATATCTTCTAAGATCTGATTGACCCTCTCTGTCTGACCGTCTGTTTGGGGATGGTACGCCGAACTAAAGTTCAGTTTGGTCCCCATCGCCGCTTGGAGGCTCGTCCAAAAATGCGATAGGAATCGCCCGTCTCTGTCCGAAATTATAGAGGCCGGTACCCCGTGCAGTCGAACAATCTCATCGACGTAGATTTGTGCTAACCGATCGACGTTCCAACTACTTTAATTGCGATGAAGTGAGCCGACTTGGTCAATCTATCAACAATGACCCAAATCGCGTCATTCCCCTGCGGCATCTTCGGAAATCCCATAATAAAATCCATCGAGATATTGTCCCACTTTCACTCGGGAATGGCGATGTTCTGCAGCTCGCCGCCGGGCCGTTGGTGTTCCGCCTTTACCTGCTGATACGCCATGTATTGCGATACGAACGTAGCCACGTCTTTCTTCATGTTGTGCCACCAAAAGTTTATGCGCAAGTCCTTGTACATCTTGGTGCTTCCAGGATATAACGAGTACTTCGCATAATGTGCCTCCGTCAGAATTTCTTTTCTGAGTTCGGCAGTTTCAGGAACGCAAAGCCTTCCCTTTAGTCGCATTGTCCCATCTCTGTCTTCCGCAAAGTCAGTCGCCCTTCCCGTTGAAATCAGCTCGTGCATTTTCTTCAGGAATGAATCGTCCTCCTGTGCGGTCTTTATCTTGCTAAGCAGGCTCGATCCTAACTTCAGCTGAGCTAGGTGCAGGTGTCGATACTCAATTCCGAGTTCGAAACCCATCGCTTCAAGGTCTCGCTGTATCTCCTTGTTTATGGCCAGTGTTCCCATAAACATTTTGCTGAGTGCGTCGGCCACCACGTTTTCCTTGTCCGGTGTATACTCGATCGTTAGCTCGTAATATTTTATGAGTTCGAGCCAATGTCGCTGTCGTAGGTTGAGTTCCCGTTGCGTAAATAAGTATTTCAGGCTTTTATGATCTGTGTAGATTCTGTATGCCACACCATAGAGGTAGTGCCGCCATAACTTCAACGCAAAGACGATCGCCGCCAATTCTAGGTCGTACGTCGGGTAGTTTTTCTCGTGCTGCTTCAACTGCCGTGAAGCGTAGAAGATGACTTTGTCTCTCTGCATGAGTACGCACCCGAGGCCAGTTCCCGATGCGTCGCTGAATATCTGAAAGCCTTCTGGACCATCTGGAAGTGCAAGGATTGGAGCTGAGACGAGCCGTTGCTTCAACTCTAGAAAGCTAGATTCACAGTCGTCGCTTCATTCAAATACTACTCCCTTCTGGGTGAGGTGAGTCAGAGGCGACGCTAGTTTAGAAAAGTTTCGCACGAACCTACGATAGTAGCCCGCTAAGCCCAGGAAACTCCGAATGTCGCTAGCCGAGGCAGGTCGTTTCCAATCCACCACCGCATCAATCTTCTTTGGGTCCACCGTGACACCTTCGGCAGAGATTACGTGCCCGAGGAATGTCACGCTACTCATCCAGAACTCGTACTTACTCTGCTTGGCGTATAATTTGTTTTCACACAGAATCTGCAGTACCGTCTTCAAATGTTCCGCATGTTCTTCACGATTCTTTGAGTAGACAAGAATATCGTCGATGAATACGACTACAAATTTATCTATTTGAGGTCGGAAGACTCGGTTCATCAGATCCATGAACGCGGCTGGGGCATTCGTTAAACCGAACGACATGACAAGGAATTCATAATGACCATATCGAGTGCGGAAGGCAGACTTCGATATATCGTCGGACTTGATCTTCAATTGATGATAGCCTGAACGAAGATCAATTTTTGAAAATATTGCTGCGCCTTGCAGTTGGTCAAACAAATCGTCGAATCGCGGCAAAGGATACTTGTTTCGCACGGTCGCCTTGTTGAGTTCCCGATAGTCGATGCATAGCCGCAACGACCCATCCTTCTTCTTCACGAACAGTACGAGAGCTCCCAACGGAGAGACGCTAGGGCGAATAAATCTGCGGTCTAGCAACTCTTGTTATTGCACCTTCAGCTCCTTCAGTTCTGCTAGAGCCATTCGGTAAGGCGCCTTTGATATCGGTCGTGTATCCGAAAAGGTGTCGATGCTGAATTCAATTTTTCGATCCGGCGGCATCCCGAGCATCTCGTCAGAAAAAATGTCAGGAAAATCTGCCACAACATCAGTCTGCATTGTGGTTGTATTATCCGTCCGCGTGTCTCGAACTGATGCCAAGTATCCCGTACAGCCGGAACGCAGCATATGCCTTGCCGAGATTGCCGATACCATCATCGCCGTCTTCGAGGCCGTACCGCACGAATATGAGAACTCTGTCTCGCCAGGAAGGCGAAACACCACTCTCTTCTCCGCGCACTCGATTGTTGCACGACAAGCGCCCAACCAATTCATGCCCAAGATTATGTCGTAATCTTTGATGTCTAGCACGACGGCATCCAAGGATAGATATCTTCTTCCGACGCAAATGTAGCCATCCCTACAAATAAAGTTCGCAGGCATATCGACTTCCGACTGAGTGCTAACGCTAATATTTATATCTAGTGATTGCATGGTTATTTTATTTTCTTTCGCATAATCAGCAGATATAAAGCTATGCGTCGCACCCAAATCGAATAGGACTCGAGCAGTTATATCTTTGTAGAGTAATATACCTGTTACAACCGTATCGGACGCGTACACCTCGTCCCGAGTTAAGGCATAAACTCAGCCTTGACCTCCGTGGCGTTGATTCTGTGGGGTCACAGGCACCGCATTTGCGCCTTGTAGTGTAGGCACTTTATATGGATTAAGAGTGTTCCTTGGTGGGTTGTGTTGATTCGGCTTCCCCGCCTGACAATATTGACTGAAGTGGCCTAGCTCGCCACACTTGAAGCATGTTCTCAGTCTACAATCGGGTGCTCGGTGCCCACGCTTGCCGTATCTGTTGCAATTTACTGCGGCAAAGTGACCACGATTCTCAGACGTGTTTGGGCGCTTTTGTACTCCCGATCCTCCAGCGTCATTAGGACGCTTGTTGAAGTTGTTGCGAACAACAGGCACGACCCTTTGTGACATACGGCCAAAGATTCGCTCACTATCAAGTACAGCTTCGTAGGATTCACGATAAGTTTGGCATCGTTGGTTCATGACGTCCCTACGCAGTTCGTCATTGAGGCCTTGCTGAAAATGCTCGCACCATTCTTCTTTGTTAGGCAGGAAGGCGCCGACAAATTTTACAAGTTTCGAGAAGCTTGCATCATAATCTTCAACACTCATATTCCCCTGCCTCAAAATCCTGAACTCATCCCCCTTCTGTCGACGGATGGCGCGAGGAACGTACTGCTCAAGGAAGGCTGTCTTGGACATTTCCCAAGAAATCTTTTTGTTGGAATCGGTTTCACTGATCTCTTGTTTCTTCGCCGCCCACCAGTCATGTGCTCTTAGTTGTCACCTCCGTTTTTCGTTATACATATTTTCAATATACGCGTACGAAATTCTGACCCGCAATCAGACTTGTCTAGCTAATCTTGCATGGCTTGGTTTATTTTGGGTTATTTTGACTTGGGTTCGGTTTGGGTTGGCTTGTTTTGGTTTAGGGTGGTTCATCATGGACCCAACCCCCTACCTACCACCATCTTCATTTAAACCCACCAACCCTTTCTCTCTCTTCTTTACTTTCTCACTTTCTGATTTACTCATTCTTCTTCCTCATAACTCTCTCCACCTACCAAGAGAGAGGCTTAGGCAAGTGTAACTTGCTTCATGCAGGAACTTCATTTTTGTTGTTCCATTGTCTTTCTCACGAGATTCTAAGACACTTTAGTACTTAGCATTTTCGATTTCTATGGTTTATTTCTTATAGATCTAGGTTGTTGCATTTTCGGATTTCTTGGGTTTTGATCTATCAACCTTATTATTTTCAAGTTTTGGTCGTTCCATGTTGTAGAGAACTTCGTTCTACCCCATTGCGATCCATGGAAGTCCCATTTTTGCTTAGATTGAAGTTTCACGGAAGTTTGGAGTTCTGGTCTAGTTCTACGGCCATGTTTATACGTGCTCGCGTAGTATCAAGTTCTACGCCCACGTTTATACGTGCTCGCGTAATATCAAGTTCTACGCCCACATTTATACGTGCCCGCGTAATATTAAACCCTACGCCCACGTTTATCGTGTCAGCGTGAATCTGTTTTACACGTAAAGCAAGCCTTCTCTGCCTTGGCGTAAAAACAACTTCACGAGTACTCTTTTACGCGTACTCCATTTACGCGTACAAACTTCACGGGTACTCTTTTACGCGTACTCCATTTACGCGTACAAACTTCACTCGTACTCTTTTATGCGTACTCCATTTATGCGTACAAACTTTACACGTACTCTTTTACGCGTACACCATTTACGCGTACAAACTTCATGCGTACTCTTTTACGCATACTCCTTTGGCATACTCCCCTGCCCGGAGGCTTCTTGGCACTAGCGTATCTTACCCCCTTGCCCGACGCAGTGTGACCCTCGCATCCATTACCTTTTGACATGAACTCGATATAATCATGATATGTTAGTATTGTAATAAAAATCTGTACATGGCACGATTTTGTGACAACTCATGATGGTGGTCCGTCGTGGCGCACTCCCAACAAGTAATAAGTACAAGTAACCTGACATGATGGTGACCCGTTGTGGTACACTCCTGACAAGTAATCCTGATATGAACTCATGAACACCGTTGCGGCGGTCATCTTGACCTGCTAAGTAGTCTTGACATGAACTCTGGAATGCTGTTGTGACAGCCATCTTGACTTGCTATGTACTCTTGTCTTGACACCATGGGTGCTTGCTTAAAACTTGTTTGTACAAGCTACTAGTCTAGTCTCGTCTTGCATCATGTTTAGGACATGAGTCTTGTCACGCCCCGAGTCGGCAACGTTCGTCTCCGATGTTAATTTTGTCGATTCGATCGTCCTCGCTAAGGTGTGATGTCGTACGAGTCTGGAATTGCACTCGTACAAGGCAGAACGTTACGTTGCATTTGATATAAATACGCCAAGTTGAAACTTCATAAATCATATCAGAATTTAAGACGCAGTATAGGAAAATAAAAATGCTTTTCATTTATAGGTTGCAACGAAGTGCAAGTCGTAATTACATTGGATGTCGTTGCGGCTATATTGATTGAAAACAGAAAGAAAATACATTCGACAAGTTGCCTGAACTACGCTTGCCGTCCCATACATTCGCCCCTTTATACATAAGCCGTCGACTTGAATTGGCTTCAAAATACTTCAGCATAGGAAGAGCTTCAAAACGCCTCTCCGCACTTCAGCTTCATTTTAGGTTGTAGCGTCCGCCGCACCTGGGGAAATTGGGGAAGGGGATTAGCACACTTGCTAAGTGGACGAGACGAACCAACTCGTCTAAACCGACTCTGATTGTTAGGGTAGGCATGCTTTAGAGTTGTCTTTCTATTAGAACTAAATAAATTCAGTTCATATTCGATAGCCGTCTTTGAGTAATAAAGCATATAGTATAACATCGCAGTTTATCATATTTCTTACCACGGCCATGCTCGTCCCTGCATGAAAACAGACATAATATTTACCCTGCATAAGACAATAGGTTAGCATACAACTATCTTATATGCGGTCATTGGTGCTACGCACCACTAGGGACTTAATCGAAGTTGACATGCGACACTACCCTTTCAGCCTAGGTTGCAAGCCTTACTGAAGGTCCCGCATGCCTCGCGTCGAAGCACGATAAATTATTCCCCCTAGGACGAATCGGTTCCGATGCCCCGGATACCATTTCGAGGAAAACGAACTTGTGCACAAGCTGTCCATGACCATGCCTATGTGCGAACAGTTTAATATATGCAACCAGTTTCGTATAGCGCGGATAGTATCGAACGGCATTATCATTTCTCGTAACTCATGCAACGATTCATTTTCCCCAATACCGTACACCGATTTAGTGTCCCGTGGGCACCAAATTATCTGAGGTATCATAACCCATGATCGATGTTTCACATTATTTTGCAGCACATGAAATAGTCTGTCTTTTTACTAGAACCTTAAACTTTTCTGTTTATGTGAGAAATTTGTATTTTTCAGTGTAGATTACTCAAAATTAATACGTTTTTCCCGAGTTCTTGACTTAGTGGATTGGCATGCAATTAACTTGGCATCGTTCGATTTGAATGAATTCGAAGCAAGGAATAAGTTTGCGGGACAGAGTAAAAAAGAAGGGTCGAATCAACCACCGATTACTTTGCTTCGTGCCGATCGTCCAAGCGCTACGTAACGTTAATCCTTAGTTACGCGAGCTCCTGCAATGGCACCATTCCTTTTAGTTAGAAACTTTTGTACTTACACTCCCCATTAATTAAGTTTTTGCAAAATAGCTCTTCTTTGTGTATGACTCACGATTTCATATGATTCAAAACTAGTTCACTTTTCATTTAAGTCCCTATTTTGACTCTTATTCAATATAACCCCTTCATTAATATAATAAGATAGTTAGTGGATTTTAAATTTGTTTACTTAAATACTTATATATAATTTTGGTATAGACCCCTTAGTACTTCCATTATTGTATGTTTAGAAAACAATAGTAAATTAACTTACTTAGTATATATATTGAAGTAATATTCACAAGAAATTATAGTTACAATCATTAGGTTTACAATTGAAAATAGGACCATTATATTTATAATGGTAAAATAGAGTAATTAGTGATGAAAGAGTATAAGATTAGTAAGCATACCACTTTAACAAACTAAGAACCAAATAGATAAGTTTTTCTTGAATCCTCTATTAACATTATAATTTCACAAATAGGTTATTTGGACTGTGACTCAGCATTTTGATCGTATTCGCAGCGCAGGACCACATGCAAGTATACCTTGCCTCCCTCTACAGTTTTATTTACATGCATTTTATTTCAGTTTTCAGCTTTTGGGTTATTTATGGACATGTGCTTTTTCGTGTTATTTTTTGTGGAGTTATTTTTATTGTTTATAGCCATGTTCATGTTTTGGACTTGTGTTTCATATTTGGAGTTTCTCGTCAGTACCTTGCTTGAGTCGTGTCATAGAACGAGTGCGTGTAGTGAACTGCTAAATCCTTGATATTGCTTCCTTGGCACCAGAGAGTCCACACACGGGACGAGGGTGTTTTTTTTGATCTGTTTACATCCGTGAGTCCACACTCGGGACTAGGATGTCTATTATTGCATCAGAGAGTCCACACTCGAGACGAGGGTGTAGACTTGACTTGACTTGACTTGTACTAGAGAGTCCACACTCGGGACGAGGGTGTTTACATCAGAGAGTCCACACACGGGACGAGGATGTAGTATTTGCACCAGAGAGTCCACACTTGGGACGAGGGTGCCTTGCCGTTAACTAACCAGAGAGTCCACACTCGAGACGAGGGTTAGTACTGACCAGAGAGTCCACACTCGGGACGAGGGTTAGTATTTAGTTCAAACCAGTGAGTCCACACTCGGGACGAGGGTTTGGTTCTTCTATTGATCTCATGATTATCGTTCATCCGGCAGTTCATTTACGCGTAGTTGTTCTAGTGTTCGTGTTCGTGTTCGTAGTCAATTGACGTGTTCCTGTTTTTCTTGTTTAGTTTCTTGCGCATGATAAAACTGTTAGATAGGCATGTATATTATGTAACTTGCTATGTTCTCTGAGGACCTGATGATCTCCTCAGGTTTAGCGATTGCATGGAGTTAGCTAGTAGTTCTGGATGGCAGACGTGATGATACATTATGGGATTCAGGTATTGTTATTGTGTTTATTATCTGCTCGTGCTTTTCATTCTTCATCATGAGATATCATGTTCCTTGTTTCAGTTGTAGACTCTTGTTACATTTCTTAGAGTCTTATCGGACATTTATGCTAGTGGGCTGCAGACCATGACCCATAGTGTTCATTCATCTTTATTGTCTTATTGTGGATTGAGATATAGATTATTTTGCCATGATTTAGCAGTATACCATAGCCTTGACAGCGTTTACGTATTCGAGTCGGGCTAGAGTCCGTTCGATACGTAACTGACTTGCTCACGAGCTCGCGTCCAAAAACCGGGTGCGGGTCGTGACACTACGCAACGTCAATCCTTAGTTACGCGAGCTCCTGCAATGGCACCAACGCTTTGTTAGAATTTTTTCTTTTCCCCTTGCATCGAAATTGTAATTGCATCCATGAAAATGACGCGAAAGCACTTTATCAAGCCCAGCGGCAAAGCTCCAAGAAAACCATACAGCGTTCTGGTCCCGTCGAAGGGACTCTTATAGAGAGCTCACTCGCCGAGACGCAGCCCGCTGCATCTAGGACTTATTCTAACAGAAGTCGTTCCATTAGTTGGATCGATTCTCGTAACTTTCATCCAAATCGATTTGAATCGATGCCGCAAGGCGTTATCGTTTACCAAGCTTAGCGATCGAGTCAGACGGGCATCTAAGTTCTCGACCGATCTGACTCGGTGCTAGCATATTATGAAGTTCCGTCGCCTATCGAAAATGGGACGCTACAAGTCTCTGGTTACCACGGTCAGGAATTCATACTGAATCTGACTAAGGTTAATAACTAGATTGATGAAGTAGTTCATATAGAGAGATATTTCCAGTTACAGACGATATCGTTATCCCGGCCACACCTGAGGGACTTGTAGCCTGCCGTCGAGTAGGGTACATTTCCAGTCCACTGTCATGTGGGGCACTTCATGAAACAAGTACAAGGCACACTGTTATGTGTTACACTCTAAGCCATCTAATAATTCTGGATAACTTTGATAATCAACCTCGCCTGGATAACCTGGATAGCTGCAGGGCCTGTGACTGCTGGAACATCTCATTACATCTTGCTTGTAACTAGCTTGTGATAATCCTAGTTAGTTAAAGTATCAAGCCGTACTTATTGCTTGGCCGTGATTGATTGGATGGAGTCCAGCCCAGTCTAGTCTTGTCCTGATCCTGTACAAGATTGTTACATGACCTGATTACTTGTGCTTTACTTTATCGATAAATGGTGGAAAACCAAGTTCCGTTCAGATGAAGGATTACAACCCCGATCCTTGTTTAGTTTAAGGATTGTAACTTGGTTATCTGAATAGTCCCATGGTTATCTTATCGTATATCATCATAATTTTTCATATTTCTAGTTTTTTATTATATAATTATGTTTTTGTGCTAATTGCTGGTTTTAGTTCTTAAGTGAAGCCTCTCTTGTGGCACTTGCTCTTTCTGGGGTCTGACCCAGCCGGTTTTGTATGGCCAAACTTTGGAGCAGCTCCCGAGGATCTCTCAGCCTTCCAGCCAGATGGTGACCACGAGAAGAAACCCTGGAAACGAGTAGGTTTTATTTTGCTCTCCCACTCTATTGTAAAATGATTCTTTTGAGGCGTTTAGCCACCGAACAAGTGTTAGCTCGTTCGCATCTTTACTTACTGTCTGTCTACGGGCTATAACATGATTGACAAATCCTAGGGTTGATCATGTATGACTTAAACTCTTGCTAGTCTTCACATTTTGTATGACTAGCTTCATGATCATCTGAATATGTAATGTATGGGACGCCTTACCTAGTATGTCTGATGATCTACCATCTTGTTATATTTACTTGCTTGCTTGAGATTGAGACACAAGACTTGTTCATCACCTTAAGAGACTATTGGCTTGTAGTTAAATCCTTATGTATCTAGACAGTTGTGACCGTAAATCGAGATGGAACTCACTTTAATATACGTAGCTGGCTGTGTCTGTCCTCCGCTCTCCAGTATTCTGGTTCTGGGGCGTGACACTTGGATTAACTACTCAGATGCTCCCGCAGATAGGAAGGCCTATTGGTTGGCGCACTTCAAGGTAAAAAATTTGTTTATTTTTAAATTTTAATAATTATTTGTGTATATTATACAACTCTTTCTATTTTACTTCTTGTAGAGGACCTATTTCTATCCACTACACTGGGCGGCGAAGATCGAGGCCCAATTTTCTGTCGTCACAGGCAAGCTCATCCGTGATGCGATCCATGACCAGAAGTCTCGTGATCGCTCCGGAAAGCCGATCCATGGTTAGATCACGCCAGAGTAGTGGACTGCGATGAAGGCTAGATTCGACGAGGCCAGGTACCAGGAGCGGTCTGACAAGGCCAAGGTGGTGCGGTTGTCACCCTCATTTTTTTGTATTTCTCGTATTTCGTATTTATATTCGTATCTGGATTTTGGCATATATTTTTTTATTTTTCTCGACTTATGGAATTTTGGTATTTCTCGTATTTTGGGTTTTGTCCTGGCTTGGTTTTAATTAGTTTGGGTTGGTTTGGTTTGGTTCTTTATGGTTGGATCACCATAACCTATGCTACCCCCTCAACCCACCACAACTCCCCCTCTTTATAATCCCTACCTACCACTCTCTCTCTTCATTACCACCACCATTTATTTTCTTCTTCTTCTCCTTCCTCCACAACTCTCCACCCATAGGCAAGTGCATCTTGCCACTACATGAGAACCCTATTTTCTTGGTCCATTAGCTAGATTAGGATATGGTGATCAACATTAGTTCTTGGGTTTTTGTGATTTGGAGCCTCCATTGTTATAGATCTAAGTTATTTCTATTTTCGGATTTTGCATGGTTTGAGCTACTTAAGTTGAATTTTATGGGTTTTTGATGTTTCCTTGTAGAAGAGCATTCAATTCCACCCTGGTTAGAACTTTGGAAATCTGGATTTGGAGTTCGGATAGCCAAGTTATGAGGTTTTGAAGTTTTGGAGCCATTGGAGCTTCTTCTCAGCCATGGAGAAGAAGACCCAGACCCTGCGTGCGTGTTTTTTACGCGTACGCAGCTCTCAGCGTGCGTGACTTTTCACGCAGCTGCTTCCTTGAGCGTGCGTAACTTTTCACGCAGCTGCTCCCTGTAGCGTGCGTGACTTTTCACGCAGCTGCTTCCCTGTAGCGTGCGTGATTTTCACGCAGCTGCTTCCTTGAGCGTGCGTGACTTTTCATGCAGCTGCTTCCCTGTAGCGTGCGTGACTTTTCACATAGCTGCTTCCCTGTAGCGTGCGTGACTTTTCACGCAGCTGCTTCCTTGAGCGTGCGTGATTTTCACGCAGCTGCTCCTCTTGAGCGTGCATGACTTTTCATGCAGCTGCTCCCTGTAGCGTGCGTGACTTTTACCTACGCTGCTCTCTCAGCGTGCGTGACTTTTTCGTACGCTGCCCCTGACCCCTTGCTTAATCCATTGGCTCTTGGAGTTTTGGTCATAATTCTTTAAGCTTTGCTCTTCTATAGCTCTGTATATTGATATTGTATCAGATATTTTACGTCCATTTTATATCCTTATGCCTTTTGTCCTGAACTTGATAATCACGAATTTACTGGATATGTTTGGAATTGATAATTGAGCATGACCTGATAGTGTTCCGTCGTGGCGCACTCTTGACTAGTACACTTGATATGATAACCTGACCTGATATATCTTGAATAGCTGTTGTGACGGCTACCTGACATGACATGACCTGTATAATTAATCCTGACACCGTGGGCGATTGTGCTTGTACAAATAATCCAGTCACGTCTTGCATCATGTCTAGGAGGGATTCCTGAGTACCACGGTCAGGAGTACCTACGAAATTGGACTAAGGTTAATAATTAGTATAATTCACTAGTCATGAAGAGATGTTCCCCAGTTACAGGCGATCCCGTTATCCCGGCCGTAAATGATTGGACTTGTAGCCTGCCGACGTGTAGGGCGCATTTCCAGCCCACTGTTATATGGGGCACCCTCCATTGTCACTTAATGATTGAACTCTATTGTCACTATAATGCATTGTACTCTCTAGATTGTCACTATAATGATTGCCTGGATAACCTGGATAGCTGCAGGGCCTGTGACTACTTGGAGCATCTCATTGCATCTTGCTAGTAACTAGGATTGTGATAACCCTAGTTAGTTAATGTAGAAAGCCGTAGGCAATGATTGGCCGTGATTGCTTGGATGGAGTCTGGTCCAGTATAGTATTGTCTAGAATTGATTGATTGTAAGATTGTACCAGAATGATTGAAGGATTATCACTCCAGATTGTCACTATAAGGATTGTCACTCCAGATTGTCACTGTAATGATTGTCACTCCAGATTGTCACTATAATGATTGTCACTCCAGATTGTCACTATAATGATTGTCACTCCAGATTGTCACTATAAGGATTGTCACTCCAGATTGTCACTATAATGATTGTCACTCCAGATTGTCACTATAATGATTGTCACTCCAGATTGTCACTATAATGATTGTCACTCCAGATCGTCACTATAATGATTGTCACTCCAGATCGTCACTATAATGATTGTCACTCCAGATTATCACTGTAATAATTGTCACTCCAGATTGTTACTTGACCTGATTTCTTATACTTATCTTGTCGATAAATGGTGAGAGAAACCAAGTTCCGTTCAAACGAAGGGTTACAACCCCGGTCCTTGTTTGGTTTACGGGTTGTAACCTAGCTATCTGAATAGTCCCATGGTTATCTCATCGTATATCATCCTGACATGCTTTTCCATATGTCCTGTCTTTTAGTGATTCTATGCAAGATTGTCTTTTATAATTATCCATCATGTTTTTCTTAAATTATTGTCTCTTATTATGTAATTATATTATTGTGCTAATTTGCTGGCTTTGGTTCTTATTTTGTGGCCTCCTTTGTGGCACTTGCTCTTCCTGGGGTCTGACCCAGCTGGTTTTGTATGGCCAGATACCGGAACAGCAGCAAAGGATCTACCTATCTTCCAGCCCGATGGTGGTCACCAGGCGTAACCAGGGCATCGAGTGGGTTTCTTTTGTTCTTCCACTGTAATATTGTAAATTATTCTTTTGAGACGTTTAGCCGACGAGCAAGTGTTAGCTCGATGGTACTTACTTACTGTCTGCCTACGGGCTGTAACATGATTGACAAGCCCCGAAGGTTGATCATGTATGACTGAACTCTTGCTAGTCCTCATATTTTGTAACGACTAGCTTCATGATCATCTGGATATGTAATGTTTGGGACGTCTTACAATTGTATGTTTGGTGATCTGATATCTTGTGATTATTATTAGTTGGTTGAGATTGAGACAATAGGCTATTTTATGACCTTAAGAGACTGATGGATTGTAGTGAAACCCTCACATATCTAGACAGCCGTGACCGTATAGCGGTGTGAATTCCATTCCGTTATACGTAGCTGGCTATGTCTGCCCCCGCTCTCCAGTATTCTGGTTCTGGGGCGTGACAGCGGTCGAGCGCCAGTAAGTGGTATGGTGGCTCCATTCCTTTAACGGAGCATTTTTGTCGTCTGGTACGTTTCCTACGACGGACATCATTTTATATATAGTTGGATAGAATGTTTAATATTAATAATAGATAATATATTTTAACAGGTAAAAAAGTGTGAGGACCCCAACATGGTGACCGTCTTCCTAGTCACCCATCAGAGGGCTGGAAAGTTTATTGACGAGAGGGCGACGCAGGCAAATGTACGTTATATTCTTTATATTAATTTACTATAATTTAGGAAACAGGAAAATAGATATCAATATAGACTTTAGCAAACACTTAGACGTTAGCAAACAATGTTCTAGGTCGAGTTTCTTCGGCTACAATAGGAGGCGGCTGCTGCTGCTAGTGCACCAGCAGAGGGAGGGGCTGGTGCCTCCTCCCAGCCGCCTACAGCTCCATCGCTGGACGACCTCTGGATGACCGCCATTGGTGGTCTTCAAAATGGTACGTACTATGGTACTGGATCCTACGACGCCTATTTGGCTTTAGAGTCATCCCGGGCCCCCTCTGTCAGTGCATAGTCTCCAGCTTCGCAGGCGTCATTACGAGCTCAGGAAATTGGTCGTCAGATCGACGAGCTGCGTCACGAGTTGCAGCAGCAGATTTCTGATCACCATACCGCAGAGCGACAATCCGACGATCCGTTGATCATCGGACGATTTGATGCGGTCGAGCGCAGTATACAGGAGCTGATGAGTCTGCAACAGGCTACAGCTACCAGCTTGCACACTCTCACCGAGTCTATGGAGCGCATAGAGCGTAGACAGGTCGAGCTGGAGGGATCGCAGAGGACCATATCTGCCTCACTCACTCAGATACATACTTCGATTGAGGAGACTTCTCAGAGGATGGTGAGTACCCTTGTTGCGCATGCTGAGCGACTGCGAGAGCTGGAGCAGATACGTCCTCCCGGTCCATCGACAGTGCCCACTCCAAACGTTGCACTGCCTCCTACTGCCCCTGTGGTGCAGCTCACACAGGAGCAATATGAGTTTAATGCTATCTCAGATGCGCAGCAGGGGTCCTCAGTGATTTTATTGTTTTTTATGAGTTGTATGTATTGGCCCTATGGGCAAATTGTTTATTGGTACACTTTTGTTTATACACTATTGGACATGTATGTTGGTGGGAGACTTTTTAGCATCTCTTATTTTTATTTGACTCTATTGGATGTTTGTGATGATGCAGTGTTTGACACTATTTGACTCTATCTCAGATGTGCAGTTTATAACTTGTGAATTAGGTGCAGTGATTATTGGTGTTCAGAAATTTGTAATTTAATATAGTTTTCTGATTAGTGTTTACAGTGTAGTGTGCAGTGTGCGAGATTTGAAAACTGTATTATATTTTATAGTGTGCAGTGTTTACAGTGTAGTGTGCAGTGTGCAGTATGTGAAGTACAGTGTAGTGTGTAGTGTTTACAGTGTAGTGTGCAGTATGTAAAGTACAGTATAGTGTGTAGTGTTTACAGTATGCATTATGTGAAGTGCAGTGTGCAGGATTTGAAAACTGCATTATATTTTTTTTAATTTTCCAGCATATTAGCGTCGATTTGTGACGGATTGCAATGTTTTGCGATGCGTAAATACGTTGCAAAGATGTATCGATATGTCGCTAACTGGGACGGCCCATTGCTAAACGTCGCTCAACGTGTTGATGTGGCAAACCTTGCCATGTCACTATATGCGACGAATAGACGTCGCTAAATACGTCGCTACGTTGGCGACGTACTGTAAATGTCGCCGAACGTCGCTAAGTTTGCAACGTTTTAGCGTCGTAGACAATTCGTCGCAACAGCGACGATAGGCGACGAAATTTTGTTCTGCGACTAGCTTTTCGACGACCTGTTTTTTCGTCGCTAAATATATTTAGCGACGTATTTTTACTTATTAGCAACGTTTTTGGACGTCGCTAATTCAGCCTATTCTGGTAGTGCTATAACTCATTCACAACATATAACATAATATAATTAGAAGTCTTTAATAACAAACCATAGTTTATATAATTCTAAAGGTATATAAGACATATCAAAAGAATGTCCAATAAAGAATATCCCAAATGAATCTTCTCGAACACACCCGTTAAAATAAATTAAATACTAAAATGAAAGTCTTAATTACTATTATTCAAGCATCTGTCACATTTCAATTCTGCAGAAGCGATAAGTCGACTAGGCGTTATGTTGTACAAATCTAAATTATACTTGTACTAGACAAAAATTTACACATGTGATAATTCATTTGAACATAAGGTTGAAACAACATAGTAGCAAAAAAAAAAAATAAGACAGGAAAAAATACACTTTATTATAATTCGCAACGTAGTACAAAAATTTCAATACAATTAAAATATGCCCCGACTTACATTCAATGAAATAAACTAACTGTCTGACAAGCTGTCATGAAATAATATTATCATTCCACACATCATGCCCCCATATTATATTAAAATCAAAATTTCTTCAAAATAAACTGGCTTCAAAATACTTTGAATAAGAAGAGCTTTAAGTTGTTTTAATTTCAAGTCTCTTACTGTCTTTGTACACCCGTGTTGTTTCCAACACCTGTGGAGTAGAGCATCATTGCGTTAGAAAATGCAATGGTGAGCAGTATCAATCCGACTCACCTAAATCAACACAATAATATTCATGTGAAGCATACAATTTATTAAATGATCTTGCTATTAGGGACTATGGTCCGCTAACAGTTCATAATCAAGAATATAAAGTAAAAGTAGAAAAACAAAATCAAATTGCTTGACAGTGATTTCTTATCAACATTTGACTTGTCCTTCCTTGCATAAAGCAATTGATTAATATGCAACTCATCTATATGACGGTAATTAGTGAATCCGACACTATAAAAGAGTACACGGTATCATGACATGTTCTTCCAGTCCGGGTAGCTAGTCCAATAGACGGTCCCGTAATACCTCATGTTTGAAACACGTTACAAATAATTTTCTCCTAGATCAATTCGGTCACTGGTGTCACCCCCGTTTTTTGTTTTACGTATTTCAGTATACGTGTACGAAATTCTGAACCATATTGTGACTTGTCTTAACTAGTTAATCTTGGTTTAAGCTGCATTGGTTTAATATTGGCATGGCTTGGTTTTGGTTTGGCTTGGTTGGGTTGGTTCAACATGTGACCCCTCCCTTTAAAAGCTACCAACCCCTCTCTCTCTCCTCATTTACTTCTCCTTCTTCATTTATTTCTTCATCTTCTTCTTCTTAACTTCTCCACATACCTAGAAAGGCTTAGGCAAGTGCAACTTGCTTCATGAAGGAACTCCATTTTTATTGTTCCATTGTCTTCTTCACGAGATTCTAAGACACTTTAGTACTTAGCATTTTTAATTTCCGTAGTTTATTTCTTGTAGATCTAAGCTTGTTGCATTTTTAATTTTTTTGGGTTTTGATCTATCAAATTTTATTATTTTCAAGTTTTAATTGTTCCATGTTGTAGAGAAGTTCATTCTACCCCATTTTGACCTATGGAAGTCCAAATTTTGACTTACATTGAAGGTTTTATGGAGCTTGGAAGCTATTGGTTCCATGGCCATCATTCTCAAATTTTCAGAGATGGATGGGTTTCCATCGACCCAGCCGCATGGACGGGTCCCCATCGACCCAGCCGCATGGATGGGTCCCCATCGACCTTGCCGCATGGATGGGTCCCTATCGACCCAGCCGCATGGATGGGTCCCCATCGACCCAGCCGCATAGATGGCACCCCATCGACCCTGCCGCATGGATGGATCTCCATCGACCCAGCCGCATAGATGGCACCCCATCGACCTAGCCGCATAGATGGTACCGATCGACCCAGCCGCATGGATGGATCCCCATCGACCCAGCCGCATAGATGGCACCCCATCGACCCTGCCTCATGGATGGGTCCTCCCCCAGCCGCATAGATGGCTCCCCATCGACCCTGCTGCATGGATGGCTCCCCATCGACCCTGCCGTATGGATGGGTCCCCATCGACCCCGCCGCATGGATGGGTACCCATCCACTGCCGCATGAGACCCCATCCACCCTTGGCCGCATAATGCCTATTTTGGATGTTTTCTTGTCCTATTTGGCTGATTTGTGGTCTGAATCTCTCCCAACTTCCAGCATAGAAGTTGTAGATCTTTTACTTGGCTTCAAGAATATATTACTAGCTATTTGTATGCATGTTTCTCTCAATCTTGATAGTGGCCTGTTAATGCGCACTCTTAACAAGTAACAAGTAACATGACACGATAATGGCCTGTTAAGGCGCACTCTTAATAAGTAACTTGACATGATAACTCTTAAATAGTGACCCGTCGTGGTGCACTCTTGACAAGCAACCTTGACATGATAATTCTTGAATGGTGGTCCGTCGTGACGCACTCTTGACATGATAAGTAATCTTGACAGTGGCCCGTCGTGGCGCACTGTTGACAAGTAATCTTGATAAGTAAGTCTAACAAGTAATCTTGAATGCTGTTGCGACGGCTATCTCGACTTGCTAGTAAATTCTTATCATGACACCGTAGATGATTGTATTGAGTGTGCTTGTATAAGCTACCAGTCTTGTCTCGTATCATATCTAGGACTTGTATCCCTGGTTACCACGGTCAGGAATTTATACTGAATCGGACTAGGTTAATGACTAAATTGATCAAATAGTTCATATAGAGAGGTATTCCGGCTATAAGCAATCCCGTTGTCTGGGCGCCTTCTCTGATGGATTTGTAGCCCGCCGACGAGTAGGACACATTTTCAACTCACTGTCATGTGGGGCACTTCATAAAACGATTACTATGCACACTGTCATGTGTTGCACTCAAGTCATCTAACAAGTCATGATAACTCTTGGCATGAACCTTGCGTCTGGATAACCTGGATAGTCTGTAGGGCTTGTGGCCGTAGGGATTCCTCATTGCATCTTGCTAAGTAACTAGGCTTGTGCTAACCCTAATTAGTTTAAGTATCAAACCGTACTCTTTGCTTAGCCGTGAATGTTGGATGGAGTCCCATCTTGTCTAATCTTACCTTGATCCAGTACATGGCTATCTCAGGACATGCTTTGTATGCTTTAGTTTATCGATGATTGGTTAGAGACTAAGTTCTGTTCAGGTGAAGGGTTACAACCCCGGTCCTTGTTTGGTTTACGGGTTGTAACTTGGTTACTGAAATAGTCCTTTAGTTATCTTATAAAATCGTTTATCACCCTATTTTCTCTAACTCATGTCTTTTATCATCATTTATGTTTTCATGTGCTAATGTGCTGGTTTTAGTTCTTAAGTGAAGCCTCCCTTGTGGCACTTGCTCTTTCTGGGGTCTGACCCAGCTGGTCATGTATGGCCAAATTTTGGAGCAGCTCCCGAGGATCTCCCAGCCTTCCTGCCAGATGGTGACCACTAGAAGAAACCCTGGCAATGAGTGGGTTTTATTTTGCTCTCCCACTCTATTGTAAAATTATTCTTTTGAGGCGTTTAGCCGCCGAACAAGTATTAGCTCGTGTTGAATTTACATTCCTGTCTACCTAAGGGCTGTAACATGATTGACAAATCCTAGGGTTGATCATGTATGACTTAAACTCTTGCTAGTATTCGCATTTTGTATGACTAGCTTCATGATCATCTGAATATATAATATTTGGGACGCCTTACTTTGTATGTCTGATGATCTACCATCTTGTTACATTTACTTGTTTGCTTGAGATTGAGACACTAGGCTTGTTCTTGACACTAAGAGACTAATGGCTTGTAATAAACCATCATGCATCTAGACAGCCGTGACCGTATTGCGAGGTAGAATTTACTTCAATGTACATAGCTGGCTGTGTCTGTCCTCTGCTCTCTAGTATTCTTGTTCTGGGCGTGACACATGGGCCCTATATACTTTTTCAAGAAAAGTCGAATCTTGTGCACAAGTTATTTATGACCATGCAAATGAGTGTGCAACTTAACTATAAATTATATTATGCATGGTACAAAAAATAAAATAAAGTAATACAATTCTCTACTTGTACAACAGTTTATTCTCTCGCGACATCTCAAATTTTATCTATTATTATTTTGATTGGTGAATCATTGGTCCCAAACGCTCTCAATTATATCGTGGTACCAAATAACATCCATACCGCTTTCCCATACAAAACTTTTATTACATTAAATTCACGCATAGGTACTTAATAGTGTATAATTTTAGTGTTCAAATTCTTAACATTAACAACATATATGTGACTTATTTTATATGTTATTTTTACTAGGCATCATCGATTTAAGGACATTGCAATTATACAAAGAATTATTTTATTAAGGCATCAAGGAAGGAAAGAAGATCCAGAACTACCCACCGATTGGACAATTCGTCGAGAGTAGGATAATCACTTCGCAAAAATCAAGCCTTAATTACGCTTCTTCCTGCAATGATACCAAATCGAACCAATATGCTTCTTTTATCTTTTCTTTCTCTTTCTCTCTCTCAGAATTTTCATAATGAATGCATAAATCGATAATAAAAAAAGAGGCAATAAATACATCCATAAAAAATGACATGAAAGTATATTCATCAAAATCAAGCAGCGAAATATCCAATGAAAACAACAATGAAAAGGTATGGGAAGAGACCCTTATAATAGAGTTCGTTTGACAAGACACAATCTGTTTGTCACCCTCATTTCTCGTATTTCCCGTATTTCGTATTTATACTCGTATCTGAATTTTGGCATGTATTTTTATTTTTCTCAACTTGTAGAATTTCGATATTTCTCGTATTTTGGATTTTGACATGGCTCGGTTTTAATTGGTTTGGGTTGGTTTGGTTTGGTTTAATGTGTATTGGAACATCTTAGCCTATGCTCCACCCTCAACACACCACATCCCACCCTCTTTAAAACTCCACCAACTTTTTCTCTCTCCTCATAAACCTCCATTAATTTCTTTTTCTCCTTCCTCTACACAACACTCTTCTCCTTCCTCTACACAACACCTACCCCCTAGGCAAGTGCACCTTGCCACCACATGAGAACCCTCTTTTATTTGTCCATTTGCTAGATTAGGACTTGGTGATCAACATTAGAACTTGGTATTTTGTGATTTGGAGTCCCCATTGTTCTAGATCTAAGTTTTCCTTATTTTTGGTTTTGCATGGTTTTGATCTACTTAAGTTGGATTTTTATGGGTTTTGATATTTCCTTGTGGAAGAGGGTTCAATTCCACCCTGGTTGAAACTTTGGAAATCTGGATTTGGAGTTCGGATGGCCAAGTTGTGATGCCTTGAAGTTTTGGAGCCATTGGAGCTTCTTCTCAGCCATGGAGAAGAAGACCCCGACCCTGCGTGCATGTTTTTACGCGTACGCAGCTCTCTGCTTGCGTGCTTTTGCACGTACGCAGCTCTCTGGCTTGTGTGCTTTTGCACGTACGCTTCTCTCCTGCGTGCGTGACTTTTCACGTATGCAGCTCTCCTGCGTGCGTGACTTTTCACGTATGCGGCTCTCCTGCGTGCGTAACTTTTCTTCTCCTGCGTGCGTGACTTTTCCTCTCTTGCGTGCGTGACTTTTAACGTATGCAGCTCTCCTGCGTGCGTGACTTTTCACGTATGCAGCTCTCCTGCGTGCGTGACTTTTCACGTATGCAGCTCTCCTGCTTGCGTGACTTTTCACGTATGCAGCTCTCCTGCGTGCGTGACTTTTCACGTATGCAGCTCTCTTGCGTGCGTGACTTTTCCTCTCCTGCGTGCGTGACTTTTCCTCTCCTGCGTGCGTGACTTTTCCTCTCCTGCATGCGTGACTTTTCACGTATGCAGCTCTCCTGCGTGCGTGACTTTTCACGTATGCAACTCTCCTGCGTGCGTGTCTTGTGCGTACGCTGCACCCTGAACCCCTTGCTTAACCCATTGGCTCTTGGAGTTTTGGTCTTATTTCTTTGAGCTTGGCTTTTCTATAGCCCTATATATTGATATTTTATTAGATATTTTACGTCCATTTTATATCCTTACGCCTTTTGTCATGAACTTGATTTTACTTAATATGTTTGGAATGACTATTGTACATGGCATGGTATGACAAGGAACTAGCATAACACGACAGTGACCCGTAGTGGTGCACTCCTGACATGACCAACCTGACATGATAGTGGCCCGTCGTGGCGCACTCCCGATAAGTACCCTGACATGATTTATCTTGATAACTTAACTTGACTTGCCTTGAACCGTGGGTAGTTCTTCCTTGCTTGCTTGTTAAATCCACTTGTCCTGTCTTGCATCATGTCTAGGATGGGACTCCTGAGTACCACGGTCAGGAGTACCTACCAAAATAGATTAAAAGTATTCTGGTACGCTGCGTACGTAGCTGGCTATGTCTGCCCCCGCTCTCCAGTATTCTGGTTCTGGGGCGTGACACTGTTGCATTTTGGACTTATTCCGATAAAAGTCAATCCATGAATAGGAAATGCTCTCCATGCATTTGTCCATATTGATTAAATGCCAAAAAAAATTCTCAATTGACCCGATTTCGACTAAGTCATAATAGCCACATGTCCACACATTACACTACTAGGAGCAGACACTACAACAAGTCTAAGTAAGCTAGAAAAAAGAACGAGGATTTTTTTAATTCTTAGAAATGGAAAGTTATGCACTTGTCTCTTCTATGACACTTCCATAATTCAAAATAATCTTATGAATCAGAATGGTCCTCCTCTTTGAGGGTAGGGATCGATGTATGATTTATGCTAATCATATTTGTATATGTTTCAATCTATTTTTTTTCTTTCCATTTACAGCTTTTTTAAGTTTAGTGATGTTTATGCGACATATTAGTGACGGACTGTGACGGATTAGCGGCCAATGTTAGATTAGCGACGGACACATCCATCATATTCGTTGTCCGTTGAGTACCAGAAACTCAAACTGTATATAAACAAAAGACATCGTCAATCAGTCAGCAATCCGTCATATATTCCGTCGCTAATTCGTAGTCTTAGTTCATGAAATTTTGTGTAGATACAACAGTTACTAATTTGTCGCTAAGTCGTAGCCTACCAATGGACGTTGCTTGGTCGTTGCCTTTCTGTCACGAATTGGATGACACAAATTTGTCGCATGTATGTCACCACCAGGGACACATCAATGATGAAAATGTGGTAGCAACATAGCGTTTGTCGATTATTGATTTACGTTCGTCGCTATGTTCAATTAGCGACGAATTTTCAAAGCTCATGAATGACAAATTTTTGTGTGTGCCAATCCCAATAATTTTTAGGAATGTCTGATTCGACTATAAATTATATTTCAGTAGAATTTAAAGTCTAGTTTGATTAAATAAAACTATATTTAAATTGCGTATAAGATTTGAATGAGGAACACAAAATTCAGAATAGAATAATTTCATAGAAAAAGTACGTTCAATATTAAATGTACAATTATTTCTTGTAGTGTTGATAATTTTTCATACAAAATAATGCTTATGATAAACGTGTCCAAGCACTTTTTTGTTTACAAAACGAAATTCCAAACACCAATTTTTTGTTTTTTTAATTTAAGAAACCTCTATTTAATAAAACTGAGTTTCCAAAACGAAATCCAAATGAAATCCCAAACTCTATCTAACATAACACAGTATCCAACCCCAAAGCTGTAGTTTTGAGACCAAAACTAATCACACATAGGAAAGTTCTAAAATGTATTGTTTGGTTGTTAAGTTAGGAAAAAGAAAAGGAAAATGGAACATTAAGATATTTGTCCATTGGAGATGCTTTTATTTTATTTCTTTCTTTTTAGTTTCCACCGAACCAAATATCCTAAGTTGTCATCTTATGGTACAACAATTAGTGAGGTTATCTTAAAATATTGTAGTTAAGAACTAAATATTATCGAACACATCTGGCTCTTGTGGTCAGTAAGAAGAGGTATAACTTTCTTGGCTAGACAGACGATTTCGAGATGGAACCACGAAAAAGGTGCGTCGATGTGTTTGTTGTTGGTGTTTTATTCTATGTGTTGTGTGTGTTCACAACATTCTATTGTTAAAAGATAGTCCCACATCGGAAAATCACACCAATATGTATCTCTATATATTACTTATGAAGGAATAGAGAGATGTACATGGGTTGAGGCCCAATGGAGGGTGCCATGTGGGGGAATTTTACATAGAGGTGAGAATAAGAAACCAACTTTTGGCCAAATGAAAATAGATTTAAATCTATTGGAGCTAAGCCCCGAAGGGGCTTAGCGACTCGGACTCGGGCTCGGGCTCGGGCTAATGGGCTTTTGAGGCTTAATGTGGCTTTTTGATGGCACTTTGCACTTGTCTTTACAATAGTTTCTGAAATCGTGTTTTTCCATCGATTTTCGCCAAGGGACTCACAATCTCAAAGCTATATCGAAAAGATGGATAACTCACGTGCATCGCTCGTCAATACCGACTTTAACAAGTTGGAGAAATTCGACGGCGAACATTTTCAAATCTGGAAACGAAAAGTAACCTTAAACATTCAACTCGTGGAAGTTGACCACGTGCTGAATGAGGAAGAACCGATCGTTCCAACAACCGGAACCGCAGAAGTTATTGCCGCTGCTAAGTCCAAGCAGGCAAAATAGATTAGAGAAAACAGTATCTGTAAACTGTTGATTCTCAATAGCATGGAAGACTTTCTGGCAGAGTCCTATTCCAAGAAGAATTCTGCCAAAGAGATTTGGGACTCCTTGGGAAAATTGTACGAAGATGACGAGAATCGGTCCAAGATCTTCTTGATTGAAAGATACCACAAGTGGACCTTCGAAGATGAGAAGGCTATGCTGCCCCAAGTAAAGGAGTTTCTGAAGCTGCGCCAAAAATTGGATGACGAGAAGATGCCTCTTGTCGACAAGTTTGTCGTTGGAGGAATCGTCTCTAAACTTCCTGCGGGTTGGAGCAACTTCTATGCAAGGATGCACCGCAAGAAGCTGGACATATGTATGGAAGATCTCCTGCAAGAGATCCATGTTGAGGACGAGATGCGCTCTCAACAGAAGATGGATTCTCTGTCCAAACAACTGGCGAAAGCAAATCTGGTCCAAACCAGAGAGTACAAGGGGAAGCAGGCGGCTTCTCCTCATAAGAAGAAGAAGGACTTCACTAATCTGAAAGTGAAGAGTCCTTCATTCAAGAATCAGAAGTCCAAGTCCCATGTGACTTGTTACAAATGTGGCAAGAAGGGCCACTACAAAAGTGACTGCAAGGAACCAGAAAAAGGTGAGCCTAGCAAGGTTTCTTTGGTTACTAATCTGGTTGCAATGATAGAACAGGTTGCAAATGTGGGAGTTGACTCGGACTGGTGGATAGACACTGGTACGACATGTCATGTCTGCTCAGACAAGGAATGGTTCGACTCATATGAGCCAACTTCCGAGAAAGTCATAATGGCAAACCAGGCACAAGCTGAAGTACTGGGGATCGGGACGGTGGAGCTGAAACTCACATCGGGGAACACTCTGACGCTTCAAGGAGTGAAGCATGTTCCTGCAATTGCTAAGAACCTGATCTCTGGGAGCCTGCTTTGTATCGCAGGCTTGAGGATGGACATCAATGCTGGCCAGATGGTGATGTCCAAGAAGGGTACATTCTTCGGAAAAGCTTTCCAGAATGAAGGAATGTACAAAATTCAGCTTGTTGTAACCCAGCAAAATGATATTAATGCTATTTCTACTTTGAACTATTATTTTGAGTTGTGGCATAATAGGCTAGGACATGTTCATTGTAAAAGAATTAACAAAATGTCTAGCCTAGGACTTATCTCCAAGTGTGGGGGTAAGGTAGAGAAATGTGAAGTGTGTGCTCAGACGAAGATCACAAGGAAACCCTTTCACAGGGTCCATCGAAGCACAGATCTTCTGGAGTTGGTTCACTCAGATATCTGTGATTTCAAGCAATTCTCTACAAAAGCCGGGATGAAGTATTTTATTACTTTCATCGACGACTTCTCAAAGTATGCTTTTGTCTACCTGCTCAAGTCTAAAGACGAAGCATTCGAGAAGTTCAAGGAGTTCAGGGCCGAGGCTGAACGGCAAACTGGACAACAACTCAAAAGGCTAAGGAGTGATCGAGGCGGGGAGTATCGATCTCATGATTTCTCATCATTCTGTAAAGAACATGGAATCATAAATGAGACGACGGCTCCGTACTCTCCTCAATCCAACGGAGTAGCAGAAAGGAAGAACAGAACGTTGACAGAGATGATGAACTCTATGCTGTTGACTGCGGGTCTTCCAAAGAGCTTCTGGGGAGAAGCTGCATTAACGGCTACTTTCATTCTCAATAGAGTACCGTATGCAACTTCGGACATAACCCCTCATGAACTCTGGTTCAAAGTCAGACCTAACTTGAATGTCATTCGAGTGTGGGGGTGTCTGGCTTATGTGAAGCTCCCAGATCTGAAGATTCAGAAGCTGGGGACTAGGACTACTAAGGCTATCTTCTTGGGTTATGCCGAGAAGAGTGATGCTCGGAGATTCCTTGATATAGAATCAAATCATATCATTGAATCTTGCGATGCTGAATATTTTGAAGACAAGTTTGCAAGGCACAAAAATATTATTCTCGCGGATCTTCCGGAGAATGATGAGAGTGCAAAGCAGACAGAAGTCCTTAAAGAACCAGTAGTCCAAGAAGAAGCTATTGTCGAAGAGACACCAGTTGAACCAGAACTCGCTGAGCCGTCAACTAAGCGAGTAAGGAGGCCGAAAGACTTCGGAGATGACTTCGTCACCTATCATGTGGAAGCAGATCCGCTTACCTATGATGAAGCGATGAAGACCAGAGATGTTGTATTCTGGAAGGAGGCGATAGACAATGAGATTGACTCAATCACCTTCAATAATACATGGGTGTTAGTTGACCTGCCAGAAGGAGCAAGACCCATCGGATGCAAATGGATCTTCAAGAAGAAGATGAAAGCAGATGGAACCATCGACAAATTCAAGGCCAGGCTAGTGGCCAAAGGGTTTGCTCAGAAACAGGGGATCGACTATTTTGATACTTATGCTCCAGTAGCTCGGATGACAACCATCAGATTGTTAATTGCTCTAGCAGCAATACACAAACTAGTGATACATCAGATGGATGTGAAAACGGCATTTCTTAATGGCGAACTAACCGAAGAGATCTACATGCAACAACCAGAAGGATTTGTCGTCAGAGGTCTGGAAGACAAAGTCTGCAAGTTGATGAAGTCTCTATATGGTTTGAAGCAAGCTCCCAAAATGTGGCATGAGAAGTTTGACAAAGTGATAAGGTCAAATGGCTACAAGGTCAGTGAAACAGACAAGCGTGTCTATACTAAGTTTGCTGACGGAAGAGGAGTTATCGTTTGTCTATACGTTGACGACATGCTAATCCTAGGTACGGATTTAAGCTGTGTCACAGAGACAAAGAAATTTCTTTCGACCAAGTTCAGTATAAAGGACTTGGGGGATGCCGATGTTATCTTGGGGCTCAAGATCATCCGGACAGGCACGGGAATAGCACTGTCACAATCTCATTACATTGAGAAAATGCTCACTCGATACGGGTATCAAGATCTTCCTATAATTGATACACCATACCGGAGTGATCAGAAGCTGGAGCCAAATTCGAGAGAAAGCGTCAAGCAGTTGGAGTACGCCAGCGTCATCGGAAGCTTGATGTACGCTACTACTGCCACAAGGCCTGACATAGCTTTTGCGATGGGAATGCTGAGTCGGTTCACTAGCAACCCAGGCGTTGAACACTGGAACGCTGTGAAGCGTGTTATGAGATATCTAAAAAAGACTCAGACATTTGCACTATACTACAGCGGAGATCCGTCAGTAGTGGAAGGCTTCAGTGATGCTAGCTGGTGTTCAGAGGTGGAGAGCGAGTATTCTACAGGTGGATTCATATTCGCTTTGGGCGGAGCTGCTATATCGTGGAAATCGAAGAAGCAGACAATGTTATCTCGCTCCTCCATGGAATCTGAATTCTTTGCATTGGATGCTGCTGCAGATGAAGCAGAGTGGCTTCGGGAGCTCATGTATGATCTTCCAGTGGTTGGAGCTCAGATACCAGCAATCCTGATATACTGTGACAACCAGGCGGCAGCAGCAGTAGCATCAAATGAACTCTTTAACGGGAAGAAGAGGACTGTGCGGTTAAAGCACAGAGCAGTGAACGATCTCATCAAACGAGGCGTCATTACAGTGATCGATGTTCGGAGTCAGGAGAACCTGGCGGATCCATTCACGAAAGGCCTCAAACGACAGCTGGTCGAGGACACAGCAAGGAAGATGGGTTTGAAGGCATTCTAATATTGTGTCATTATAATCCTATCAGTAAATTTTATGTTATTGGTTCAAAGAAAAATCTACCAGATATCTAATTTTTTGATTCAAGGGAGGACTATTGACTGGAAAAATATTAGTTAACAGTGGGTACTTGTTCTGCGAAACATGGAAGGGTTTCGGACCCAGAACCACTGTTGTCTACTATGAATTTTCTACGAAAAATTGATCCTGTGGGAAGGATGGCATAATGCCTTAATGAGTTCTCAGACTGAGTGAAGGTCTGTTATGCTTTACAGGAAGCATGGTAGCACAGCACTACAAGGAGTGTGACTCCATGCTATGTGTGGCGGTGACTCCACCATGAGGTTCTCGAAGGAGATAAATCCTCGGCTATGTTAGCCAAGTCACAGTGGCGTAGCACCGCAAATAGGCAGTTGGCCTAATGCTGTATATTGAATTAAAGAGGGATGTAGTCAGCACTACAAAGAGGAGGTGTTCCTCATGTTACGGGTGGCACGACACCACAATGAGGTAAACCCGGCTAGGGATAAAGCCTCGGCCTTGCAAGCCATGTCGTAGCGGCGTAACACCGCACAGAAGCGTAAGGCTTCATGCTGGGTAGTTTGGCACTACAAAGGGGTTAGACCTCATGCTACGGGTAGTATGACACTACGATGAGGTTTCCGGTGATTCGGGGTAAGGTCCTCGGCTTAAGGCCATGTCATAGCGGCGTAGCACCGCAAAGGAAGCGTTGGACACTTCATGCCATGTCTCTTTAATAAAGAACTCACCTATAGTGTATGGACAAAGAGATATCAGGCCGTCTCTTGAGGGTAAATGTGTAGACGCCCAAAATATATACATTGAAATCCAGGCTGGCACAAGGCCTTTAATGTGCAGCCAGAAGCACAGATAACTACGTTATGTGAGTGGGGAAAAATTACAGCTGTGGTACAGAATTCAAGGCGTAGTCCATTCTTGTATCATACTGTTGTTCAACCCATGCGGGAAGATTCAAGTCGTCAGCGACATCTATCCTAATGCATAATGGACAGTTATTATGTGGAACGCTTAACTCATATATATAGAGATATGTGGGAGATTGTTGGTGTTTTATTCTGTGTTGTGTGTGTTCACAACATTCTATTGTTAAAAGATAGTCCCACATCGGAAAATCACACCAATATGTATCTCTATATATTACTTATGAAGGAATAGAGAGATGCACATGGGTTGAGGCCCAATGGAGGGTGCCATGTGGGAGGATTTTATATAGAGGTGAGAATAAGAAACCAACTTTTGGCCAAATGAAAATAGATTTAAATCTATTGGAGCTAAGCCCCGAAGGGCTTAGCGACTCGGACTCGGACTCGAACTCGGACTCGGACTCGGACTCGGGCTCGGGCTTGGGCTAATGGGCTTTTGAGGCTTAATGTGGCTTTTTTGATGGCACTTTGTACTTAGCACGACAGCTCGTCGCAAGGTGCATTGTGCGCTTTAGTTGCGCTCGTGCGCGAGCCTCTACGCGGCCCTGCGTGGCGAACGGGGCGTACGGAGTGTACGGGACGTACGGGTCGAGCGGGTCGAGTGGGCCGTTCAAATTATGTAACGTCCGCGGGTCTTGTGGGCTCTGATCCGGAAATGGCTCAGATCCAGAAAATCCGGATCTGGCATTAAACCAGGGCGTGCGTTCAGAATTTGAAAAGCCCATCTCTTGCCTATAATATCAGAAGCATCTCCTCTCTCCAAGGTTACAGAAAATACACAGAAAATTTCCAGAGAGAGAGAGAAGTGCTGCTGCTATTCCGAGGAGTCGACATTTTTGGCCAGCGTTCTAAAGTTCTCTTCGAACTTGCTGGTTCCTGGAGGCTTGTCCATAAGGCGGATATAGCTTTGAGCGCCGGTGATCTTTCACCCCAGCAGGCTTTCTTCTTCCTCTGTTGCCTTCGAGAATACTGTGGCTTCTCTTTAGAAGTTATACGGTTCAGTTGCCTTCGAGAAACATTACGAAATCTTTTTAGATTCTCGTTATACAACATCACCTTCTTTAGGGTGTTGTTGCTGGAAACATTGTCTTTACAATAGTTTCTGAAATCGTGTTTTTCCATCGATTTTCGCCAACGGACTCACATTTGTGTGTGTGAAAATTGGAGACAGTCGACCAAAATAACATGCAACGAAGTGTGCATAAAGTCCCATACGTTACGTAGGGGTGCAACTCGGACGGGTTGGGTCGGACTTGAGGTCAACCCAAGCCCAACCAATTGAATCATAAGCCTAGTCCGAGCCCAAGCCCGGCCTGACCTCGGGTTCAACATATGAAGTCCAAGACCAAGCCCGGAGGGTCGAGTTTGGCTCGGGTTGAACTCAGGTTGGGTCGGGTCCATCGAGTTTATCGGGCTCTAATATACTAACTGAAACAATTTTACACAAAAGTAATATTAAACACATAATTAAATATCAATCAAGTCTTGATCATTATAAAATACAAACTGAAATAAGATTTAGAATGAAGAGTTGAAGAGTTTGGGTGATGAAGTTTAGGATTTAAACTTTTGATCCGGATAATATATATATATATATATATATATATATATATATATATATATATATATATATATAAGTCGGGTTTCGGGTTCTTCGGACCGGTAACCCGGTATATGAACCCAAGTCCAACCCAATTTATGATCGGGTTCAAATATTTGAACCCAAATCCTAGTCCGAACCCGAGTAATTCTTCAACCATAATCCAACCCATCAACGGGTTTACCCAATCGGGCTCTGGTTTAGCCCGTCCAAGTTGCACCCCTAATGTTACGTTAGGCATCACATAAAAAATAAAAATAAAAATAAATAAAAAAAATCCAATTTGTAACTTTTCATGTAAAATTGGAATGTCTTCTAGATATCAAGGGCTGAGTTTGGTTCTCATCTTAAATTTTAAAAAAAAAAGGTGTCAAAATGATAAATGGTGCCTAGCTGATATTTGTCATTAGAGGGTCAACTGCGGAGAGCAAACATATCTCGTTTTCCATTTTGATCAATTTGCTGACGTAAACAACAAATATCCATTTGAAATCTGAATCAAACTACCTCTAAGGAGTTGTTTGGATAGATGTAACTCTTTGGGAGTGTGAAAGTGGCACTTGCAGCAAGTTGAGTTTTCGTTCACTTGCGGCAAGTGGCACTTTCCAAAATGTACTTGGATGGAGTAGTTTTTGTCTGCTGCAAGTGGAATAAAAATTGGTTTGGTGTTTGGATGGTTGTTGTAAGTGAAAAAAAAAGTAGTTCGGTTGTTTGGATTGTTGAAAGTGGAAATTTTTTGGAGATGTGGTAAACCTAGATATGGTTACCCCCAACTTCTTCTTTTGTATATATTAAAAGAAAAAAAAAGTAATTTTAGTAAAGTTATATCAATATTACACTTTGAAGTTTCACAGCCATTTTATCAAATAGGATAATATAAATTAAATTAATTATTATTAATAAATATATTCTCTTTTTTCATATTCCTAGTATAAAGACAAAGAAGAATTTTAGAGTATAACATACGAAATATCATGAGCATACGGGGCTATATTGGCCGAGCATCATACACACGAAGAATTTATTCATTACCCAAATTTCTAACATTTCCAACATAGGCCACATATGAACGTATCAGAAAATTTCTTTACAGAATTTCACATATGTCAGCCAAGTTGATCATTTAACCAAGTTACATACAGAAGAATAATTTTTGAAATAAAGCAAAATACACGAGGCTATATTGGCCGAGCATCAAAGGTCAGCATCATAGTTCTTCATTTCATACTGGTACATGAGACAATTGAAAGCAAGTTATACTCGAAGGGTCAGCATCATATTGGCCGAGCATCAAAGGTCAGCATCATATTGACTGTTATTATACTAGCGATTGCCGCATTAAGTAATGGATCGTTGGGATTCGACAAATCCATCTACAAAACAATGAATCATAAATATAGAGTCAATTCTCGTGTATTTATTCTTTATTTTATATTGTTCAAGTTCGTAGATCTGGAATAAAATACACAGATCTGGAAAGTGGGAGTTTTGGACGAAAACAACAGATAAAATACGCAGATAAAATACACACTTCGGGAAAATCCCTAAATTTGGATTTTTCTTTCTATATTTGGATTTTCTTTCTAGATCTGTAGCGCACAGATGAAATACACAGATAAAATACACAGTTCGTAGGTCTGTAGCACACATAGAAGGGGGATCACGAAAAAAATTCCTAAATTTGGATTTTTCTTGTCAGATCTGGAATAAACGTCAAAATATAGAAGACAACCCAGCAAAAAATGGAAGCAGATATGATGAATCATGGTAGGATACTATTTTTCCCAAATTTTTCTCCACCCTCGCACACAAGAAATTTTTTTTTACCTCAACTGTCGACCGCGGAAGGAAGGGGGTGACCGCAGCGAGAAGAGTCTTTCTCCAACGAACTGGCCTGCAAAAGTGAGGACTCTCGAAGACCTCCACCGGAGTTACGCCCAATTTTGGGTGTAGGTGGAAAGTAACTCGGTGAGGGGACAAGGCACTGTTGGGGGCCAGAGATTCCCCCCTTCCCTCTCAATTTCTACTTGCAACCAAACACCGGATCTGTGAAAGTGACGAGGGAGTTGCTGCATCTCTCGTCCAAAACCCCCACTTTCCACTCACTCCCTCCCAACCAAACAGACCCTAAGTCTCATTTAATAATTTTCCTCTCCCCGTTTCCATGTCAACCAAACACAACACTGAAAAAAAAAAAAACCAAACACAACACTGAAAAAAAAAAAACCAAACACAACTTAAGAAAAAAAGATATTTTAGCAAATGTCCACATTGCAAATATCAAAACTAGCATATACCCTCTCTTATTGCACATAATTTTTTAACCTAAATCTAGCCATAGGATGTATTTCTACCCTGATGCGATGTAGCGTCTATTTTTCTTGTTTGATATAGTGATGTCATATTACTTTAATGATAGGATATATGTCTATAAATATATT
The DNA here is from genome assembly GCA_029216955.1 of Iris pallida. NCBI lineage: Eukaryota > Viridiplantae > Streptophyta > Magnoliopsida > Asparagales > Iridaceae > Iris > Iris pallida. The sequence continues at coordinate 10,583,348 of JANAVB010035418.1, forward strand.
AAACCTATAGTATGACCACTTAGAATCCATTAGTATTAGCATCTTCTAGAAATCTTATATGGTTAGTTTCCTTATACCATGAGTTAGTGTAATTTCGACAACGTAATTCTTTAAGGTAGGTAGGTTGTAAGTCTCCTTATTTTTGGAGTTATTATTATTATTATTATTATTATTATTATTATTATTATTATTATTATTATTATTATTATTATTTTGTTTAATCAAATGTCCCCATTATGTATAAAATAATCAAAATTTAGGTTAAAATAGTAGGGGCATATATTAAATTTTTTAAATGTTGCATATAAAGGAATGATGACATTTGCTAGTTTTTTAAATAACTGAGGTATATGTTAGTTTTCATATTTGTAATGGGGACATTTGCTAAAGTATCCATAGTCATATTTGCTTGAAAATTTCACCTTTTTTTAGGAGTCATCCTTTCACACAAGACTCACATAACATAATCCATTTGGTTCGCGGAAAATAAAGAAAAAAAATCAATTCTTTACTCTTTTATTTTTTTTGAAAAATTGTAATTTCTATCAATTTTTTTTTTCTTTTTGGTACTGAAAATGATAAGGAGATCCGAAGGAAAAGTGAAATAGTTGGAGTTGGAAAGTAAATCATGGAATCTGTGGTTGAATCATTTTTTCTTCAAATTATCTTTTTCTTAAGAATTTTTTTCGGTTACTTCTATTTGGTATTCAAACACCAAAAGAAATTATTATTACTTTTCCAAGGTCTTAATTTTGGAAAATGTGACTGAAAGAAAAAAGTTGTAGCTGGAATGATAAGTGCCGGTTCGGTCTGAATCCAATCCAATCCAATCGAGCTTATCCATCCATATGCACTGTGACTGTGGTCCAGCCACATTTTGTATGGCTCACGAGGGTCCATTTCTTTTGGAAAAAGTTTTGGTAAACTCCTACTTCTTCCCCTGTTCAGCAATAAATTTGTGGGGGTGTCCTAAAGCAAAGGTACATCCATCCCACCCTTCCCCCATTTTGCCATGGCAGACCTGAAAGGTCCTGAACTGGTGATCTTAGCTCCTTTGGGTAAATGCTACTGGTTGAACGCCTGCCCCAAGTAAGGGCAAGTCAAGCACTGGCCTAGCTTCCACAGTGCCACTCCCCCTTCTCACTTGTCAAGTCTCGTTTGGGTCCTCCCCACTCAATCTCCAGAACCCAAACAGCCTAAAAGGTCTTTGTGGGTCCCCACGCACTACCAACCCCCCATAACTCTGCCTACCCTTTTTTTTTTTTTCCTCCCCTTCCACAAGCCCCCCACCACCCCCCTGCATGGGTTGTCCTAGACTTAGGATCCTCCTCTCCCCCCTTACCCTCTTCAGCCCTTGGATATGAAGAAGGTTAGGGTTAGGGTTAGGATTAGGACTGCTAACCTGCCGCATCAGGTACAAGTAGTGCTAGTCTCGAACTCGGATATGAAACTTGTACGTAACTTGCGTACAAGTTTTAGATCCGAGACTACTTAATTAGGTCTTATGCTCAGGGTCGGCCTGGAGGGTTGCGTTGTCCTAACTTGGAGCTACTAATTTTGGTTGTCCGTTGATTCTTATTATCGGATGGTTCTGGTGGCTATCCGTGACCCTGATCTTTGGTGGGATTATGCTGAACCTGGAAGGTTGTTCTAGCACATGGGGGTTGCCCAAGCCCCAAGGCTTGTCTGACTTATCCCAGGGTCGGCCCTGCTTATGATTGTGTCTCAACATAATTTAGATCCTTTGGATCGGATCCTGAATCGTATACAAATAATTGGGATAAAATTTTTAGTTTTTACCTTTTTCGGATCATGTTTGATAAATATGATTCTCTTCAAAATTGGATTCGGAATCCCGGAGTCTAAAATCCGATTGTTTTGTTGTTTCACTCAATCACCTATCTCTATCGTGTCTTCGATCATCCGGTAATCTGCGGGTCATCTGCGGATTTGGCTCCTCAATTATGTGACAGAGTAGAGGAGAGAACTCAGAGAACTCTACACACACCTCTCAGAATGTTTGTGTAACAAATGTTTTATATATGGGAAATTTTGATTTTGTTTTCTAACACAAAGCTATCCAGAAGACCACATGGTTGAAATTACTGCATAGTTTTCTCTTCTATAAATTCTGTAGAGGAGAGGATTCAAATTGGGAGCTACGGTGATCGAGTAAAGTGATTTAAGGTGTAGACAATTGAACGGAGTACATAGAGAGTCTTTTCGAGATATATATATATATATATATATATATATATATATATATATATATATATATATATATATATATATATATATATATATATATATATATATATATATATATAATTTTATTAGCAAATGACCTCTAGTTTAGTGGTTAAGAGAGATGCATGCGGCCCAAGTGGTCGGGAGTTCGAGCCTCATTGGAGGCGAGTGTACTACAAGTACCCATTGCTTCAAAAAAAATATATATATATATATATAATTTTATTATAATCCACACATAACTTTTATGGTTGGGACCTCGAATTATGTTGATTTCGTTCGCATCTGATGTCCGTACTGTTTTGCACATGAGCTTGAAGCGCTCTGGAGTGAACCAAATACTTAGACACCAGCTATAGAGATAAACCACCAACAACAAACCGACGAGAATATGGTTCCAGCAGTCAAATATAGTATTAACTTCTCCTCAACGACGTACTCTTGTTAGTTCCCACCATTCATAGTAAAATCCCCCTTCGCTTTCACTCCTAAGCATCGACATTGACTCTAAATGCGTCACCCACGTGTACTCTCGCCCATTGCCTCCTCCCCCTTGTCTCCTCCTCCTCCTCCTCCTCCAGCCATTTATATATACCCCTCCTCTCCTCTTCCCCTCACAGAACCTCCAAGCTTAGAAGGAAGGAGAAGCCCATCGATCGATGACGACCGACGAGAAGAGCTCATGGCTCATGCACACTCCCTCCTCCTTCCACTCTCCGGACGTCACGTCCAAGGAGAAGGAGATCAACGATGACGACGAGAAGGCGGTCAAGCAGAAACCCGGAGGATGGAAATGCATGCCATTCATCATAGGTACTTATATCACGCTTACCAACGAACTAGATCTCGATCTGACTGTTAAATTTTTTGACAGTCCTCAAAGTTTGAACGTCTATTGTCTTTTTTTGGGATTTTTATGAAGGGAACGAGACGTTTGAGAGGGTGGCGACGACGGGGCTGACGGCGAACTTCACGGTGCTGCTGGTGAGCCGGTTCCACGTGGGGCAGGTGGCGGCGGCGAACATGTCGAACATATTCAGCGGGACCACCAATTTCGCCCCGCTGATCGGCGCATTCCTCTCCGACGCGTACCTGGGCAGGTTCCGGACCCTGGCCTACTCCTCCGTCGCTACTCTTCTGGTAACTAACTCTTTTTTTTATTTCTCTCTCACCGATCGTTTTCTTGACAAGAGTTGTTTAATTCTTAGGACTAGGAAATGCTGTGCATCACTGTCCATGTGATTGCATTGGTTCTTGGGTGGTCTCTTAATGATTGACCACTTTTGGGGGCTAAGACAAGCTAGCGACCATTCATTCATACTTTGTATGGATAGCAAGCTTCGAGTATTATTATTACATTCCACACAAACTCATTCAATGAAGTGTGTTCATGGGGATTTCATGAGGCTTTTATAGTTTTTATTGATGAATTTTGGCTACAAAATTAGGATTTAGGAGGGGGAAAAAAATGAAAGATAGATTAATTTGCTACAATTGCCTCTTTTAATTCAAGTTGCATCCTTATCTCTGTTTTCCTGTATACCTTCCTTTGATAAATCAATCTTGGAAAATCAGTCAAATTTGAGTTAGTTCATTTGAAATTTGGGCTTTTTTGTCTTCTACTAGTTGTTATTGTTCGCACAAAAACGTTCAAGAAAGACGACTTGATTTTCTTTTCAGTGTGTTTAGTTGGTGTATGAAAAAAAATATATAATATTATTTAAATAATATCCTTGCATTTTTAAAACAAAAAAATAATATTATGGAAATCCAAAGTAATGGGTAAATAGGCAATAACACATTTGAGTATGGCAATTTTCGTCATAAATATCCATCAATTTTTTGGGCTAATTAGTCTTTAGACCCTGAATTTTATACCAGATTAGAGTTTAAGTTCTAACATGTCCAATTAGAAAGTTTAGATTCTGAATTTTTATTTTTGGTCAACTTTTTTTCTATTATACCCTCATTTTCAATTTGGATTGATTGTTGCACTTGTACTCATGTTTATGGTAAAATTTGAAGAAAAAAAAAGAAACAAAATAAAAATACACGGTCGAAACCTTCGAATTGGATATGTAAAAGCTTAAACTCTAAGGTGATATAAAATCCAAGGTCTAAACGCTAACTAGAACTAAATTTTGTAAGGACCTAAACATAAAAAATTATAGACCTAAATAGGCGAATATATTCATATGTCATCACCATATTGGAAGTTTCTATTTTAAATTCATGTTTGAGTTTCTGTAGGTGAACTCCTTAGGAATCATTTTGGTAATATTTTTTTGTATGCAACCAATCTCACTGGAATTCTATTTTCTCAATTGCAATATAAAAACAAAATATCTAAAGTTAAATATATAAAGAAACAAATAGACAAGGAAACTAACATTCTAGGTTCCAAACGTGATCAGATCACCTTAGCTACCCTGTAAAATAAAAAGTTATGTTTGTGTGTTTTCCAGCACTTTAGTTAGTTATCTTAGTACATTAAACATCTCATCTTTCAAGCAAGATTCTGTTTGTTATACAAAATCTTTGTAATCATTAAATGTTATGCTCTAACAAACTAAAAATAGAAATTGAAAGTAAGGATTCATGTCACGTTAGGGGTGGATGGGTTTGAGCCCATCTCACAGAAATTCAACTTACTAAAGTTGATTTAGTACTTTAAACAAAATAGAGTTCTCTCGGACTAGAATATTTTTTTTATTAAATCACATAACAATTATATATTGTTCTAAATAAGTAGCACAATAGATAAAAAGCAATAAAAAAAACAACAATAATACAGGGGATCTCAAACTCTCAAAAGAAATGAATACTTTTGGGGACTAGTAAATGATATTGGATAATCTAATGTGATTTAGTACAAGTATTTTTTTTATACTCTTTTAAGTTTTCAACAATGCATGTGTATAGAAGAAAAAGTAATGATATAATAAATGATTTGGTGAATATAGAAAGCATGCAGAGAAGTCAGTGAAACATGGCGGTTGCCGTCCTAGTATGCGGATGCGTGTCGTATGGATAACCTCAATATTTACACTTTCTCCTGTTGCCAGTGCAGTGCCACACTGTGCAGGAAGTGGGTGAAGCCAAAATGGAGGTGAAATCTAGGAAAGGAAGTGTACAGTTTAAGGGAGACACATCATAGTACAAAGTTTGTGTAACAACGAATATATACACAGTGTTACACTATAGAACCATCATTTCAACTTTTAGCTTTGCTTCTCTCCTCCGAGCTAATCCGTTTCCGAGTGGAGCTTAATTATGTTCATTTTCTTGGACAAATTATAAAGACACATCATTTCTTACTTAGGATTAGTTCAGGATTGAGACTATTCATTTTTAATTTTTACTCTCTTCTTAAAAGAGCTCAAGAGTCAAGATCACAGTGACCACCACGTTCTACAAGAGCACAAGTTCAATTCGACACGTAATAATATGGACACGCCAATAACGATATGGATATTGTATCAGATACGTGTCCGCAACGGCAGATTCACTCTTTGGCTGGGTGAACTCCAGTCCATCCCAATTTTATTTTAGTTTTTGTTAGACACTGCTATTTTGACCACATATGGTGGTAATTTCGGCTGGCCCACGACCACGGGGCATTGGCCTCCTGATCCGGATTTTAAGAAGGTCTGCTCGTGCTAGCAGGAGGCTAATGGGTAGCCACCACTTGGCCGCAGGACAGCCGGTGGTCACCCCTTTCTGCGGACAAAATATCGTATTTCCAACCCGTTCCAGCTTACTCCAGTTCAAATTTATAGTTATGCGCTTGTGTCCCCGACATAGGCATGATATAGAAATTGTACACATTTTAGACTGTATCGATACTTCCCAGATTTTCATAATGATACAATACGGATACATAAATTTTGTGTGTAAGTTGCTTAAATCATTGTGCCAATAATTAGGGGTTGATGGTCCTGACACTGACCACAGTGGTCCCGAAGCTCCAACCGCCGAGCTGCGGTACCGAAGAACAGCTGGCCGGGAAGTGCGTGGGGGCCTCCAGGAACCAGCTGGGGGTCCTCATCCTCTCCCTCGTCCTCCTCTCCGTCGGCGCCGCGGGCGTCCGCCCCTGCAGCCTCCCCTTCGGCGTCGACCAGTTCGACCGCGCCACCGCGAAGGGCAGGCGGGACCTCAACAGCTTCTTCAACTGGTACTACTGCACCTCCACCGCGGGGGTCATGGTGGCGCTGACGGTGATCGTCTACGTCCAGAGCAACATCAGCTGGCCGATCGGGCTCGCCATTCCCACCGGCCTGATGTTCCTCGCCATCGTCCTGTTCTTCCTCGGCACGAGGCTGTACGTGCACGTGGCGCCCGAGGGGAGCGTGTTCTCCGGCATCATACAGGTCTTCGTCGCCGCAACCCGGAAGCGGTCGCTTCCGCTCCCGGCGCCGGAAGACGTTCTTCTGCAGGAGGAGGCGCTGTACAATCCTGGGACCAAGAGCGATCGGATTACCAAACTTCCACTCACCCTGCAGTTCAGGTAATAAGACTAGGACTTCGTATAATATTCGAAATTTACATTTAAATTTACATACGTCTTAAAATGTTTTTGGGCATCGTCTTGATCGTTGATTTGTACTGAAATTTAAGTTTAAAAATCTCCGGACGATATTTAAAATTTACGTTTAAGCCATCATTTTGGACGATCGGTTAAGTCGACAATATAAAACTAAGCCCAAACATAATCTAGTGATTGGCAACAGCGGCATGCATATTGTCAATGCTGAAATCATAGACGACAAGGCTAGGATTGATGTGAAAGTATCAATCAATCCAACTGGGAAAGATGCGGGAGTATGAGAGTTAGTCGCCTGTCCTTGTTCACTGTCGTGTCCATACATTGATACAGTGGCATGAAATATTATAGAGTTGCTTTGACTGAGATATTCAAGTCAAACAAGGCATGTAGATCCAAGACAGAGTCCACTGACATTCTTCCTAATGTATCAGAATAGTTTCTGTCTACAAAAAATGTATCCTAGCCTTTTGTGACACGAACATTTACGTGTCCGCATATGCTGTGACACTCAGGTTCTTGAACAAGGCTGCAATCATATGCGAGGGGGAGCTGGAGGAGGACGGCTCGGTCGCGAACCCGTGGAGGCTCTGCGCGGTCCAGCAGGTCGAGGAGGTGAAGTGCCTCCTGCGGATCGTGCCCATCTGGGCCTCCGGCATCGTCTGCTTCGTCGCCCTGGCCCAGCAGTGGACCTTCTCCGTGCTCCAGTCCCTCCGCATGGACCGCCACCTCGGCCCGAGCTTCGAGATCCCGCCGGCCTCCATCGGGGCGATCGCGCTGCTGGCGCTGTCCCTGTTCATCCCGGTCTACGACCGGGTCATAACCCCGCTGGCGAGGAGGGTCACGGGGCTGGAGGGCGGGATCACGGTCCTCCAGCGGCAGGGCGTGGGGATGGTCATCTCGGCGGGGTCGATGGTGGTGGCGGGGCTGGTGGAGAGGAAGCGGAGGGAGTCGAGCTGGGCCCAAGGTGGCGCGGACGGGATGTCGCCGCTGTCGGCGCTGTGGCTGGCGCCGCAGCTGGCGCTGATGGGGGTCGGGGAGGCGTTCAACGCGGTGGGGCAGATGGAGTTCTACAACAGGGAGTTCCCGGAGCAGATGCAGACGCTGGCGAACGCGCTGTTCTACTGCAGCGTGGCGGGGGCCAACTACATAAGCAGCTTCATGGTGGCCATACTCCAGAGGAACACGTCGTGGCTGGACAACAACATCAATCTGGGGAGGGTGGACTACTTCTACTACGTGATAGCGGCCATGGGGCTGCTCAATTTCGTCTACTTCGTCGTCTGCGCCCATTTCTACCGATACAAGGGCGTGCCGGAAGCGAAACTAGAGAGGGAGGACGACAAGAAGGTCGTCAGTCCGTGAAGAAGAAGAAGGAGCAGCCAAATTTGTGCATGTACTGAATTATTATTATTGTATTAATGTATGTATAGGCATATATTTCTAAGAAGCAGATGGATGTTCGTGTTGAGTTGTTCGTTGGCGAGTAATCTTAATTGTGGGATTTCAGTGAGTGATGGGGAAAGAAAGATTGGGTGATCGATGAGAAAGAACCTCTTAGCAGTGAGTTGTGTGATTGTATAGTATTTATATATATTTAGTATATAGTCTAAGCGCATGTTTGGATGCATAAAAATATTGAAATATTTTGCTGTACTTCAGCATGGAAATTACTAGTAAAACTCATTTTTTGACCACAAAAATGGACCGCCGAGATAACCGCACCCCCAATTGCCCCTCTCTATTGGCTCTATAACCCTCCCTTTTAGTGTTGGGCCCGCCACGGCCAATTGACGATCGCCACGTGGCATGCGGACAAGTGGCGGTCACAAAAACTGTGGGCAACATCGCATTGCCGAAATTACTAATGGCGACATATTGTGATATGGACTATCGCATCTCTTTATAAATATGGTCATTTTTTGATATCTAAATTATACTTCAAAAAAATATTAGGGGACAACACTCAGATTTCAAATACCGAAACTCATATTCCCTCCTCTCCTATCAACCAGCTTTTTCTTAACTTTTTCCGAAAATATTATTGGTGGTCTTGCACATCATTATTGGAGTTTGGAATATTTAGAAAGAGTAACATTTGCGTGGGGAACAGCGCTAGGGCTGTCAACAAATTCTGACCTCCCAAGTGTTGTTATTATTGTTTGAATAGTCACGACTATTACCTCACGACAATTAACTTTTAAATATATGGGTGTGTTCTCAAACAACTTCTTTTTTACTTTTACAAACAGCATTATTGGTGGTATCGAACCTCAATATAGGAGTTTAGAAATTTTAAAAATAGTGACAAGTGACAGCTGGATTGAAAAGGACGAAAGGACCATCAAGATTCTAACCGTCCTAAGTGTTGTTATTATTGTTTGAATAGTTGCACTAATACCTCACGACAATTAGCTTTTAATCATGTGGGTGTCCTTGTGTTACTGTAGTAAGGTATTAGTGCGACTATTCAAACAATAAATCGAGTGAAAAAGATGTTAGAAATTGATTGTACTTTACTGACCAGTTCTGTGAAGTTGAATATGTCGTCGAGGCTTGAATCGTGCATTTAGCAGCACTTTCCTTAAAGTGTTTCGGGCACTCCGGTAACGTCTTGGAGTCAGCACGACAGAACACCCAGGATAAGACAGCCTTTCTGCCGGAGGTTCACTAGACGCTGTGAGACGCCGGCGGAGGGAAGAACATCTTTCTGGAAACTTTGGAAGAGAAAAGTAAGATGAATGAATACTCAGATTCTGTGTATTTTGGACTCAGAAATCTGTTGTATTTATAGATGAATTAGTGTTGTTTCGTGAAGTCGCGACCCTTCCGAAACAACATTCATTCACCTATTCGCAGATTCATTCACCCTTTCGTTTGTCTGGGCTGCTGCAAAAAATAGGAATTCTCGGGACGAGAATCGCCGCGAGGAGCCCGAGGCCCGAGGGCAGAGCCTACGCCGCTCGCCCGATGCCACGTTGCCTAAGTGCACAAGTGCGTCTACAATGCGCCACTATCACCTCTACGCCCGAGCCCGTGCCCGTGCCCGAGCCGGAGCCGGTGGCAACACCGGCTACATTTTCATGAAGAGGTTAAAACAACAACCATTGGTCACCCACTAGCAACCCTTTGGTTGTTGTACACTCCACATGAGTGCACATTCCTATTTAAGCACTCCCAAAACCTTTTTCTTTTTCCGATGTGGGACTAAAGTCCCTTTTCTTTCCTTTTCATCTTTTAAGAACAACAAAGGGAATTAATTAATTCCAACAATCCCCCACTTGTTCCATAAATGATGGAAAGAAATTCCAGAATACATCACTTAAAGAATGTTAATACAGTTAGGTATCTTTCGATTTGAACCTAACCTTAGTAGATGCAACACAAAATTTTATCAAAATTTCTGGTAGCTGGGCTTTGAACCAGTTATTCCTTGTGATAAAATCGGTGTTACTTTACACACATTCTTTTGTAGTTCTTCGCCTACATCTCTCGCTTAGCACTATTAATGGCCATGTGCTGATCCTGTCTCGTAAATTTTTATAAGATAAACTCCAGATCTTACTGAGACGGCACCATCTCTAAATTCACATAGGTGAAGTTCTTTCAGTATCTCTGTTGCTTTACAGATACATGTCAACATTACTGAACTTCATTAAGAGTTTTATAAACTCAACCCTCAAATTGCAACAGTCGACATAATCATGTCGTATACATCCAAATCAACAATTTGTTGTTACCCATTGAATCTAAGGTTAAGGTTTTCTTAACATTAGATTGGGTTGCCATTGTTGTTGGAACTCTTACTCAAGGAGTTTCAATCCCATACCTCTCGAGGTAGACTTTACTAAATCCCTAGCAAGTGGTTTAGTAAAGGGATCAGCTAAGTTATAGCTGGTACGCACATACGTAAGAGAAATGATTCCATCTTTGATCAATTTTCTTACGTAGGTATGTCTTAGACTTATATGTCTAGACTTTCCATTATACACTTCGTTGTAGGCTTTTGCTAGAGTAGCTTGACTATCGCAATGTATTGACACTTTTGATACATTCTCTTTAGCCAGCGGAACTTCTAATAGAAGATCCCTCAACCACTCAGCTTCTTGTCTTGCAGAAGCTAGAGCCACAAACTCTGACTCCATGGTCGAATGGGTAATGCACGTTTTTTCTTGCTCTTCCAAGAAACTGCCCCTCCGGCTAGCGTAAATATCCTACCTGTCGTAGATTTGTTATCCCCGACACTTGATATCCAACTAGCGTCGGTATATCCTTCTAATACGGCAGGAAATCTACCATATTGTAATCCAAGATTCTTGGTTTTCAAAAGATAACCAAAAATTCTTCCGATAGTCCTCCAATGCTCATTATTAGGGTTGCTAGTAAATCTACTCATTTTACTAACTGCAAATGCTATATCAGGTCTTGTGCATTGCACTAAATACATAAGACATCCAATAGCACTTGCGTATTCTAATTGAGCGACGGCTCTTCCAGAATTCTTTTCTAGTTTAACACTTGGATCAAATGGAGTGTTCACTTCTTTGAATTTTAGGTGTTTGAACTTGTCTAGCACTTTTTCAACATAGTGCGACTGCGTAAGTTCAAAACCCCCACTGTTTTGTATTACTTTGATCCCCAAAATAGTGTCAACTTTTCCAAGATCTTTCATCTTGAATGTGGAAGTTAGAAACCTCTTCGTTTCTGTAATTCCACTCATCTCGTTGCTAATGATCAACATATCATCAACGTAGAGACAAAGAAATATCACAATATTTCTATATACTTTAGTGTATAAACACTTATCACAAACATTGTGAACAAAGCCATTAGAAATTATGACTGAGTCAAATTTCTGATGCCACTGCTTTGGTGCTTATTTTAATCCGTACAAGGATTTAACAAGTTTGCATACCTTTTGTTCATTTCTCGGGAGCACGAACCCTTCCGGTTGCTCCATGTAAATCTCCTCATCGAGATCTCCATTTAAGAATGCCGTTTTGACATCCATCTGATGAACATTAAGATGATGCAATGAAGCTAACGCAAACAATATTCTAATTGTAGTCGTTCTTACTACTGGTGCATATGTGTCAAAATAATCAATTCCTTCTTTTTGTCGAAATCCTTTGGCTACTAGTCTAGCCTTATAGGTGTTTAAAGTACCATCACTATGATACTTTTTCCTGAACACCCACTTACATCCAATAGGTTTTGAACCTTTGGGCAGATCGACAATTTCCCAAGTGTGGTTAGACATTATCGAATCCATCTCATCTTGGATAGCATCTTTCCAAAAAGATGAGTCCCGCGAAGCTATTGCTTCCTTAAAGGTTTTAGGATCATCTTCCACCTGAAGAATGATAGGAATCTTTCGAATAAATTTCTCTGTATTTCCTTCCACTAAGTAAAAGGAAATAAGTTAAGAATCTATTTCGTCAGGTCCTAGATCCTTAGCCCTTCGAACTCTCTTGCTGATCCGAAGCTCGGGTTGTTTTTCAACTAACCGTGAAGAGCTCTCCTCACGAGACTCTTCAGTAGCAGGAATTTCAGGATCCTTATTCTTAGTAATAAGATTCTCAAAAAATTCCACATCTCTGGATTCGACAATAATGTTAGACTCTAAGTTTAAAAGTCTATATGCCTTACTATTGGCAACATAACCAACAAAAGCACTTTTGATTCCACGAGGACCTAATTTGGTCCTTTTAGGATCCATATTTTTGTAATAAGCTATGCACCCACACACTCTAAAATAACTGATATTAGGCTTACGACCTTTCCATATCTCATATGGTGAAATACCAGCTTTCTGCAATGGAATTCGGTTAATTATATGACATGCAGTAAGTAAAGCTTCTCCCCATAAACTAAATGATAATTCAGAATGCATTAGCATTGCATTTATCATTTCTAGTCCGTTCTGTTGAGGTGTCCGTGGTGCAGAACATTCATGAATAATACCGTTTTCTTCACAGAAGGTATTAAATTCAAAAGAAAAATATTCACCACCTCTATCACTTCTAAGTGTTTTAATCTTTCTACCAAGTTAATTTTCAACCTCTGATTTATATATTTTAAAAGCATTAAAGGCTTCATCTTTATGCTTTAATAAATATACATATGTAAATCTAGAGCAATCATCAATGAAGGTAATAAAGTATTTATTACCTCCTCGAGATAATGTGCCATTAAATTCACATAAATCAGAGTGAACTAAATCTAGTAGATTGGTATTACGCTCTACACTGTGAAAAGGTTTTTTTAATCATTTTGGATTTTGCACAAATTTCACACTTATCTAAATCTTCAGAATTGCATGAAATTAATCCAGATTTAGTTAACCTTTTCATAGTGCTAATACCTATATGCGCTAATCTACTATGCCATAAAGTGGATGACTCAATTACGGGTCAATATATATATATATATATATGTATATATATATATGTATATATATATATATATATATATATATATATATATATATATATATATATATATATATATACCACTCTCAAAATGATTAAACCCTAATAAATCCTTAACCTATTTTTCTAGGGAAAACCTACAAATTTGTGGGCAAATGGTAGAGAATCTTCTCCTCTCCATTTATGGTGAATGAACTAAATGCAAAAGAGAATTAAATGAAGAGATTAAAGTATACCTAGATTAGTTGGTTGGAGGAAGAAGAAGGCTTGAGAAGAAATTTAATTTGGAAGAGAGAGAGAGAGTGTTGCTTAGTGGTGAAGGAAGGAGAGAGGGGGCTAGTCATGGCCGGCCATGGCATGGCATGGTGAGGGGCACTTGTAATTACAAGTTTGCCCCTCCCTAAGCCTCATGTTAAATTAAATCCAAATTAGGTTTAGGAAGTTGCTAAAAATAAATAAAAATCATAATTAAACTAAATCACTCATGGGGGACTAGTCTAAACTCTTAAACCCTAAAGTTTAGTATGGTGGGCCATGGTTAGCTAACAGGCTAATTATAGCTCAAGTCGAAATTCACCGGGGTCCCGAATTAACTCGAAATACGATGAAATTCGAACCCGACTCCTATAATAATTAAATAATAATATTCATAAAATAAAATTCCCAAAAATATTATAAAATGGAAAATTATCATTTTACCCCTAACTGGAAAAAGTGAGGGTGACAAGTCTATCCACCTTAAAAAAATTCGTCCTCGAAATTGAAGACAACAAGCACAGGAAATCACAAACAGAATTAAAGGAAATAAATTTATACCTCAGGGCACGAAAAGATAAGGGAAACACTCCCGCATGTCGTCCTCCCTCTCCCAGGTAGACTCAACTGGAGAGTGATGTCTCCACGCAACCCGAACCAAGGGTATGACCTGGTTCCGGAGCACCTTCTCCCTGCGATCCAGAATCTCCACCGGCTGTTCTGGATAGCTGAGAGTAGGTCCCACCTGTATCGCTGAATGGTCCAATACGTGGCTAGGATCTGCCACGTACCGCCTCAGCTGAGATACATGAAACACGTTGTGCACTCCCTCGAGCCTAGTAGGCAAGTCCAGTCGGTAGGCTACTGCACCGATCCTCTCTAAGATGGTGAAAGGTCTGATGTAGCACAGACTGAGCTTCCCACCACCGCCAAAGTGAATAGTGCCACGTGTCGGGGATATCCTCAGAAATATCATGTCACCAACCTAGACACAAGACAAAAACTCAACACACAACTAACAAACAATCACAACAAACACGACAAGAACTGAAACTAACCTCGAAATCTAGCGGTCTCCGGTGACTATCGGCCCAATGCCGCTGCCTATCCTGAGACACCCGGAGTCTGTCTCTAATCAATCTGACCTTCTCGACCGCATCCACAACCATCTCCGGCCCAAGAAGCGCCCGCTCGCCAACATCGTCCCAAGACAAGGGAGTACGGCATCTCCGTCCATATAGAGCCTCAAATGGTGACATCTCTATACTGGCCTGGTAGCTGTTGTTGTAAGCAAACTCTACCAGGTGAAGATGGTCCTCCTAAGAACCCCCGAGATCTAGCACACATGTGCGAAACATATCCTCCAAGGTCTGGATGGTCCTCTCCGACTGCCCGTCTGTCTGAGGATGATAAGCAGTGCTAAACTTGAGCGAGGTGCCCAAGCTAGCCTGCAAACTCCTCCAGAAGTGGGAAGTGAATCGACTATCCCGATCTGAGACTATGCTCACCGGAACTCCGTATAATCTCACAATCTGACGAACATACAGCTCAGCCAGCCTCTCCGTAGACAAACGTACTTTGAAAGGCAAAAAGTGGGCCGATTTGGTCAATCTATCAACTATGACCCAAACCGCGTCCTTCCCTCCTGGCGACCGTAGAAGTCCAGATACAAAGTCCATGGTGATGTGCTCCCACTTCCACTCGGGAATGGGTAGCGGCTGTAGCAATCCACCTGGTCTCTGCCTCTCGGCCTTCACCTGCTGACACACAAGACAACGAGATACAAACTGAGCTACTCGCGCTTCATGCCATACCACCATACGTGCTCTCTCAGGTCCCTATACATCTTGTTGGCTCCAAGATGCATAGAATACTGAGAGCGATGTGCCTCCTGAAGAACCTCCTCCCGAAGCTCTCTACGCAGAACACACAGCCTAGTACCGTACCGCAACGACCCGTCTTCGGCTACAGAGAAATCGTCAAGCAAGCCCATCCTCACCTGCTCCCTGATGCTCCTCAGGGCATCATCATCATACTGCGCTGACCTAACTCTATCCATCATCTCAGACTGAATCTGCAAACCCCACATCTGGATCTCCATGCCCGGAATGATGACCTCGATACCCAAACTATCTAGGTCGGCCAACAAATAACGATCTGTCGTCAAGAATATAGCAACTGGATACCTGCTCAAGGCATCTGCAACTACGTTGGCCTTCCCTGGATGGTACTGCAAGGATATATCAAAGTCCTTCATCAGCTCTAACCACCGCCTCTGCCGCATGTTCAACTCCTTCAGAGTGAACACGCACTTCAAGCTCTTGTGATCTGTGAAGATCTCAACTCGCTCTCCGTACAGGTAATGCTTCCATAACTTCAAAGCAAATATAACCGCGGCCAACTCCAGATCATGAGTAGGATAGTTCTTCTCATGAGGACGCAACTGCCTGGATGCATAGGCAATCACCTTCCCGTGCTACTGAAGAACACTCCCTAAACCCTTTCCGGAAGCATCGCTGAAGATCGAGAACCCTCCTGACCCAGATGGCAAAGTCAGGATCGGAGCTGAAGTCAACCTCCTTTTCAGCTCATCGAATGCAGCCTGACACTCATCAGTCCAGACGAACTCCACGTCCTTCCACTACACCAAATAAGGTCTTTTACGGCCTACAATTTGCGCCGTAAAACTAATTTTACGGCTCACATGGTAGTGCCGTAAAAGCTCCAGCCGTAAAAGGGTACGAGTATTTACGGCGTGCGAAAGTAGGCCGTAACTTAGGTAATTGCACGCCGTAAAAGAAGTTGCTGAAAAACTATGGATCTTATTTACGTCCCATAATGCATGCCGTAAATACTAATCTTTTACGACTCGAAGTGATGGCCGTTAATAAATTCAATTTAAGGCACACATGGCAAGTCGTGAATACTTAAAAATAAATACCTACTATCTCACATTTACGGCCCAAAAATGCAGGTCGTAAATGTTATGTGTTTATGACTCAAACTGAGGGCCGTTAAAAGGTTGATGAGTTTCATTTTTGTGGCTCGCAAGGCGCACCGTGATTATGGTTTTTTTTTTTTTAAAATATCCACATTTGAATAGCTACAAATATAATTAATTAATAAACCAAAATCAAATATGACTATAATATGGTTCTCACAGTTTTTCCAACCGAAATCAAACTAATTGCACATCTATATATTGAGAGTATTTACTTCCAACAAGTTGCACTAAATCCATACACATTAATAAGATGACACAAACATGATAGAAGCTTAACACAAAGAAAAAGTGTTTAAACTGGATTTCCAATAGCAAAGTCATTTTCTTAGTCATTAAGCTCAAACCAAAATTAATGTCTTACAACAAAAACAAAGTCACTTTGTCTTACTATAAAAGCAAAATTCACTCTCACTATAGTTGGACACTTCAAGACTTTCGAAGATTTTAAAGTCCTTGAGCTCAAAATATGAAACTTTGTAGAAGCATGCCTCCCCTCTTCTTTAAGCTTAACTACCTGAATAAAAATAAAAAATAATATTAACAAATATCCAATAAAATGAATGCATGAAAGAGACTTATATACATGTTTAATGAGGAGACTTATACACAAGACAAGTTCCATGAATATGGATAATTTTACACCCATCACCAATGTGCTGGATGACAACAAATTTCCTAATGTCAACTTAATATGATGTAAGCCAACCCAAAAACATGAGGGGCTGGAAAACTCGTTCACATTACCCAAAATATATAGGTGAACCAAACAAACTTCAGCAAGCATACATTGGCTATAATAAATGTTCCAACAACCACCATACATGCCACCAAACAATGGTTTCATACACCAATTTAAGGCCAGTCAAAATATAACATGTTCAAAATTTCAGGCAACAGGATAAGCCGGTCGGTATTAAACCGACTAATCCATGAAAAGAGGAGGAATCGAGTGGAACCGAATGGAACTGTGTGAAATCATATTAGCAGGAGAATGGGTATAGATTGTAAGAAAGTTGAAAAAATGTGGTAGTAAACATAACATTTTCCCATGTACATACAATGTGGAGTGGAGTTGTATAATAGAGCATGGAAACTACAATCATCAGTTTAACATGAAGAATGACAGTTTTTACAACCGGCGAGAGCAATTATAGGTCATGGGTGGTGTTGAATGACTCGCTCGGACTCAGTCTTCTGTGGGATAAGTCTTGCATCCCAACAAACAAAATATTGGTCTCCATCTAAGTCCCCTCCACAGCATTCATTTGGAGGGAGCCTGCATTTTCAACATCTCAGCAAACTGACGATATGTGATAAAATTCTCTTATGAAGGTCAAAAGTGCATTTTTATTTAGTTGTCACAGTTCCAAGATTAATGGATTATACTGACCATTCGAATAAGGCTGCAATGCTCAAAGAATTATAGGACATTCTGAAGAATAGGACATTGAATAAGGCTTGTGTCAGCTCCAATATTTAGTTGTCACAGTTCCAATATTTAGTTGTCACTTTGTAATTTAAGGATTATACTGAAGGTCAAAAGTGCTCAAAGAATTATAGGACATTCGAATAAGGCTGCAATGCTCAAAGTATATGGTCTGACATGACTAGATATGCAGGATAATGAGGTTCAATGATCCAACAAATACTCCTACTCCTATTCTAACTGATACAACATCAATGATAACAATGATATGGCAAACAAAATGAAATGCGTTGTTAATTCAACTGAAAATATGTACAGAATTTTTCTGTAGATCCAACATCCATTGACAATCTATAGTGAAAATTTCTTGTGTCAGCTCAACTAAAATGGATAAAAGCTATAACTGATCGGCGAAAAGAAGCAAAAAAGAGTATTTAGATAGAAATTACCTTCCATTTTCTAACAAGTTATGATGTAATTGATCGGCCATGCGATTATGCTTCCCAGTGCTTCATTCAAAAGAAAAGCTTCACGCGTTGGTCGATACAGAGTCACGCTCTCATTGCCCTCTACTACATGTCGCACAGAAACTTTCCAACATTCAGCACCAAGCGGCACATGATGCACTAGTGATTTAGGATCCTTTGATAGAACTTCACCGGTGGCAACAACTGTTTTTTTGTCTAACCAACTTAGTAATTTGCATTTTGAGCTCTCCTGATTGGAATTGCGAACAACTACATGTTCTTTCTTCTTGCTTTGTGTTGTCTCATGAACAGAATTCATAATTGGACTTGTTTCGTTCCTTTTGCTTTGCGTCATGTTATTGATAGAATGTTGACCACTTGCATCATCTTTCTGCTATAATTAATATATGTTAAGCTTAATATATAAATACAAAAGAGTCATAATATTTAAAAAGAAAATCTATTGAGGTACTTACCGAATTACTTCCTCCTTTTCCGACCATTGCAATAAAATTGTTCATTTGATTTTTCAAGGCCACAAGTTCATTTTCTAATTTATTGACCTTGTCTCTCATTTGTGTTTGTCCCTCCAACTTTGACGGAGCTGCTCCATATCCAAGCCCTCTTACTCGTCCTCGTGGATCCGGACCCAGTACCTTTGCAACAGCATCATCTCTAAAAGAAGAACCATTTTCTTGTGCTTTGTATTTTTTGACTTGTTGCTGTATTACAAAAAAAAACAAGGTACAAACTTCAATACGAGTAACTGAATGACTAGTGTGCTGTTAACTTGCAAAAAGAACATAAATAATTAACATCTCATGTACAAGAAATTGAATTTTCAAAGTGAATCAAAACCAGAAACAAAAGAAAAGATGACTTGAGAAGATTATGATCCACTTTGAATGACAATCAGATACCTCAAACTATTTAAAAATTCAAGAAGCATCCTGCAGCCAGTAGGAAATTTTTGTCAAAGCCATTTCCAATGAAATTGAGATTGACTCTGAAGCGCAACTCTAAATTGACAAGGAACAATGGTAGGATCTGATCTATTCTCAATTACTTATTAACCTAGCATCAAAGCTGACCTGGCAGTAAATTTTCTAACAAAAGAAACAATGAACGTCTTGCTACATACCCTTGTGTCACAGTATAAGTTCGCCTAACAAGGACCAACTCTCAAAATTTCTCCCAGGCTTGACAGGGAATCTTGAACAAAGGGGAAAATGTAAGATTCACTATAAAGTACTGCATGCATCTCTATCACAGTGAATATGATGTGCATAGAAATAGTGGGTTCGGTATACTTCATCATTTAACTTCTACAATTTCATGGGTATAACTGATATCCAAAATGAAGTGCAAGGGTTCAGGAACTTTTGACTAAAAGGATCACATACGATAGCACCCATAGAGTTCTGTTGTTCACTTTACTGGAGAAAGATTAATTTCATATAAATAATAGTAGTAATAATAAAAATAATAGTCCAAACACATCGTAGTATCAGAAAGCTGCACTCCCACGACCATCCAAACTAGACCAAGAACATCTCTTTCATCCTCGGGTGACAGGATCATAAATATACAATTAGAAAAGCAGTAGTATATTACAATCTCATGGTTTCCAATCTGTCCATGTTCGACAATTCCATATTTCTTTTGGACTTCTTTTGAAGTTAATGAGAAACTGGCAAGAAAATAATTCTAGGTTCAGCCACCAAGTCAAGAACAGGACAAGAACATTCTTATGTAATTAAAGGTTGAGCAAGGTACAACATCTGACACGCAAACTGGCAGACCTACACTGCAAGTCATTTAAGGATGAAGAAAAGAACGGTGCATTGTCGCAAGTAAGTTGGTTAGAATGGTGCACAAAAATACTGGTCACTCAAGGACAGCTCCCACCAGCTTGCCCTTCTGTGTTTCAAAACTGAGACTTCCCCTTTTACAAAGGATAGTCTCAATTATCCCATAGGTTCCCTTTGCATAAATATATATAGAACAAATTGTTCTGTGAAGCAATAGGTGCCACCAACATAGGTGCAATAACCATAAGAGAAATTAACCACAGGTCCCCTTTTACCATAAGAGAACAAATTGTTCTGTGAAGCAATAGGTGCCACCAACAAATTGTTCTGTGAAGCAATTATCCCACAGGTCCCCTTTTACCACAGTTTGTTTTTTGCTTCTACGTGTAAAAGGATTGCCACCAACATAGGTGCAATAACCATAAAAGAATCTCCTATAATAGCTTTCAATTCTGCATTACCAGCATCAGAATAAGCTCTTGTGCCTAGGTGTCCATGATGTTGAAACAAAAGTCCTTTACCAGGTGACCCTTTCACATACTTCAATGTTCATAATGTGTCCATTCCTTAGTAGCTACAATGTCCCCAGTCCGTGGTTACAAATAATTCTGGAGAGTGTCTTTGGTCTCTTTGATGCATGTGGCATTGCTACCAGATGAAGAGTGTCATAAGCATAAACCATTACGATAATAACACCAGAACTTGTACAAGTAAATAAACACAAAGTAGCCTGCATGACTTCGTGGAAACGCCACTCATTACTTGGCTAAAATTATCAAACCAAGCACAAAGACTCTGTTTGAGACCATAGATCATTTTTCATCTTGCAGCCTTGAAACCTTGCATACACGAGCCTCCCCCTAGCAACGAACCTAGGAGGCTATTCCTATAAACATCCTAAGGTTACCATACAGAAATGCATTTTTAACATCAGGAATGAAAAATAGGCCAATCATAAAAGTCCTAAAACTGACACACATGGAAAACTTGTATGTTTCTACAGTTTTCTTGTCAAAAATGTATGCAAATTTGACAATATTCAAGAACTCCCAGATTAGTACAGATGATCAGGAAGCAATAAAGACATGCTGGATTTGGGAGAATCTATACAGTTTACCAGGTGACCCTTTCACATACTTCAATGTTCACAATGCTTCCTTCCAGTGACAATTCTTAGGACGCACAACAAAGAAATATCAGGTCCAGTAGCAATTAAGCAAATTAACTTGCTGACCTATCTTTCATACTGTATCTTTGAATTCCTTATCTATCATCAGTGGGCAATAAATTATAATTATTTCCAGAAGGGTATCAATGTTGGAGCTATAACCATCTGGCAATCTCAACTCAGATAGTCTTTTACAAAATATTTTTTTCTCATTTTTTGACAACACATATGGTGCTTTCTTATAACCAGAGTCATCATCTTTATTCGGATGCAATGACTTTCTAATTCCCATGTGTTTTAAATCTTCACGAGACTTTAAGCCATCCTTTGTTTTGCCTTTAATATTCAATAGAGTGCCTATTATACTCTCGCAAATATTTTTCTCAATATGCATCACATCCAAATTGTGCCGCAACAGTAATGACTACAAAAAGGACCAAATAGAAAGATGTTAAATTTTATAAACAAATTTAAAAGCAAACTAGCTTATTGTTTAAAACAAAAATATATAAAGCAAAAAAGACAAACCTCCCAATATGGTAGTTCGAAAAAGATTGATTTCTTTTTCCATACTGACTGAGGTTCTACGACGTCATGCTCTTCGTTTTCATCCTCTCTATTCCTTTTCTTTGCCTTCTTTTTCTTAGCCTTCCCCCAGTCATTTTCTATATCTCTGATCACTTGAAATACTTCTAAACCAGTTAAAATTCGAGGCTTTCGACCATGTTCTTCAGTCCCATCAAACCAAGATTTCTTTACCCGAAATGGATGATTGTAAGCTAGAAATCTCCGGTGGCCCATGAATGCGTGTTTGTGGCTATTTTTCAACCATTTTGAGCATGTCTCAATTCCACAGGCAGGACATCCTTTACTGGATTTAACAGCATACCCGGACAGATTGCCATAAGCAGGGAAATCGTTTATTGTCTACATCAAAACAGCTCTCAAAATAAATGTGGATTGAGTAAATGCATCATAAACACTTACTCCATTTGTCCACATCTCTTTCAAATCATCTATAAGAGGTGCTAGGTACACATCTATATCATTTCCTGGTTGTTTTGGCCCAGGAATGAGTAATGTCAACATTAAATTTTCTTTTGTCATGCATAACCATGGAGGAAGATTATATGTAACCAAAATTACAGGCCAACAACTATGTCTAGAGCTAAGATCACCAAAAGGATTAAATCCATCTGAAGAAAGGCCAAGTCTAAGATTACGAGAATCAGATGCAAAAGAGGGCCACTTATCATCTATTCTATTCCATGCCAAAGAGTCAACTGGATGTCGCATAATGCCATCATGACTTTTGTTTGAGTGGTGCCATGTTAATTGTTCACTCTTTTCAGCTGACTTAAACAATCTTCTAAATCTCGGAATAACAGGAAAGTACCTCAAAACTTTTGCCGGAACTCCCTTCCTTATCTTTTTGGTTCGCTCATTGAGTTTCCACCGAGAAGAACCACACTTTGGACAAGTCTCAATATGCTCTAGATCTTTCCGAAACAAGCAACAGTCATTCTCACATGCGTGTATCTTCTCATAACCTAGATCAAAAGTATTAAATAACTTTTTGGCTGAGTAGAAGCTATCCGGAAGTATGTTATCAACTGGTAACAAATCATGAACAATCTTGAGAACATCATCATGTCAGACATGCTGTGTCGAGCCTTGGCCTTGCATAACATAAGTGTTGCAGACATCTTAGTGTGTGTTGATCCTGAATATAAAGGTAGTTCTGCCTCTTCGATGAGTTTTTCAAAATCTTCGTTTCTTGTTTCATCTATATGATCCATGTCATCATCTTGGAAATATGCATCTCTAAACATTTTATACGATGATGGAATTTCATCATTTTCAGTTTCTTCTACTGTGATTGGTTTTTCTCCATGAAAAACCCAAGTTGTGTAAGTAGGATCAATTCCAGCATAAATTAGATGGTCGTATACTACATCATAATGATGGTATCTTAAGTTTAAGCACTGGATGCAAGGACATTGGATCTTATCTGGATACCCCTTACTTTCTTGAACCTTATCTACAAACTTTCGTGCTCCCTCTCGATATGCTTGTGATGGTCTAAAATAAAAAAGAATACCAAATTTACACTAATTAGAAGCTAAATATGTTTGGGATATTAAAAACATTATAGTGTAGGGCTTCGGAATTCACCTTGGCATATAAGTCCATTCTTTATCCATAATGGATGATTGTCTTACAATGACAATACTGCAAAATTATGGGCATAAGACATCACAAGAAAATAAGAAAATAACATCTAAAATCAATATTAACAAAAAACAGCTCATGAAGCTAACCAATCAAAACCAGAACTTAACACCAGCCCAATAAAACTATAGTAAACAAGTTCAAACTAACATTCAAAGAACTTAACACCAGCCCAATAAAACTAATGAAGACATAATCCTGCAACCATTATCTCATTCCAGTATGAAGACATAATTCTGCAAGTATTAATCTTCTAGATAGTATCACAACATTATTTTCAACATCTATCAACAACCAGCCTCTTCATCATATACATGTCGAAATCATAATTTCTATATCACGTTTCCACCAAATATTTTGTTTTTGACATACTTATTTCAATCTCTCTAGATTATGATAACAATTTTTGATATGTTTAATGTTCATTTTGGTTTAAGATCTTTACCAAAATGAGGCAAACAGTAATCAGTTTCAAACAAAAACACATGTATCACACAGCTCATCATTATCAAAACAAATATTGGTATACAATTACATATGACTGTGTGCTACTCTTTTAGGCAGCACTACATTCCTGCAGTAACTGTCTGCTACTCACAACCACTGCTGCATTCCTTAGCGACTTAGTATGTTTTGTATTGATGACAGTTGAAAGTGGATTATAATGAAACGAGGGAATGAAAATAATATTCAAGCTAAACTTACAAGTCCTCTACAACAGAAATGCAGTGGAGAGTAATGAGTGAAAACCAACAAGATGACCAGGAAGTGAACTCTAAGAAGGTACCATCTGTAGAATTTCTCACTGGTTTATTTCATCAAGGACATTTTTGAATTTCAATTTATACTCTTTTAACAGTGAGCAAAAGGAAGGTCCTTGCTGGAACTCGATTTTACAATCAAACTTGTAACTTGCATCAAGTGTTAAGAGGCTCAAAAGTGCTTTGATAAGGGAACAAATCTTCAACATTTAGCAAAGTGTTCTGATTCATTTATGTCTGCCAACCAAGTTCCTACCTACTTGAGCCATATAGTCATATGGCTCCAAAGTGCAAGTTTTTAAACCATTGGCTCTGGTATTGGTAAGCATGCCCACATACTATCACTTATTCACCTCACTAAAATCTTAATCTTGATGGCTCATGCAACAGATGACTTATTATTTTGATAAGTGCAACTTATTTACTAGTATCATCATCATGTAGATATTGACTGTATAAAGTAAGAGTTTCAGTAAACTGAGAAGAAAGGAGATCAGGGAGCAGAGGGACGAGACCAACAAGTCTGTAAGGTGAATCACTACAAAAATATAAAATGATTTTCTGCCCATTCTCATATAGCAGAACTTTTTCTAGAAATTTCAGCAGTGGATAGTGTTGACGGCCATATCTATCATGATTGACAACTAAACTAACAAACAGTTTGTGTTCCAGTTGAAAATCTCAATTTCATCCTCAAAGGCTAAGGTGAAAGACAGAAGATGATTTTAATTTGACAGCAAATAATGTCAACTTGGTCCTGCTTTACAAATTTAACATCTTGAAAAATGAGACTAAAATTAGGATATGCAGCATACTCATCCTTAGCCTTTCAAATACAACCATGTATGCTCTTATGATATGAAAGATATCACTTAACTTAGAAGAACCACTCGTTTATTCTCGTTATCAAAATGCTGCATCAAAAGGTCTTGAAGACACCTGAACTTCTGACACACCTAACACGGTGCTTGTACTGTAGCACCTATAGACAGTTCAACTACCTAAAAGTTGATGATCAGATAATAAATCATTTTCGAAGTAGAAGATAATAATACCACCAAAGCCTAAGTGGTTAAACTGTAGTATGAACAAATGCCGATAACTGACAAATGTCGGTGGCATGCAAATATGGCTTACCAATACAAGAATAACACCAACAAAGCCTTTGGCCCCATGTCTTTGAGTTTGGCTACAGGAATAATTCCTCTCAAACATAAAATATAAATTAATCATGAATTCAAAACTTTTGTTTAAAATAAACATATTTGACATCATATGAAGTATACACTTCAGTACAACCACAAACCAAGTCGCATTCCCTAACTATAGCTATCAAAGGATGTCACTTTACGAAAATTATCTACATATTTACAATCTTGTTTTTATTCGTGAATTGAATGGGTCTAAAATTTCTCAGATACATCAGCAACACACGGAATGAGTGTTTCTAAATTGTACATTTACCAGATAACTGAATAATTAGCAATTTGACATCAGAATTTACTAGGTATATACTTCCTTACGAAACAAAGTTGATAAATTTTGACATTTTTGCAACATAGGGTTTATGAACAGGGAAGAACAGTCCCAAAAACATTTCAAGCATAACGGCAAAGATCAATGTAGCAGAGACGTGCATATTCACAACAATGGAGAAGAAAGAACATAAAATTGGATCTATGTGAACTATAAACTCCGAAAAAAGTGCAGCCAATACACATAAATTACAAAGTGAAGACTCCAATAACTTGAGTTTCTCCCAAAACCATCGAAATTAAGAAATCTCTTAACAAAAATGTTAAGATTAATGCAAAACATGTGACATAGAGCCAAAAATGTTACCTAAAATCATCCAAAAAAAGTTATCAACATAAATACAAAAAATTGGACCTAAGCGACACAGAAGATTGTGTCTCATGAAAGTTGATGTGTCCTATTTGGTGTAGTTCAGGTTAGCTCACAGAACAACTAGGGCTTTTGATTCCTTTCTAAATCTCATTGAGAAGGAATAGAGCTTAGCTTCTAGATCGAGGACCAAAGCCGGTGGCTTTTGTGAGGAATTGCATGGAACACCTACTAATTAGGTTTGAATCAAGAAATTCAATGAAGGTTTCGGATCGAACCGAAACTCGCCGATGAAGACTCGTCGACAAAGACATCTTCCCAGAGAAGGAATCGTAGATAAAGAGACTCGTCGAGAAGGACGATCTTCGCCGACGAAGACTTGTCGAGAAAGACGATTTTCTTCGATGAAGACTCGTCGAGAAATAGGAAGACTAGTCGATGAAGACTCTTACCGGAGAAGGAAGCAGATGCTTGCGATCGCCCACCGCCAAGAATTAGAAGCCGCCAACGCCAATTCTTCCAGAATAAGGGAGAAGGAAAAGGAAGCAGATGCTTGCGATGGCCCACCGCCAAGAATTAGAAGCCGCCAACGCCAATTCTTCCAGAATAGGGGAGAAGGAAGCAGATGCTTGCGATCGCCCACCGCCAAGAATTAGAAGCCGCCAACGCCAATTCTTCCAGAATAGGGTTTTGTCTTCGGAAGAGCCCCTTTTGTACTCTTTTGGGTTTGGTGGATGAAAAATTGAGGAGGGAAACTTTTCCCTTTCGCGGTTAGGTTCTCAAAACAGTAAAATCTTTTTTTTAGAGCAATTAATTAATTAATAACTAGGTAGGATGTGATTTATGGCACGAATTTGGCAGGCCGTTAAAGTCCATCTAATTTACGGCCTGCATGGTAGGCCACGAAATGATATGAGAAACTTATATATTTACGGCTCGCATAAATACAGGTCATAAATGATAACATTTAACGGCCCTAAAAATGCATGTCGTATTAAAATACGAAAAAGGAGAATTTACGACTCGCATTTATCGTGTGCCGTAAAATGATATCATTTACGGCATGCATCCAACGCACGCCGTAAATGCGAGGCCGTAAAAGCCCAAATCTGGTGTAGTGTTCCTAGTGAGTCTAGTCATCGGCTCTGCAATCCTCGAGAAGTCCTGGACGAACTTCCGGTAATAGCCAGCCAAACCCAGAAAGCTCCGAACCTCGACAACTGAACTGGGCGTAGACCAAGACTCCACTGCCGAAATCTTCCTCTGGTCTACTGAAATCCCGTGCTCGGTCACAACATGACCTAGGAACTCCACCTGGTCTAAGCAGAACTCACACTTCGAAAGCTTCACGTAGAGTTGCTCCCTCCTCAGAGTCTCTAACACAACTCTCAAGTGCTCCTCATGCTCCTCCTGCGTCTTCGAATAGATCAAGATATCGTCTATGAAGACCACCACGAACTTGTCAAGGTACTGATGGAATACCTTGTTCATCAAGTTCATGAACACCGTGGAAGCATTGGTCAACCCAAATGGCATCACTGTAAACTCGTACTGGCCGTACCGAGTCCGAAATACCATCTTGGGAATGTCATCCCACCTCACCTTCAGCTGGTGATACCCGGACCTCAAATCTATCTTCGAAAAGACCTTTGCCCCACTCAGCTGATCGAACAAGTCGTCGATCCTCGGCAAAGGGTACCTATTCTTGATAGTGAGGTTGTTGAGCGCCCGGTAGTCAATGCACATGCGGGACGTACCGTCCTTCTTCGGCACGAACAGGACTGACGCTCCCCAGGACGAAGAACTGGATCTGATGAACCCCTTGTCCTGCAGCTCGTCGACTGGCTTCTTCAGCTCTATCAACTCGCTGTTGTTCACCCTATAGACATGCTGCGAGATGGGCTCGGTGCCCGGCACCAAGTCTATGGAGAACTCAATGTCCCTGTCTGGCGGCATTCCCGGCAACTTCTCGGGAAAGACATCCGAGAACTCAGCAATCAACGGATGTGGCAAATCCTTCCCCGCCAACAAAGCTCCACAGAATCCAGCCTCCGGCTCCGCTGCTCCTCGAGCAAACTCGATCTCTGGCTCACCCGGCGTCCTAAAAAGAACTCTGCCTCCTCTACAATCAATGCTAGCATGGTGCATGCTCAACCAGTCCATACCAAGTACCATATCGTACCTCGGTAGGGGCATTATGAGCAGACACGCACTCAAGTTCCGGCCTCTCAGAGTGACTCTCCGCCCCTTGCAAATATTATTAACCAGGATAATACCTCCCCCGGTCATAATCTTGCAAGTCCTACCCATATATTCAGCAATGATATTGTGTCTCAGAGCAAAAGAAACAGACACAAAACTATGGGTCGCCCCAGAATCAAATAAGGCGAAAGCAGAGAAAGAATCTAGGAGAACATGACCTGCTACAACATCTCCTACGGGCTCTGCCTCCTCCTCTGCTGCCAAAGCGAACACCCTGCCCGCGGGTGCTCCCCTCTGGTGCTGGACAAAATGCTGCTGCTGGGTCTGGAGTGGAGGACCCTTCTACTGAACCGCTGGTCCTCTAGCCGGCTGTACCCTGTCCTGGCCTCCCTTGGCTGCCCGAGCAGGGCAGCCCTTCAGCTGGTGGTCGGTCCCTCCGCAGAATAGACAAGCGCCTAACCTCCTCCGACATACTTCTCTGCTGTGCCCGTCTTCCCACAGAAGGCACACTGTTGGGTCTGCCTCTGGCCCTGACCCTGATGCTGTTGGGCACGTACCGGTGCCTGCTGAATCTGTAACAGAGGCTGCTGCTGAAACGGCCTCTGCTGCTGCTGCTGAATGTGGGGCCGCTTGGCCGGTCCCGTACTGGAACTCGCCCCCATAGTATCTCCGCTCCTCTTCGGCTTGAGGCCGAAGTCCTCCTCTGCGATCTGCGCGTCCATCAGTATCTGATCGAACGTCGCGTCATGGCGACCCGAGGTGCGGGTGCGCACTGCATGAATAAGTCCCCTGCGGAACTTACGAGCCTTCTGCCCCTCATCCTGGATCATACCGGGAGCGAACCTGCTAAGGCGGAAGAACTCAGCTGCATACTCGTCCACCGACGAGTTCCCCTGAACTAGACCTACGAACTGGCCCTCCAATGCTGTAAGAGCCACGTCAGGGAAGAACTTCTCCTTGAAGAGCCTTCGGAAGTTCTCCCAAGTCAGCCCTCTCACCGACGCACGAGGATCCGTGCGGTACCATGTCAGCACAATATCGAAGAATCGGCTGGCTGTGGCCGAAACCCAAAGTGCTCTAGGAAGCTCTGCCAGCTCCATGCTCCGCTCTACATCCTCTAGCCAGTCGTCTGCATAAAGGATGCCCTCTGTGCCTGTGAAGTCCCTGGAGCTCATCTTCCTAAAGTCTAACACTGACCCCGGTCTGGACTGCTACTGGCACGGCTGCTGGCCAGTAGGGCCCTGTACCGTACCCGGTGCCACCTACTGCTGCTAGGACAAGCTGATGCGAGTTCTCCATACTCTGCCTCAGCATCTCGATCTGTCGGTGTGACGCCTCCGATTGGCGCTGCGATGCCTCTGCCTGGGCCTACTGTGTCTCCATCATCTGCTGAAGGAGAAGGAACATGTGATGTGTATCCGTCGGTATCGGTGGTGGTGGCGGCAGTATCTCTGAAAGAACGGCCGTAACCCTCTGGGGTGGAGGTGGTAGACCTCCCTGTGCAACTGCCTGGATCTCCGGAATAGTAGAATCACTGGGGGCAGTCTCATGAACCTCCTCCTCTGCCTGATCAGATCTCTCAGGCAAGCTACTCTATCCAGAGGCCTGCGGGTGTGTCTTCGTCATCCTGGAGACGAATTGAAACAAAGAGATCAATATGGCACATGAGTAGATTATCAAAGAAGGACAGTTAATTTAATACAAGGTAAATAATCATGATAATCAAAGATCAAAAATTTCCTAGGTGTGATTGAGAAACTCCTATCATGTCCTAGGTCCTACGTCCTAATTGCAGGCTCGTAATTAGTACTCTAAGTCGAGCACCATTACGAGATCGCACTAATTGCGACACTAGACCTGCGTGGGCCACCACAAAAATGTGTCACGACCTGCACCCTTATGAGGGGCACGAGCACGTGGGTACGTCCAGCCTACGCCGCAGTATCGGCGGTAGAACGATGTATATAACGTCTGTAAATACCTACGACTAACAGTTAAAATGTACCTGTACAGTATATACTCTCCGAATGGAGGTGACATAACAATACAGTCTCAATCACAGAATAAAACTAAGGTAGATAGCTCAGAAGGAAAGACATGTGATAGGTGAAAGAGTAAATAAGTGCAGAGTCCAATACAAGCCCAGATATATACATCACAGGGTATCAAAATAGAATATAGAACTACAGTCTGATAAGCTAGCTGGATCGCAGTCCAGTCAAACCTAGCTAACCTACACTACTCTGGAAGTACAAAATCTAGTGGCTCTACTATAAGGCCACGGTCCAAAGCTACTCCATCTAACTCGATCCCATAATAGGTCGAACAGTCTGCATCAGAATCATCTGTAATATATCATAACGGTATCCTGTCAGGAAAATGAGCAAGTTCAAACACTAACAGCAGTTCCATGTGAATTGACAAGTTCTATAAGAGACAGTATAATGAACTACAAGACAAAGATATATGAAGACTTGGGAACCATTCGGAAGCCGAGTTACAACCCTTAAACCAAACAAGGATCGGGGTTGTAACTCTTCTTCCGAGCAGAACTTAGTCTCCAATCAAGGTACAATATAAAGGCATGTAGAGCATGTGAGTAAATGTATATCATGCATGGTGAGAAAGTACTGAAATATAGAACAGAACAGGATATATGACAAGAAAAGTTAATATAAAATGTGCCTCGAATATTATAGCCTAATGTGATCGGTATGTGTCAAGAATCAGGCTTCCAGTCGACCGGCTACAAGTACGTGGACTCGGCCCGGCCGGGATGGTAAGCTATGGAGCAAGTAGTAGCACAGGTCAGGCTATACCCATCGTGAGGTGAGGGTATATCTATGATACAAGTAGTAACTCAAGGTGGGCATTGATCACACTATCTATAATATTCTCCATTCTCCGAATAGTATACGGATCCGGACATAGCACGTCATGACGCGGGATTCCCAAAGAGGGGAGCAAGTCCTCTTCAGGAATCGGCGTCAATACAAGTACGAGAATCAAGACTAAGCAAGTACCAATATCCCAAGAAATCCAGGAATGACATCTCATGACAGGAATCCGACAATACTAGTCCGTGAACTATCGTGTCTGAGAATCAAGTAAGACACTACGACTGAATCGGATATAGCAAGTATCAAGACAATGAAAACTATCAGCGAATGTACTCGCCTGCTGTCCTGAGTTGCATGGTATATCAATGCTCAGAGCAGTATCAGAAGACCTAAATATGAGATAATGTAAGTTAATTTAGGTTTAAACAAGTTTAGGAATGATTTACAATGAATGATATACAATCTAGGTCAAACTAGGTCTCACTGAGTCACACTAAGTTCTGTCAAGTCAATCTAGGTCAAATCAAGATATATCAAGTCAATCTAAGCCTAACCAAGTCAATCCTAGGTCATACCAGTCATCACGGGTCAAAACAAGTCGAAGAAAGTCAAACGGGGTCAAGAGTTGGCCTACAGTTGACTTTTGGTCAACTGGTCAACTCTGGTCAACTCTAGGTCAACCCTGGTCAACCCTAGGTCAATGGTGACTAATAGTTGACATTTGGTCAACTACACAAGTCTAATGGAAATTGGGTCTAAATTGGGCAAAGCGTTGACCCATAGTTGACTTTTGGTCCAAAAAGTCAACCGTGGTCAACCGGGGCAAAGACTAGGTCTAGGAGACTATTTCTAACTATTACCAACCTCTACAACCCATATCCAAGTCCATCTTGGACTTCGAAACTCATATCTTGGCCGTAGGCCAATATCCTATTTTGCCCTTAAAAGGGTAAAATTCTAGCTTCGGCAACTATCAAGTTAGCCTACCTACGCTTGGTATTTTGACCCGAGCTCCCTAGGGTAGTAAGGTACTAGCCTATACATATATTACCTACCAAGATACCTAAGTAAAATGGACATCTAGTCCATGTTACGGCCCATTGCCGCTATCTTGAATATTTCAAGATACGGAATGGTACGGCGCGATACCGGCGCCCTACAACCCCGTTTTCCACCCGGGAGCCTACCCGCAAAATCTAAATCACGTATTCTTGCCCCACTTCAAGTTTCAACTCAATCCGATACTCCGAGCTCCGTTTCGCCCTCTAACTCGGTTTTCCCCTATTTCTATTCTAGCTTTCTTCCTATTCTTCCAACTTCTTCCAATCTTTCCTTCTAACTTCTAATTCTTTCCTAACTTCTCATTCCATAATCTTCTTCTACTCTTCTCTACGATTCTAACCACATATATATATATATATATATATATATATATATATATATATATATATACATATATATATATATATAGGTAAAGGGGGGGTTTATAGCTAACCACCAAAGGGGGGGGGGGGGGGGTTTCAGACCTGGCAGCAGCCAGGTCTGCTGCTGCTGCTACTGCAGCACTGCTGCTGTGGCTGCTATTCTTATTCTTCTTTTTCATCTTCTTCTATTCCTCCTACATATATATACTTCATATATATATACTTCATATATATATATATATATATATATATATATATATATATATATATATATATATATATATATAGATATTTATCTATCCCTCTAAATATATATATAACACACACACATCCATATACACACATCCATATATATATATAAATACACTCATATCTATATATATATATAAATACACTCTCATAACTATATATATATATATATATATATATATATATATATATATATATATATTTTTTTTTTGTTATGAAGTATATATATATATCAAATATATATATATATATATATATATATTTGATATATATATATACTTCATAACTATATATATATATATATATATATATATATATATATATATATATATATATATATATATATATATATAAACACACACACACATCCTCACACAATACAAACACACACACATCCTCACCACTCTCATCCTCATGACACAAATTTCATATCAAATATATATATATATATATATATATATATATATATATATATATATATATATATATATATATATATATATATTTTATATATATATATATATAGATATTTATCTATCCCTCTAAATATATATATAACACACACACATCCATATACACACATCCATATATATATATAAATACACTCACATCTATATATATATATAAATACACTCTCATAACTATATATATATATATATATATATATATATATATATATATATATATATATATATATATATATATATATATATATATATAAACACACACACACATCCTCACACAATACAAACACACACACATCCTCACCACTCTCATCCTCATGACACAAATTTCATATCAAATATATACACACACTCACACACATAAATACACATGTATATATACCACTCTCAAAATGATTAAATACTAATAAATTCTTAACCTATTTTTCTAGGGAAAACCTACAAATTTGTGGGCAAATGTTAGAGAATCTTCTCCTCTCCATTTATGGTGAATGAACTAAATGCAAAAGAGAATTAAATGAAGAGATTAAAGTATACCTAGATTAGTTGGTTGGAGGAAGAAGAAGACTTGAGAAGAAATTTAATTTGGAAGAGAGAGAGAGAGTGTGTTGCTTAGTGGTGAAGGAAGGAGAGAGGGGGCTAGTCATGGCCGGCCATGGCATGGCATGGTGAGGGCACTTGTAATTACAAGTTTGTCCCTCCCTAAGCCTAATGTTAAATTAAATCAAAATTAGGTTTAGGAAGTTGCTAAAAATAAATAAAAATTATAATTAAACTAAATCACTCATGGGGGACTAGTCCAAACTCTTAAACCCTAAAGTTTAGTGTGGTGGGCCATGGTTAGCTAACAGGCTAATTACAGCTCAAGTCAAAATTCACCGGGGTCCCGAATTAACTCGGAATGCGATGAAATTCGAACCCGACTCCTGTAATAATTAAATAATAATATTCATAAAATAAAATTCCCAAAAATATTATAAAATGAAAAATTACCATTTTACCCCTAACTGGAAAAAGTGAGGGTGACAGGCCTCTTGCCTTTCGCGCTCACCGCGTTAGCTTTAGAAACTCCGTTGTTCTCGGATTTCTGTCTTTCCTTCGATTCTTCTTCGATTCGAAGGTATTTTTGAATATGTTCCAGTGAGAAATCCTCAGAGCTGTGAAGTAGTTTCTTCCGATAACTATTCCAAGATGCTGACAATTTAGTAATTATAGCACCAACTTGGAATGGTTTCAGAAGTTCTTTCTTCACTGCCCTGAGTTTGTTGACTAGAACTTGTAGTTCGTGTACTTGGGCCAGTATAGGCTTTGTATCAACCATTTTGTAATCAAAATACTTTGATATAAGAAATTTCTTTGTACATTCTTCTTCTGCTCGGAATTTGAATTCCAGAGCCTTCCAGATGTCAATTGCCAAAGGATTTTCTGTGTAGAGGTCGTACAGTCTGTCCGACAGGGTATTCAGAATGTGACCACGGCACAGCAGTTCGTCCTCTTTGCGCTTTTTGCGTTCTGCCTTGACCGCATCAGAATCTGCTGCAGTGGGTTCTGGAAAGGGTGACAGATCTGGATCGAGGACGTAGTAGATCTTCAGTGCTGTCAGGAGGAAGATCATCTTGTCCTGCCAGCGTGTGAAGTTTGTCTCGTCGAAGCGATCTGGTTTTACTAGATCCTGATTCATGACCTTGATGCTCGAAATTGCAGCATCGGACGCCATTATTTGCAATACTTTAATATTGTTAGAAATTGATTGTACTTCACTGACCAGTTCTGTGAAGTTGAATATGTCGTCGAGGCTTGAATCGTGCATTTAGCAGCACTTTCCTTAAAGTGTTTCGGGCACTCCGGTAACGTCTTGGTGTCAGCACGCCAGAACACCCAGGATAAGACAGTCTTTCTGCCGGAGGTTCACTAGACGCTGTGAGACACCGGCGTAGGGAAGAACACCTTTCTGGAAACTTTAGAAGAGAAAAGTAAGATGAATGAATACTCAGATTCTGTGTATTTTGGACTCAGAAATCTGTTGTATTTATAGATGAATTAGTGTTGTTTCGTGAAGTAGCGACCCTTCCGAAACAAACGTTGCCTAAGTGCACAAGTGCGTCTACAATGCGCCACTATCGCCCGAGCCGGAGCCGGTGTTGCCGGTGGCAACACCGGCTACATTTTCATGAAGAGGTTAAAACAACAACCATTGGTCACCCACTAGCAACCCTTTGGTTGTTGCACACTCCACATGAGTGCACATTCATATTTAAGCACTCCCAAAACCTTTCTCTTTTTTCGATGTGGGACTAAAGTCCCTTTTCTTTCCTTTTCATCTTTTAAGAACAACAAAGAGAATTAATTAATTCCAACAAAAGAAACAGATTTGTTTTCCCCAAATATCACATTTTCTATGGAATGGGGGTGATTGGTATTACTTACACGAAATTGTTGTCATAAATTTCTCTATTATAAGTTGCTAACCAATACTAAGTTGCTAACCAAACATGCTTGTTAAGTACTCCTTAAAAAAAAAATTATCTGAAGCAATTAATAAGTTTTGTAGAACATGTTTTTCGGTGTTAGACATGTATTTATACAAATGTGAAGATATCTAGTTATGAAATTTCAGGTACAACCAAGGAATGTTTTTTTGTTAAACTTAAGTCGATAAATCGAAGCACTGCAGAGAAGTTGCTTTCACAAGCCCTAGCACAACATGGCTAGCTAATTTAAGAAGGAAAAAAGCCTAAGATTTTAATTTGGTGACATGATCCAAAAGGTTTGCTCGCATGTGAGGTGGGACAAGTTATCAGTGATGATTTATTCCATTCTGCACCTCAATCATTCAAATGCCATCATTTAGTTAGGGATGTTGATTGATACATACCTAAGCATAGAGAGCAGTGCCAGTAGTGTTCTTAATGGCAATCTGCTTCTGGTCTATGAAGTGGACATTTTGAACAAAGTTTCTGATGGAAAATGACATTTGGGTCAGGATTAACATCTTTAATTGCTAGTTGTAACATGATCTGCTGGGAGCTTTGATGGAAAATGAAACTAGTCGTTGTATCTACATTTGTAGGGTTTGCATGAAGCACGTGCAGGAAAGTTGAGCAATAATATTGGTTCTAAGCAAACTTTACAGGAAGTCTACACGCATGGCATAATTGGCCTCCAACTATGGCCTAATGATAAGAAAGAGGTTTGCAATTTGTAGATTGGTCTCTTCTAAACTAAGCATGGTTCTTTAGCAAGCTTTACAGAAAAGTCTACATATGCATAATTTGCCTCGAACTAGGGCCTAATGAAAAAGATTTGCATGTTCATAGATTGATCGATACTATCGTAAGTCATAGACCAACATGTTTTCCTTGCCTAGGTCTACAAATGAACATAGCAGCTCGACAGCATTAACTCGAGTAGGATCAGCTCCGGAGCTGAGATCCATCAAGGACGACTAGATTTGGTACCAAAATAAATAGAAGGCTATTCTCATGTAACTTTTTTATTAATTTTTTTAAAAATTTGATTATCCAAAATTAACATCAATTAAAGGCAAATAGAGGCTACAAGCACGGTACAATGGACCAAAATGACATGCAATACAGTGTGTACAAAAGTCCCGCAAGTTACGTCGGACATCGCAAAAAAAAATAAAAAAAACTAACGAAAATTACTCAAGTACAGTATCTTTCAACTGCACTAATATTAATTAGACTAAAAGAGATAAAGTAAACATAAACAACCATGCATCTTTCGTCATCTTCACATTAAGAAAGATCTTATAGCATATCTTCCAATAACTCACCTTCTATATATAAGTTATATATAAATAAATAAATATAACCATGCCAAATTTGCATGTCTCTAGTGGTCAGCAATAAGAGGCATCCTTGGATCGATAATATATATATATATATATATATATATATATATGTATATATATATATATATATATATATATATATATATATATATATATATATATATATGGTCTTGTTAACATCTGTTCTAAGAGAACATGTTAAGGATAGGATAATCTTTTGCTTTAAAAATTGTGAATTAATTTATATCTAATAAAGAATTAATTATTCAAAATATTATTTTTTTAATTATTTTATTGGATCTAGATGATACTTTCTAAAGTAAAAAGTATTGGATTGTACCTCCTTTCCAGTTGAGCCTTCGAAAAGGGGTGACAAAAAGGAGCCAATGGTTATTGTACTAGTTTGGGCGGCTCTCATTAATTCGAGACAGATGATGCTAAACGTTCATGCGTATAATCGGATTATACAGACTTTCTTCTCAAGGTGGATAGGAGCAACCTCCATAATGTGATCTGTGGGTGCCAAAAAATTCGCTCGCTGAAGGCGGAGCAGACCAAATATTGGAGATAATTACAGGAATTAATTGACTTCAATGGTGGGTCCGACATGCCTAAGGTGGAGCAAGACATTGTGGTTGGCACACAAAGGTGGTGTGGTATCAGTTTGGTTCTAGGGTCGAACAGATCGAGATGACAAATTTGTTGAATTTTCTAGGTGCTCAGCTGGCCGAAACGAGCAAAGGTAACAGAAGTGCTAAGGTTGTTCGGCAGGCGAAAACGAGCAAAAGTAGCCGAGGTGCTTGGTTAAAACGAGTTAATGTGAAGATTATTGAATTGTATCTCGTTTTCGGTTGAGTTCTCAAAAAGGGGTGACAAAAAGGGATGACAATTGTAGTGCCCCGTCCCGTTCAGTCAATCGGAGGAATCGAAACGCCGACGGTGTTCGGACTTAGCCTTGCAACGGCTACTCGAAGACATCGCTCGGTCGAGACGACCGCTCACTCAGGTGGGGTAGTTTCGATGAACTCGCCTCATCTTTGCCTTCACATAATAAATCGCATATTTTCAACTTGCACAAGTAGGCTTGATAATAAAAGAGACAAATCCACATAGCTAAAGAGAATAATTCCGACGGGTCGAATTGAGTTAGAATATGGAAAGGTCCAACGGTCGGCTTAGAGTTGGTGCACGACGTGCTTTGAAAATGACACTCGGTCCTTCGTCCCGTGGCTTGGGAGAAGGAAAGTTGGTCTTCGACACAAACTATGAACTTGCCTAAGTCATAGGCGTCGCCCGTGTAAATTCTTGATAAAGCATGCACGCTTCCACTGCGCAAGGCTTGTCATAGCCTTTGCTCGTCCCTCGGGTTATGTTGTAGGCTTGAGTAAGTTAGACAAAGTTATACCGGTCGACCTAAGTCATTCCAAGTGCTGTCCCGCTCATTCTGTGGTTGTTAAGTAAAGTAGCCCTACGATCCCAAGGCCCGTCGACTTGGACAGGAGTGTTGCGTATAACACGGTTGGCTTAAGGCACAATGCACGGACTCAGTATTTAAGGCACGAGCTACAGTTGGTT
Organism: Iris pallida; assembly: GCA_029216955.1. Classification (NCBI taxonomy): domain Eukaryota; kingdom Viridiplantae; phylum Streptophyta; class Magnoliopsida; order Asparagales; family Iridaceae; genus Iris; species Iris pallida. Next base: position 10,622,106 of record JANAVB010035418.1, read on the forward strand.
TCAAGTCGAGTTTAGAAAAAGGGCTATCAAATGGGCATTTCTAAGTTGAGTAAAAAGGATATGGCATCAAGGGAGAAGGCTCGCGACCGTGGGTCATCGAGGGATCTCAAGGATACATTAAGGGAGAAGGCTCGCGACCGTGGGTCGTCGAGGGATCTCAAGAATAGAGGTCTTGAACATGGTTTTGAAAGAGAGGGTAACACTGAAAGAAGGATGACTGTGTGAGACGTCAGTTTGAGTCGAGTCTTGCATTGTCATGGACAACTTGTCGACAAGGGCGAAGTTTTCTCGAGCGACAACCCTGGGCCATGGGACCGACTCGGCCTAGGAGGAAACAGGGTATAGTCGTACGTAAGGTTTTGGCACGGGTTAAAGCGGAGGCTTGAAACGGAGCTAGCTACTTGCGTTGAAAGGTCCCCGATTTAACCAAGCTATACGTCTCAGGATAGCTTGTGATGTTAGTGGCCAAGTTCATCTAGATGTCGGCAAATAGCGGCTATCCGCGTGTATGCCTTTAGATTGAGTCAAGTGAATGTGTGTACAGTTAGAACACAAAGTTTGGGCCTAAGATTGGGTTTCAACATAGGCGACGTACTTTAGCACGAGATGTGGCGTCGAGTCTCAAGTGTTGACATGTGAGTTGCAAAAGTTGGGTTTGAGTTGTTCGAGTTTAAGTCAGGAATCGCCACAAGGCAAGTTGGTCAAGTGACATAAGTTCACAAGTCTCGATTGGGTCAGTTGATGATCAAAGTAGCAAGGGCCGCGAGGCGGAAAAATGGTTAAGTTTTACTGAGTTGCGAGGCACGGCTTTACTGAGTTGCGAGGCACGACCTCAGCAAGGGTTTGTAGCACGGTCATACGAAAATGGAGCCTCATCGCGTAGTTACGTCTCTGATTTTAAGCCGTAAGGCAAACACGACTCGATAGGTTAACGTTGTTGGCACGAGAAGGATCTTGAGGCAAGGTATGAATTAACGTTGTCGTTGCAAGCACGAGATGGTCTAGAGACACAGAATAGGCCAAAGCGTCGGTCCTAAAACTGATCCTAAGGCAAGAGTAGAAAGGCAATCATAAAGGAAACTATGTTGCACAAAGTAAATCTAAAGTGTTGGTTTTGTATGGGTGGGCGAGGAGCTCATTCCACCAGTACAGTTGAGTATTGACACCCACATAGTTTCTATGTGCAGGCATAGGTAGAAGCTCGTGGCACGGAGCTCGCTTGGATGCGTTGAGACACGGAGTTCCTTGGCGATTCGAAGCGTGCGGCCACATGGAGTCAAGACTTATACCGGACATAATGTATGGACGTCGCCTTCCGAAGCATCCACTGGATTGAGACATGTATTGAGAGATGAGAGAGAGTTGAGTGAACTTGTAATGTGAGCTTGAGAGACTTGTAAATCTTAGCCTTGCGCCCCAATGTAACCGTTGTTTCAATATCAATAAAAGAGTGTTTTTGTAATGACTTGTGTTTTGTTCTAATTTTTGTTGCATGTTCAATGTCTCTGCATAGGACTTCTGTGCGACGACCCCGTCGCAGCCGCTGAAATCGGCCGTTATGGAACCCGCCTTGCACGAGCACAATCTAGGCTCGTGCGGTATCACGCCTTAGCGAGGACGATCGCTCCTACGGGAGCGGAGTGTGACATAATGGTATCAGAGCACAGCTTTGCGTCCTTGGACTACCGATTGAATTCTTTAACTCCGTTGTTTCCGCAAACTCTGAATTGTTGCTTCCGCAAAGTTTATATCGTTGGTGCACTCTCTCTCAAATGTTTCACGGGATGTCCATGCAATAAGTCTAACTATTTTGCAAAACATAGGAGAACAGTTTTTGACAAAAAATAAAACTATGGTTTGCGTAAGCACGGTTGGCTAAGTCGGGCTGGGCATATACACCAAAGTTGCGTCGACTTTAGAAAAGTCGAGTGCGGGAATTGAATAGTGTCGAACAAGAATGAGTTGAACTCGATTGAGTAAATTGAGATGACTATCGATAGGAGTGCTATCGAACGACGATGTTATCGTCGGTACGATATAAGGTGAGCATGCTTGAAATTTAAGGATTCGTTCGGACAAAAATTCGAGGAAGTAGATTGTGAATCGAATGATAGTTTTGAGAATTTGTTGAATGAATTCATCCCTGAGTGGTGTATGCGATAGCCTCAGGGATATCGATCGATCGATTGAGGATTCGGGTGTCGATGAGTTTATCAGCAAGCATCGCACATATGCAAAGCCTTAGCTTGAGTGAGTTATTGTCATGAAGTTTGATAAGTGGATTCGAACAAATTACAATTGACGCACACGAAACGTGTACGGGATTGAGGATTGTGCGAAGTGTGAAACGCGAAAAATGATTGAGTAAGTAAAATCGAATCGAAGAAAAGTTAAGGTGTAGCGAACGGATGACTTGATAAAGGAAATCGATAGGTGGATCATATAGAAAAAAGTTAGCACGATGGGAAGATCGCATGCATGAAAAGTGAATTTTGAAGTTACGCGAATGACTCGGAGGATTGGAATGAATGTTGCTCGATGATTTGAGTTAGCAAGGAATGATGCGAATTGAGAAAATACGTTGGTCGATGACTTAAGATAAACGGATGAACAATACGTGAAATTGGTTTGAGGAAATGGATGTTGTGAATGATTCGAGGGATAATGATCAAAACTTGAATTTGAATGTCGAGGAGACTATCCAGTCAGATGATAGCATCATTCGTATGACTCAAAATTGGTTGCAAAGGAAGATCGTCAAGTTACGCATATCGTCGATGGTATTAAGGCGTATCAAAGATCGATATACGATAACTCGGGGGTACTCTGACTCAACGAATGACGATTGTGCAAGCGTTATTGTTCAGTTGGATGCTATACTTCGGATTTAGATTGAGATAAATGTTGGATGAAAATGATCGTGTCTTGATGGTTACGTTGATAGACACAACGTCGAAGATCTTGTCTTGCGTGAGTGCAACTCTAGCCTCGTACATGCGTTACGTCGGATTTGGGACGATCGTTCTGTGTCACACCCCAGAACCAGAATACTGGAGAGCGGGGGCAGACATAGCCAGCTACGTATATTAAAATGGATTCCATCTCGCTATACGGTCACGACTGTCTAGATACATGAGGGTTTACTACAAGCCAACAGTCTCTTAAGGTCATGAACAAGCCTATTGTCTCAATCACAAGCAAGTAAGTAAAAGTTACAAGATGTATGATCATTAAATATACCATAGTAAGGCGTCCCAAATATTACATATTCAGCTGATCATGAAGCTAGTCGTTACAAAATGTTAGGACTAGCAAAAGTTTAGTCATACATGATCAACCCTAGGACCTGTCAATCATGTTACAGCCCGTAGGCAGACAGTAAGTAATTACAATCGAGCTAAACAGGTGCTCGTCGGCTAAACGCCTCAAAAGAATATGTTTACAATAGAGTGGGAGAGCCAAAAATAACCCACTCGTTGCCAGGGTTCCGTCTAGTGGCCACCATCTGGCTGGAAGGTCAGTAGATCCTCTGGAGCTGCTCCGAAATCTGGCCACACAAAACCAGCTGGGTCAGACCCCAGAAAGAGCAAGTGCCACAAAGGAAGCTTCACTTAGGAACTAAAACCAGCAATCAGCACAAGAGTATAAATATAGTAAGAACTAAAAATAAAAAAAATACATCAGGATGATATACGACGAGATAACCATGAAACTATTCAGATAACCAGGTTACAACCCATAAACCAAATAAGGACCGGGGTTGTAACCCTTCGTCTGAACAGAACTTGAAATTCTCACCATTTATCGGTAAAATAAATACAAGCATTCTGGTCATGCAGTAATCTAGAACAGGATCAGGACAAGACTAGACTGGTTAGACTCCATCCAATCATTTCACGGCCAAACAAGAATTACGGCTTGATACCTTAACTAACTAGGGTTGTCACAAGCCTAATTACTAACAAGATGCAGCGAGATTATTCCACAGCCACAAGCCCTGCAGACCATCCAGGTTACCCGGGTTGAAAGATTAGAGTTGAATTCAGGTAGGTACATCGTCCAAGAAACGAATGTACCCTTAGGTAGCTTGAAGGGTGCAACACATGACAGTGTGCTGGAAATATGCCCTACTCGACGACAGGCTATAGATCCCAAGGCGTGCCCAGGTAACGGGATTGCCTGTAGCTGGGAGATCTCTTTATGACTAGTGTATTAATCTAGTTATTAGCCTTAGTCCATTTCAATGGGTACTCCTGACCGTGGTACTCAGGAGTCTCCTCCTAGACATGATGCAAGACAGGACTGGATTATTTGTACAAGCACAATCGCCCACGGTATCCAGGATTAATTATACAGGTCATGTCATGTCAGGTAGCCGTCGTAACAGCTGCTCATGATAAATCATGTCAGGTTTAACATATCCAGTTTACTGGTCAGGAGTGCGCCGCGACGGGCCACTATCAGGTCATGTCAGGTTAGTCATGTCAGGAGTGCACCACTACGGGTCACTGTCGTGTCAGGCTCAATTATCATGCCCAAACATATCAAGTAAATTCGTGATTATCAAGTTCATGACAAAAGACGTAAGGATATAAAATGGACGTAAAATATCTAATAAAATATCAATACACAGGCTATAGGAAAGCCATGCGGCTAAGGCATATGCGGCCAGGAATGATCTCATGCGGCTGGAAGAGAACAGCCCATGCGGCTGAATAGGGTCAGGCGCATGAGGCTAAAAAGGGAAAGGCTTATGCGGTCAAAGGGGTATCAGTCATATGCGGCTCGGTGATCCACTCAGTCATGCGGCTGGGAAAGACAAGACATATGCGGTCAGGAGGATAGGGAACTCATGCGACTGGCGGGGGATGGGTCCATGCGGCTGGCTGACCAATCAAGTACATGCGGCCGGGGAGGAGCAACCCATGCGGCTGCGGGGAGCAAATGACTATGCGGTCAAAGGAAGCAAACCCATGCGGTTGGGAGACTGCGGTCTATGCGGCTCGCGAGTGTGGAGTTCATGCGGCTCGGGACTGGATGAAGTCCCATGCGGCTGGACTGGGAAGCTCAGTCATGCGGTTAAGTAAGAAGGACTTCATGCAGCTAGAAGGAATACTTGCCGTATGAACTTGTTATGCGGTCAAGTCAAGACAATAGTACATGCGGTTGGAACTGACTTGCCGCATGAATATTCATGCGGTCAAGTGCTACCATGCAGCTCGGGACTGTGCTTCTTCTCCAAATTTCCGAGAATAAGTACACCATAAGCCATGGCTTCCAAGCTGCATAACTCTATCATCCGGAGCCCAAATCCGAACTTCTATAGGTCAAAATGGGGTAGAACGAAATTCTCTACAACATGGAACCATCAAAACTCGAAAATAACAAGATTAAGCAGATCAAAACCCAAGAAATTTAAAAATAATATAAATATAGATCTACAAGAATCTAGCCATAGAAAGTGAAAATGCCAAGTTCTAAAGTAAGTTAGAATGTTGTAAGGAAGAGAATGAAGTAATAAAATTTGAGTTCCTCCATGAAGCAAGTTGCACTTGCCTAGACCTCTCTCTCCCTCTCTCTGGTAGGTGAAGAATTAATGGAGGAAAGAAGGAGAGTAATGAAGAGAAAGAAGGAAGTGGGGTTAATAAATGGTAGTGGTGGTGGTAGGTAGGGGGTTCACCCCTTGGTTCTTGATGAACCAAGGCAACCAAGCCTAGCCGAACCAAACCAACCCCAAGGAGACCCAGCCAAACCAAACCAAGGAGATATGCAAATACAAGATAAAATACGTATACGTATTCCAAATACGTAATACAAACACAGGCATTACATTCTGCGTGGGCGCTGACATAGTGATTCATGTCGCGGTAATGATCGAACTTGAAAAATTAGGATGCGGTAATGTTGATTGTCTCGACTTGTTGGTTTGATACGAAAAAAAATTCGAGGATGTTAGGTGTGACGCCCCAGAACCAAAATATTGGAGAGCGAGAAGGAACATAGCCAGCTACGTATATATAAATGAAATCCACCTCGCTATACGGTCACGGCTGTCTAGATATGAGGGTTTACTACAAGCCAACGGTCTCTTAAGGTCAAGCCTATTGTCTCAATCTCAAACAAATAATATAATTACAAGATGTTAGACCACCAAATATACAATAAAAGGCGTCCGAAATATTACATATTCAGTTGATCATGAAGCTAGTCGTACAAAATACGAGGACTAGCAAGAGTTTAGTCTTATATGATCAACCCTAGGATTTGTTAATCATGTTTACAGCACGTAGGCAGACAGTAAGTAAATGTGCATCGAGCTAACAGGTGCTCGTCGGCTAAACGCCTCAGAAGAATAATTTTACAATAGAGTGAGCGAAACAAAATAGAAAACCCACTCGTAGCCCGGCTTCCTTCTAGTCGCCACCATCGGGCTGGAGGTTCGGTAGATCCTTGGGTGCTGCTCCAAAATCTGGCCACACAAAACCAGCTGGGTCAAACCCTAGAAAGAGCAAGTGCCACAAGGGAGGCCACGAAATAAGAACAAAGCCAGCATATCAGAACATGAGAAAAATAGGAAAAATACAAGTAATAAAGTACAACCGGACAATAAACGACTAGGGACATGAAACCATTCCGGGAACCAGATTACAACCCGTAAACCAAACAAGGACCGGGACTGTAACCCTTCACCTGAATAGCCCTTGTCTCCATTCATTTATTGTTAAGGATAATTAAAACAATCATGTTCAAGGGAAAACTAGGTACTAGGACTAAACAAGACTTAGACAGGACTAGACAACATCCATTCACAAGCGGTCAAGCAATTACTACGGCTTACTATTTTAACTAACTAGGGTTATCACAAGCCTAATTACTAACAAGATGCAATGAGAATTTCCCAGTCCCAAGCCCTGCAGACTATCTAGTTATCCTTCCGCGGGTTGAGAGTATGGTTGGGTACATCGCCCAAGAGACGATATACCCTTAGGTGACTTAGAGGTGCAACACATGACAGTGTGCTGAAAATGTGCTCTACTCGTCGGCAAGCTACAAGTCCATTAAGGCGCCCAGATAACGAGATTACTTGTGACTGGAAATTCTCCTTGTTCTAGTTCGATCTAATCATTAGCCTAATCCAATTTAGTATGAGTCCCTGGCCGTGGTACCCAGGGAGTCACGTCCTAGACATGATGCAAGACAAGACAAGTAGATTTGCACAAGCAACAAGAAAGAACACCCACGGTGTCAGGGCAAGCAAGTACGACCAGTTGTCGAGTCGAGTCAAGTCAAGAGTGTGCCACGACGGCCACTACCAAGATATCAGGTTACAGGGGATTAATTACAGGTCGCAGGTTACAAGTTAAAAGCCACAAGTTACAAGTATCCCAACAAGTTACTGCCCAAAATCAAAGAATGCTAGCAATAAATTAAAACACAGAAATCGTATCAAGGCGTGCCGGGTCAAACCAAGTCGTGCTGTGGAAATCGAGATCTCAGAGAGAAAAATCAAAAAGAGAACAAAATCGAGGACCAAGGGGACACCAAGGGTTAGGAAGGGAAGCCATGGCATAGGGTGTGCCAGGCCAGGGGGCTCGGGTAAGCGGCGCCAAAAGACGCGCTCGGGAATGGTCGCAGCGCGCCAAGGGGCGCAGGGAGCCAATGGCGCAGGGGGCCAAGGGCGCAGGGACCGATGGCGCAGGGACCGATGGCACGGGGGCCATGGCCGCAGCGGCGCAGCGGTCGATGGCACAGGGGCCGATGGCGCAGGGTACCAGGGGCCGATGGCGCAGGGGCCATGGGCGCAGCGGGCCAAGTGCACCGGGGGCACAAGCGCACAGGGACGCGTGCGCAATCGGGCAGCGGCCAGGTGCAAGGGCGCGCGCGCAAGCGGGGGAGCGCAGCGCGGTTAGCGACCAGCGCTAAAGAGCGAGGCGCGGGGGAGGGCATCACTGTGCTAAACAGCGCGGCTGGAGGGGTCTTCTTCTCCATTGTTGAGAAGGAGCTCCAATGGGTTCCAAAACTTCAAAATGCCACAACTTAGCCATCACAACTCCAAATACGGATTTCCAAGGTTCTATCTTGGGTGAAATTTGATTCTCCCCAACATAGGAACATCAAAACCGACAAAAATCTAACTTAAATAGATCAAAACCATGTAAATCCAAAAATAGTTAAAACTTAGATCTAGAACAATGGAGACTCCAAATCACAAAATACCAAGTTATAATGTTGTTCTCCATGACCTAATCTAGCTAATGGACAAATAAAATATGGTGCTTATTTGTTAGCAAGGTGCACTTGCCTATGGTGTTGGTGGAGGAATGAGGAAGAAGAAGATGGAGAAATTAATAGAAATTATGGAGGAGAGAGAAAGTTAGGTGGGGGTTTAATGAGGGTGGGTTGTGGTGGAATGAAGGTAGAGAATAGGTTAAGGTGTTCCAATACATATTAAACCAAACCGAACCAATTAAAACCGAGCCGAGCCGAAACCCAAAATACGAAAAAATCCAAAATTCCACAAGTCGAGAAAAATAAATAAAAAAATACATGGCAAAAATCCAACTATGAGCATGAATACGAAATACAGGAATTGAGGGTGACATTAGGAATTGCGATTATTTAATGAAATAAACTTGAGGATTGAGTAGGTCCAATCCGCGCATCGAGAATGAACTAGTCTAGACGCAAACAAGATTTACGTCCCGATGAGAATAATTATTCGCGGAAGCGTTGCATGGTGATTCATGAACCACCGTGGATAATCGGACTCGCGTGAGATCGAGGTACAACATGTTGTTAAGCTAGACGACCTTGTGATCGATTGCGTGAATTGGAATAGATGACTTAGGAAATGTGGAATGTGAAATTTTGGCTAGCGGCAATTTGTGGTATAGCGTGTTTGATTCGAGAAGGATTGATAAGCGGATTATGTCGAACGTGTTCAAAGAGATAGACTATGCGAAGATGGTTTGTTGAACGAGCAATATTGAGATGTCGTAAAATTGGTTAAACGTGAGTTGTCGTAGGATGGCTTTGCTGAATGACTCGGACCCCGTGCGACGAACGTTCGGATGTGTATAGGGAATCTGTTCTCGAAGGTTAGAAATCGGAGTGATACAAGCTTGGGTAGCAAACCCCCGTACTATCAACTTGGTTTGACCTTAGGATGGGGTCAGTGTTGATATTGTTGTTTGGGAACTATGATTCCAATACTGACGGAAAGACATAGCCTAGCGGTTAGGCAGACGTCCGAGTATAAAATGGTAGGATTTGTGGAGGCACCACTCGCGAGACTCGGTTGACATGTACGTATATCAGGGATGCCCGAATATGTGCACGATCCGACTCGAGTGGTGATGGGGGATTCTCTATCACGGGGCTTGGTTGAAATGCATATATTTTGGGGACGCCTGGAATGTGTGCACGATCCAAACTAACTGATACATTGAATTCAAGTGAGACTTGAGGAACGGGAAAGTGTCGAGGATTTTGAGATCGTATGTTTCAAAGAAAAGATTGAGGGAAGTACGAGCCTGGCTCGGATTAAGAAAACGCATAGGTGTAGTGTGTGTGTGTACGAGAGTTCTTGAATGTTGAGTAAGGTGATAAGTCAATAAGTAAGTACTTAGTTAGTTTCGATGACGAAACTTTTTCTGAGTGGTGTATGATGTAGTGCCCCGCCGCGCCCAGTCAATCGGAGGAATCGAAACGCCGAAGGCGTTCGGACTTAGCCTTGCAACGGCTACTCGAAGACATCGCTCGGTCGAGACGACCGCTCGCTCAGGTGGGGTAGTTTCGGTGAACTCGCCTCATCTTTGCCTTCACATAATAAATCGCATATTTTTAACTTGCACAAGTAGGATTGATAATAAAAGAGACAAATCCACATAGCTAAAGGGAATAATTCCGACGGGTCGAATTGAGTTAGAATATGAAAAGGTCCAACGGTCGGCTTAGAGTTGGTGCACGACGTGCTTTGAAAATGACACTCGGTCCTTCGTCCCGTGGCTTGGGAGAAGGAAAGTTGATCTTCGACACAAAACTATGAACTTGCCTAAGTCATAGGCGTCGCCCGCGTAAATGCTTGATAAAGCATGCACGCTTCCACAGCGCAAGGCTTGGCATAGCCTTTGCTCGTCCCTCGGGTTATGTTGTAGGCTTGAGTAGGTTAGGCAAAGTTATATCGGTCGACCTAAGTCATTCCAAGTGCTGTCCCGCTCATTCTGTGGTTGTCAAGTTAAGTAGTCCCACAATCTCAAGGCCCGTCGACTTGGGCAGGAGTGTTGCGTAGAATACGATTGGCTTAAGGCATAATGCACGAATTTAGTGTTTAAGGCACGAGCTACAGTTGGTTTCAAGTCGAGTTTAGAAAAAGGGCTATCAAATGGGCATTTCTAAGTTGAGTAAAAATGATATGGAATCAAGGGAGAAGGCTCGCGATCATGGGTCGTCGAGGGATCTCAAGGATATATTAAGGGAGAAGGCTCGCGACCGTGGGTCGTCGAGGGATCTCAAGAATAGAGGTCTTGAACATGGTTTTGAAAGAGAGGATAACACTGAAAGAAGGATGACTGTGTGAGACGTCAGTTTGAGTCGAGTCTTGCATGGTCATGGACAACTTGTCGACAAGGGCGAAGTTTTTTCGAACGGCAACCATGGGCCATGGGACCGACTCGGCCTAGGAGAAAACAAGGTATAGTCGTGCGTAAGGTTTTGGCACGGGTTAAAGCGGGGGCTTGCAACGGAGCTAGCTACTTGCGTTGAAAGGTTCCCGATTTAACCAAGCTATACGTCTCAGGATAGCTTGTGATGCTAGTGGCCAAGTTCATATAGATGTCGGCAAATAGCGGCTATCCGCGTGTATGCCTTTGAATTGAGTCGAGTGAATGTGTGTACAGTTAGAACACAAAGTTTGGGCCTAAGATTGGGTTTCAACATAGGTGACGTGCTTTAGCACGAGATGTGGCATCGAGTCTCAAGTGTTGACATGTGAGTTACAAAAGTTGGGTTTGAGTTGTTCGATTTTAAGTCAGAAATCGCCGCAAGACAAGTTGGTCAAGTGACATAAGTTCACAAGTCTCGATTGGGTCAGTTGATGATCAAAGTAGCAAGGGCCGCGAGGCGACGATATGGTTAAGTTTTACTGAGTTGCGAGGCACGGCCTCAGCAAGGGTTTGTAGCACGGTCATACGAAAATGGAGCATCATCGCGTAGTTGCGTCTCTGATTTTAAGCCGTAAGGCAAACACGACTCGATAGGTTAACGTTGTTGGCACGAGAAGGGTCTTGAGGCAAGGTATGAATTAACGTTGTCGTTGCAAGCACGAGATGGTCTAGAGACACAGAATAGGCCAAGGCGTCGATCCTAAAACTGATCCTAAGACAAGAGTAGAAAGACAATCATAAAGGGAACTATGTTGCACAAAGTAAATCTAATGTGTTGGTTTTGTATGGGTGGACGAGGAGCTCATTCTACCAGTACAGTTGAGTACTGACACCCACATAGTTTTTATGTGCAGGCACGGGTAGAAGTTCGTGGCGCGGAGCTCGCTTGGATGCGTCAAGGCACGGAGTTCCTTGGCGATTCGAAGCGTGTGGCCGCATGGAGTCAAGACTTATACAGGACATAATGTATGGACGTCGCCTTTCGAAGCATCCGCTGGATTGAGACATGTATTGAGAGATAAGAGAGAGCTAAGTGAATTTGTAATGTGAGCTTGAGTGAGCTTGAGAGACTTGTAAATCTTGGCCTTGCGCCCCAATGTAACCGTTGTTTCAATATCAATAAAAGAGCGTTTTTGTAATGACTTGTGTTTTGTTCTAATTTTCGCTGCATGTTCAATATCTCTGCATGGGACTTCTGTACGACGACCCCGTCGCAGCCGCTGAAATTGGCCGTTATGGAACCCGTCTTGCACGAGCACAATCTAGGCTCGTGCGACATCACGCCTTAGCAAGGACGATCGCTCATACGGGAGCGGGACGTGACAACAATAGAGTTGGTACACATCGAAAATGAGGTAGTATCATGAGGTATAAATAATTAGAGTTTGTTCAGGTCTTATATGAGAATTTTCTTTTAAGGCATATGAGTCTAATCTAATATCACATATCTGGACCAACTCTGGTCCGGGTCACACTCTGTTACCAACAAGAAGCTACTATATTAATTGTTTATTAGATGTTCATGACAATTTTCAAAACAAAAAATTATCTGTTAATTATCCTATATATATTGGTTAAGAGAGATGCATGCGGCCCAAGTGGTCGGGAGTTCGAGCACCAGTGGAGACGAGTTCGTCACAATTACCCATTGCTTATATATATATATATATATATATATATATATATATATATATATATATATATATATATATATATATATATATATATATATATATATATATATACGTGCTTTGCACGTATTTTAATTAGAATATTATAAGGTCAGTTTTCGTCTTTTTCAGATGATTATTCATGTGTTTGTTTTCTTTTTACAGTGCCAAGAGATTCAGGTATTGTTTGGGAAGAGAGAAAAATGGGGGGAAGAAAAATTTTGAGGGAAAAATGGGAAGAAAATTAAAAGTAGTGGTGTTTGGAAAGAGGGAGGGGAATTGAGGGAGAGAAATGTGGGAGGAAAATTCATGTGGATCCCACTCAAAAATTTTCCTCCCAAAAGTGGAAGGAAAATGGAGAGAATGAGAGGATTGTGAAATAAATTACCCAACTACCCTTCAATAAAGTAGTTATTAATTATGATTTGAGAAAATCAAGGACTAAATGGTAATTATATCTTTCTCCATAATAAATAAAATATTATTTTTAAAATTTTTCTTCCCCTACTTTTTATTTATCCAAACAAGTGAAGGAAAAATTAATTTTACCTTCATTTTACTCTCCTCCATTTTTCTTTTCCTCAAATTTTCCTCTCCCTCCCCTCCTAGGTTCCCAAACACAGCGTCAAAGTACAAATTTTGTTCTTTTTTTTTATTTTCTATTGTAAATAGTAATCTTTGGAAAATGGTAAGGATATAAATTTTTTATCATTATAATATGAAAAGTTGTATGGAAAAAGAAAACTTGCATGCAAATTTTATTGTTTTGACTCTTAAACATAAATGACATGCAAGTTAACATAATAACATTATGCTTATAAAATACTCAAGGGTATTTTAGGAATTCAAAAGTTCCACCACCAAGTTTTTATATTATATAGTTGAATATATATATATATATATATATATATATATATATATATATATATATATATATATATATATATATAATTTTTATCCATTTTTCTTTCCGGTATTGGAGAGGACAAGAAAATTAGAAAAAAAAAATTAAATTTCCTATAGTGAAAAATTGAATCCTTGGTTGGATGGGGGAACCACTTTCTTCGTTATTTTTCTTCCCTATGGGAATCATTTTACTTTTCTCACACTTTCCTTTGACATCCAAACATAGAAAAGAAAAGAATTTTCTTTTCCAACCTCGTGATTCCACTAACTAAACGTGAGTTTAGTACTAATCAATGCGATGCAAGAAATCAGAAGAACCTTCTCAACAGCAAACACTTTCGTGATAGTCGATCTCCATAGCCAATGTACAACCACATACAAACTTCTTAGCAAGGCCCTGAGTTCATGGGAGTCCGAGACAAACTCCCGAAATGGAACCTATACATAATATAAAAATAAAGTAATTAAAATAAAAGTAAATATAACAAAAAAATCGTCATTAAAATTTGAATTAAGGACGTCTAGTATATAAAGCTAACATGATAACTACTAAACCACAACTCTAATGAGTTTATGGTGGCCTCATATAGTATATCATTCTTCGTCTATTCTAGATATGTCCATGTCGGTGTCCTACAATCTTTGGGTCCGTCGTCCAGCCTGTTCAGGACAAGCGCCGCCCCCTGTTCTTACATTCATATGAGAAATAGTTTGATGTATATTTGTATGTATTCTAGTGAGACATACTTGCTTCAAGACCATGCCATATTGTATCAAAGGGTAGATGGGATCTAAGTCCATCATGGGATATATAGGGCTACAATAATCTGGGCCAGATGGGTCACATTCGGTTTCCCTGTTCTCTCTTGAAGATCTGAACAAAGATCCTGTAGTAAGAATGGACATATACTTGCATAATTGAATGACCCAGCATAGGTCAGCACTTTGTCCCTCCCTGGATAATGACTTGGTAGCAGCAACCAAGCATAGTCTGGCACAATATACCTCGGCTTATGGCCTACATGTTCAAGTGAAGTGAGTAGGACTCCCTCCGTTGGTTGGCCATTTATATATATTGGAAAAACTTTTCTAATGGCTGTCCGATTGGGCCGGCCTTGGATTTTTTTGGTGGGAGACCGGTGAACCGGCTCGTAATCCATCCACTATCCAGAGCGGGAGGTAAACGCTGCTATGTGAAATCAGCCTCACGCGATCTCCTCCGCTCTAAGGGAGACCCGGCCCAAGCCTTCGCCTGAGCCAAGAAACCCAACTCCGGACTTGGATCGGATGGGCCAGAATAAATCACCAGTCAACCCAAACCCAAGGAAAACCGAACCAACCGTCCGAACCACATTATAGCCCCCACATGGGTTACAAGCTCGCGTTACCAAGCTCGACTATATATATATATAGAAAGCGGATCAAAAATCCCTTTTAGAAAACCTCCTAAAAATCTCCCTCACTCTCAGCCGTAATTTAATGTTAATTAATATTAACATTAAATACTAAAATTAACATTAAACTTAACATTAAAATTAATAGTAACATTAACATTAACATTAATATTAACATTAACATTAACATTAATATAAAAATAAAAATTAATATTAATATTAACATTAATATTAATATTAAATTACAGATGAGAGTGATTGGAGTTTTTAGGCTTAATTGCACTTTGCTACCCTCAACTATTACCAATTTTCAACTTTGTACCATAAACTATTTTTTGTAACAATTTGGTACCCAGATGTTATTTTGGACTAAAATGTCCCTACCCCTACCCCTAACCCTCCCCCCCTGCACGCTCCGGCCGCCCCCCCTGCTCACTCCGGCCGCCCCCCCCCCCTGCTAGCTCAGCCCCCCCCCCCCCCCCCCCCCCCCCCCCCGCCCCCCCACCCCCCCCCCCCCCCTTGCTCACTCCGGCCGCCCGCCCGCCCCCGCCTCTCCCCTAGGCCGCGGCAGCACGGGAGGAGGGGGGCTGGGGAGGGAGGGCGGGGCGGGAGGCGGGGCAGGGGGTGGCCGAAGGTAGTAGGGGGGGGGGGGGGGGGGGCGGAGCTAGCAGGGGGGGGGGAGGGGGGAGCTAGCAGGGGGGGGGGGGTGGGGCGGCCAGAGCTAGCAGGGGGGGTGGCCGGAGTGGGGAAGGGGGTGGAAGGAAGGAAGAGGGAAGGGCAATTTCGGAATTTTTGAAATATTAGGTATCAAGTTGAAAAAAAATAATAGTTGAGGTACCAATTTGTTACGAAAAAAAGTTTATGGTATCAAGTTGAAAAGGCGGAATAGTTGAGGGTAGCAAAGTACAATTAAGCCGAGTTTTTAGGAGGTTTTCTAAGGAAGACTTTTGATCCGCTTCCATATACATAACACTAATTTGTTGTTAGTGCTAAAACTACCATGCACTTTTAAACCAAAATCGTAATGCAACAAGAAGGAATTATTTGGTTCACTAGATCAAGTTGCGGTAGAACCTCATTATCATGTTTGGTTTGCAGTAACTGGGACATTACTCTTGGCTCGCGGAAAGTAAAGGAAACGAAAGGAAAGGAAACCAATTCTTGTTTTCTTTTTGGGAAATTAATAATTCTCATCGATTTTTTTTCGGTGTTAGGAAATGTGAAAAAAATTGAAAATGAAAGTGAATACTTAAAGGAGGAAAGTGAATCCTTGTTTAGGTGAAACCATTTTCTCTCCTAATTTTTTTTCTATTGGTAAACACTTTCGTTTTCTTTCTCAATTTTTTTTACACCCAAATGTACAAAAAAAAAAAAAAAAAAAAAAAAACTTTCCCTAACCCCATAATTTAGCCAACCAGACGAGTCCTTAGTACATGAAGTTCTCCTCAATCGACACAAAAGTGCGTATGTCCCTTCCTATCTTCCTATTGGGCATCCAAAGTGGCTGCTTAAGTTTTGAGATTCGCACTCTTCAAATGGTTACTCGAAACCTCAATATGTGCTTTTCAACTGAGTAGAACTAACCTTTTAGACAGGAGCAGATCCAAAAATTATAACAGGAGTGGGCTGACAAAAATTTGATTGAGCTAAAAGTAGATAAATTCATATAAAAAAAAAATAATAATAAAAATTTGTATGAAAAAAGAATGTAATTTTTTTTTTTTGGTGGGCTCCAGTCCACCCCACACTACCCCTAGATCCGCCCCTGCTCTTAGACCAAGTTTGGTTTGAGCACATCGGGAAAGTAAAGTCAGTTCATTAGAAAAGAAAATTATTTCTCAAAATAAAAAAAAATAGGTGGAATCATTGGTTAATCCATCCACCCAATGATTTACCTTTTCTTTCAATTTACTGTATTTATTAAAAAAGAAAAAAGTAGAAGTCAACTTTCATAGTCAAATCTGTAGTCTGAGTATATTCCTGACATTTTTAAATACTAGAAAAAAAAAATTATGTCCCTAGAAAGAGCCAAGAATTAATTTTCTTTCCTTTCCGCAAAAAGGAGGTCTCAAAGGGAGAAGAGATCATGATTTAATCTACAACTCTTCCAGAGTTTACCTGTATCCAGAAACCGACCCTCTTCAAAACAAAACTAGCCACTTAAAATGTGGAACAAATATCGAAAAGCAAACTGAATCGACTCATAAAATAAAAGGAAAAAGAATTCTAGATCCAATTATTTTTTGACTCAAAGAATAACTGGGTGTGAGCCTGGTTAGCAATTACAGAAAAAAAAAAAAAAATCGGAACGATGAAAGTACGAGTATAAATCGGCACAGTACAAGTAAAATATGCTGAAAAATTCGGTCAAATATTTCTCAAATGAAAATATTGAGGTTAGAAACTTCACATGTTTAAACAAATTGTCAAATTTGGTTATTAAATAGATTTTAATTACATTTTTTGTGTCAAATATTTCAATAATTTATACGGAACACGTTTAAAATTTCGCATGCTTAAATTTATATACTAATTCGAATATGCTAAAAGTACACAAGTATTAAACGTAAGATACGAAAATTTATCCGTATAATACAAGTTTCATTCCGGTGATTGCTAACAAGGGTGTGAGAGTCACTTAAAGCTCTAGCCAAATTAAGTACCTTTAATTACTTTGAATGCAAAGGAAACGAGAAACTAGTTGTCAAGGATATGTACAGCTCAAGTGGAAGATTAGGTACAAGTGACGAATGAACTAGAAAAGGGAAGAAGAAGACAATACCATTTTGCAGAGGTAGCATATGGTAACTAGTAAAATTAAGTTTCATGGTTGCATGTAGCCATACAACACTAATTTAAACTGTGGTTTGGAAAAAACTGTTAATGAACTTAAAGAATGTCAATCAATGTTTTAAAAACCGGACCGGACCGGCCGGTTGAACCGTGAACCGGTAATTTTTTCGGTCCGGTTCAATCTTGATCCAGTGTTTTGTAAAAAACTGATATTTTTATAAAAATTAGTGTCCATAAGAGATTAAACTTGGACCATTTAGATTAACCCACTGGTTGAATCAACTGGTTGAACCCGTTTGACCCGACCCGCTGCTTTGTCCGGGTCAAACTCCGGTCCGGTTTTTAAAACATTGTGTCAATCAACTAATCTTAGTGTCAGCCTACAATAATAAATGAAACTAAACTGAAATATACATCATCGAAGCCTCGAAATAGAAAGGAATAAGATTTAACAATCAAATTCATTCTTGTTCTCTACCTTCTCAAAATAGAAAACTTACATTTTTGAGAGATTATGTGGAAAAAATTCTCCCTCAAGTGGGAAAAAAAACTAATAAGCTACATATTCTACCTTATAAAGAATCAAATATATATATATATATATATATATATATATATATATATATATATATATATATATATATATATATATATATATATAGTGCAAAAAACCCCTCGTTAAATTTGTGTTTTTTGCACTAAAAGACCCCATGCACTTAAAATTGCCAAAAGTATGAATTAAGCTCATTTTGCCCCCAAATGACAATTTTATCCCTGTCCCCCCCCCCCTCCTTCTTCGGCTGTGTTCGCCGGCGAGGAGGAGGAGGGGGGTGCGCTCGCCGGCGACCGGCGACGGAGGCGGAGGGGGGGGGGGGGGGTCGGGGCCGGCGAAGGAGGAGGAGGAGCGGGGGGGGGGGGGGGGGGGGTGTTGTTCGCCGGCGAGGGAGAAGGGGGGCTGTTCGCCGGCGAGGGAGGAGGGGAGGGGGCTGTTCGCCGGCGAGGGAGGAGGGGGGGACTGTTCGCCGGCGAGGGAGGAGGGGGGGTAGGTCGGGGGGGGGGGGCTGTTCGCCGGCGAGGGAGGAGGAGGATGGGGGTGGGTCGGCGGGGGGGGGGGGGGGGGGCTGTTCGCCGGCGAGGAGGAGGAGGAGGGGGGGGGGGTGGGTCGGGGGGGGGGGGGGGGCTCGTCGGCGCCAGCGCCGCCGGAGGGGGGGGAGGAGAGGTAGAGGGGAGGGGGAGGGGTAGTTTAGGTATAAATTTTTTAAAATTTGGCGGGAAGGGCCTAACCGAGCGGATGTATAATCTAAGGAGGGGTAAACTGCAAAAAAACTCTAAAAGGTCTTTTAGTGCAAAAGGCAGAAATTTAGCGAGGGGTTTTTTGCACTTTACCCTATATATATATATATATATATATATATATATATTTTTTTTTTCCTATATATATATATATATATATATATATATATATATATATATATATATATATATATATATATATATATCTATATATATATATATATATATATTTATATATGAGCGGATCAAAAGCCCCCCTTAGAAAATTCCCTAAAAATTCCCTCACTCTAATTCGTAATATTGATGTTAATATTAATATTAATGTTAACATTAACATTAATATTAATATTAATGTTAATATTAATATTAATGTTAACTTTAACATTAATATTAATATTAACATTAATATTATGAATTAATAATGTTAATATTAATGTTAATATTAATGTTAATATATATATAATATATATATATATATATATATATATATATATATATATATATATATATATAGGAAGCGGATCAAAAGCCCCCCTTAGAAAATCTCCTAAAAAACCCTCTCACTCTAATCCGTAATTTAATGTTAATATTAATGTTAATATTAACATTAAATACTAAAATTAACATTAAACTTAACATTAAAATTAATATTAACATTAACATTAACATTAACATTAACATATATATATATATATATATATATATATATATATATATATATATATATAATATATATATATATATATATATATATATATATATATATATAGGAAGCGGATCAAAAGCCCCCCTTAGAAAACCCCCTAAAAAAACCTCTCACTCTAATCCGTAATTTAATGTTAATATTAATGTTAATATTAACATTAAATACTAAAATTAACATTAAACTTGACATTAAAATTAATATTAACATTAACATTAACATTAATATAAATAAAAAATAAAAAAATTAATATTAACATTAACATTACGAATTAGAGTGAGTGATTTTTTTAGGGAGTTTTCTAAGGAGGACTTTTGATCCGCTCCCATATATATATATATATACAGCCAGAAACAATCCAAGTAAAGATTGTTGCAGGAAGCGACCCTCTAGGCCCCACTTTTTTGTAAGAAAAGTTAAGAAGGAAACAACCGCTTGCTTATTTGTGAAAATTTTAAATGTAATTAAATCTATCAAAATCTGGAAAACAAATAATAACCATTGTCGTCCCTTCGTCTTCTCCTTCAGAAAAATATTTGGTCTCTTCATCTTCATCTACTACATAATTAAAAATATATATATGTACAACTGCTGCTTATTCAAATTTTAAAAATTATTAATGAAAAAAAAAAATCTGCCTGTGTAACGTTTATAGCGATATACCATCGGTCCCAAGTCTGAATCAAGGATAAGAATTTACACATAAATCAAGATAATAAAATTATATAATTTAATTATGTTTAAATTTTCAAGAAAGGGTCCCATCTTTAGACTTTTGCCAAGGGCCTCCAAATGGCCTGAGACGACCCTAGATTGTTGCATTATTTTGAAAGGAATAAAATCACCAATTTTGGTTATGGTAGTACAGGAAGCAACCGTCTAGGGTCACACTTTTTTAGGGGTCCCAAAAGTATAGTAATCGGACTGAACTTCTGATTATTTACTGTTGGTGAAAGAGTTTAATTTTTAATTGGATATTATTGTCATAAACTCTATTTACCCCCCCTCTAGAGTTGCCTATTTTTTCTTCACTTGCCTTAAACACTAAGTCCGTACATCGTGCCTTAAGCCAATTGTGCTCTACGCGACACTCCTGCCCAAGTCGACGGGCCTTGAGATCGTGGGACTACTTAACTTGACAAACCGTAAAAAGAGCGGGACAGTACTTGGAATGTCTTAGGTCGGGCGGCATAACTTTGCCTAACTTAATCAAACTTACAACTTAACCCGAGGGATGAGCAAAGGCTATGCCAAGCCTTGCATGGGGGAAGCGTACATGCTCTATCGAGCATTTACGCGGACGACGCCTATGGCTTAGGCTAGTTCCAACTTGGTGACAACTTAACCAACTTCCTTCTCCCAAGCCACGGGACGAAGGGACGAGTGTCATTTTGAAAGCCCTCGTACGATTCTAAGCCGATCGTGTGACCTTGTTCATTTTCTAACTCAATTGTCCCGACTTGGGATTATTTTCTTAGCTATGTAGATTCGTCTCTTTTATTATCAAGCCTACTTGTGCATTTGAAAACATGTGATTTATTATGTGAAGGCTAAGATGAGGCAAGTTTACCGAAACTACCCCACCTGAGCGAGCGGTCGCCTCGACCGAGCAATGTCTTCAAGCAGCCGTTGCAAGGCTAAGTCCGAACGCCGTCGGCGTTCCGATTTCTCCGATTGACTGAGCGGGACGGGGCACTACATCATACACCATTCAGAAAAAGTTTTGTCCTCGAAACTAACTGAGTACTTACTCATTGACTTATCACTTTGTTCTACATTCAAGGACTCTCGCACACACTACTCCTATGCGTTTCTTTAATTCGAGCCACGCTCCTACTATGGTTATCTTTCACCTCGAATAACTATATCTCAACTTAGGTAACTTACTCTCGTCGCGCACACGGACAACTCAGTTCTAGGCAAACCATCCGATCAACCAACATTCAAGTTTGTCTCAATCTAATAATCGCACTACCACCAATCTTTTTCTTGAAATATGATTTCAAAATACTCGACCTTTTCCATTTTTCTAGTCTCACTTGATTCAATGTATCACTTAGTTGGATCGTACACATATTCTAGGCGTTCCCAAAATATATATATTTCAGCCAAGCCTCGTGATAGAGAATCTGTCATCACCACTCGAGTCGGATCGTACACCTATTCAGGCGTTCTTGATATACGTACATGTCAACCGAGCTTCATGAGTGGTATTTTCATATTCATGAATCATTCTATTCATCAATACCAATATCCCAACCAATCAATCCTCAAGATCACTCGCACTGATGCCGACTCTCACAACATGGATGTCTCGCCTAACTGCTAGGCTATGTCTTTAGGCTAAGGTCATCCTTCAGTATTGGAATCATAGTTCTCAAACAATAATATCAACACTGACCCCATCCTAAGGTCAAACCAAATTGATAGTACGGGATTTTCTACTCAAGCTCGTACTACTCCGATTTTTAAACATGGAGCATCAATTTCCTACACACATCCCAACATTCGTTGTACGGGGTCCGAGTCATTCAGCAAAGCCATCCTACGATAACTCACGTTCCAACCAATTCCTCGACATATCAATATTATTCATTCATCAAGCCATTTCGCATAGTCGATCTTTTTGAACACGTTCGACATAATCCGCCTATCAATCCTTCAAAGTCAAACATGCTATGACATAATTCATCGCTAAAACCATAATTCACATTTTATATTTCCTAAATCGTTCATCAAAATTCACGTATTCGATCATAAGATCGTCTAGCTTTACCATATGTTGCACCCCGATCTCACGCGAGTCAGATTATCCACGGTGGGCATGAATCACCATACACGCTCCCGCGGGATACTTATTCTCATCGGAAAATAACTCTTATTTGTGTCTAGACTAATTCATTCTCGATACGTAGATTGGATCTATTAAATTCTCAAGTTTACTCGATCATCAATCACAAGTCCAAATATCCTTGTATTTTCCTTCGCATCAAACCAACAAGCCGAGACAATCAAAGTTGTCGCGTCCTAATTTTTCGAGTTCGATCATTTCCGTGACATGAATCACCATGTCAACGCTCATGCGAAACGATCGCCCCAAATTCGACGCGACGCATGTGCGAGGCTAGTGTTACGCTCGCACAAGATAAGATCGTCAACGTAGTGGTTATCAACGCAACCATCAAGACACTTCATTTTCCATCCTAACATTCATTTCAATCTAAATCCTAAGTATAATATCCATCAGAACAATAACAGTTGCTGTAACACCCCTGAATTTTTAGAATTTTTTATTTATTTATTTGATTTAAATAGAATTTTATGGAATTTATGAATATTTTTCGTTAAATAGTTATTATTATAGATGACCTTAGCCACGGTTAAGATTTGGAGTACAAGACGACTAAGAATTATGACACAGATAGTGTACACGTGTGCTTTGACTAGTATTTTAGCCATGATAGGGAAGGCCGAGCCATAGGTGTGTTCTAACTAGGAAAACCAGGCCAAGTTGTGACTTAACCCTCACCGATAATTTATTTATTTAATTATTAGATTATTGACTTTCTAGGAGATCCGGTTGTACCAATTTAGCCTCGACTTGACCCAAACCAAATTCAAATCTAATAGACATGTAATCCTCTCAAATACCATCATATTGATATATATTTTGTATATATATTTTATTAATATTAATATTTTTTTAATTTTAGAAAGTTTCTATTTATAGAAAGTGTCTACATGTAATCCTAGTGTAATCCTAGTTGGCATTAGTTTATATTTGACCCAAAGTCCAACCCAAACCTATTTAGGCATGTTGGACATTAATATATATTAATAACCATATATATTTAATATTTATTCAGATTTAGATTGTATTTATATTTAGAAATCTAACTAGTTCCATATTAGAAAACCTTTTATTTAAATGTTCAATCAAATCAACTAGCCAACTCATAAAATAACCAAACCAATCCATGTGGACCCCACATATGACCAACCAAAGATTAGTTTCATGTAATTTTCTTCCAAAAATAATCTCCTACATTGGCGGGCCATGTCATGCATGGAAACACTCTCCTACATATATAAACTCAACCCATAGGCCCATATATATATGGGCCCTTATCAAAACCCTAACCCTAACACAAAAACTCTTATTTATCACCCAAGAGCAGCTCTTTACCATTAATTTCAAAAATAGCATCTCCTTTCCTCTACTACAGCATCCCCTCCATCACATAACTCATCCTCCTCCATAAAGGCTCCTTCTTTCATCCTTCTTCCATCCAAACTCCACCAAACCAACCCTAAAAACTCCATCTTCTCCATCCAACTATCTAGAACCATTGTCAACCCCTCCAAACTTATTAAGAGAGGATTAGCAAGCAAGGATAGCAAATAAAGGTGGGAGCTTTGGCAAGGAGAAGCCTCCACAACCCAACTAGCAAGGACTTTTGATAAGAAATCCTAATTTTTCTATCTCAAACCTATGCTATAAATCTGTAGAAATTATGGTATTAATTCTGTATAAATAGTGTTTTAATGTCTCTTGGGTATTATTTTCACATATAAAAGTTTCATGAATTATAATAGCTATTTTCATGTTTCGGTAGAGCCAAAACTTACCACGTTGTGAAGGAACTATAAGTTTCTGTAGGATTTTTTCAAAACTGAATTTTATGTGTGCTCATATATAAAAATTAGGATTTTAAAGTATTTTTTCACGAATTTATCAAGTCAATTCTGGTCGAGAAAATTATAGATCAAAACTAGTCATTTTCGGGTGACTTGTTAACCTAGAAGATTCCAAACCATTAGTACCATGAAACCCTTGCAACAAAATTTTATATTCTGATATTTAGGATATTTTAATTCTATTTAAATTGTATTTTTGAGGGTTTTTATAATTTTAGATAATTATTGAAGTTCTAGACAAATTTCGGGTAGACTAGTCGACCCGATAGACAACTAGTAGTATAATTCTTTAGAAATATAAATTCTAGAAATTCTGAGATAAATATATAGAAAATTAGTTTAAATAATATTTTTATAATTTTTATATGATTTTTAAGCATATGATTGAAGTAGGAACATAACCGATTAATTGGAAAGTCGAAAACCCTAAAACTGTGTTCGGTGTCTCGTGGAGCATGTGTGTGATTGTATGGGTCTAAAAAGTTTTATGAGAAATTGAATATAATCTTAAAATATTATCTTGACTAATTAAGTTATATTGTAAGTTCATGAGTAGTAGGTTAATTTAGTTAATTAATTATCTAGGAGCATCGGATTCCGGCGACGTAGACGCGGGAACGACGTTTCAGATTCACAGCGCGACACCAGGCAAGTACACCTTGCCAAGCTTTACAGCATTTACAAGTTTTTCATATTATTGTTTTTCATATCTTACTTAGTCTCATACTTCTTATGTTCCATGTTCTGGTTACTTTCTAGTTTTGCGTGCACGTAGATTTTATTCTTTCTCCATATTACTTGTCTTATTTTTCTTATCTTGTTCATGTCTAGAGTTAGAATTTCTTTTTCTATGTCATGTATCCCTGACCTGTGTGACCTAAACATGGCTTGGACTTGACATGTTTGAGTTGACTTGACTGTCTCATAGTTTTAGGTGAGGACCTTGTTATAGATGTGACTATACCTGACCACTCTCAATCGTTAGCAACCACCGGGCTGCGATTGAGACTAACTATAGGTTGTTAGCAACTACCGGGCTGCAATCTATAGGGCCATTAGCAACCATCGGGCTGCGGTTTACCTCGATTTACTTGTAGTCATGTTTATTAGCACGATTCTCAGGCATGCCATTTCTTTTAAGTTTTAGTTCTAGCACTGCTCCCTTTAATCCTTTTTTTCTTATATCACTTTTTATCTATCCACGCATTTTATTACTATTATAGCTGGAATGTATATTATGTGTCTTGCTAGTCCTCTGAGGACCTGGTGATCTCTTCAGGCTTAGTTAGAGACGATGACTACCCGGAGGTATACGGTTCTGGAGTCGAGGCGGGTGATGTACCTTCGCAGGAGGACGAGATAGTGGCTGAAGACTTCTCTTAAGACATGTCTCTTTTAGACTTGATACTTTATTTTATTCCTTTTTCAGTGGACGTATAGTTGATTATTTATTTCTTTATACTGTGGTTTCAGGATGTCTTACCCGCACAATTATTATTTCTATTTCATGTTGGACAGATCTTTCTCTTTAGTATTATTTTATTGGACTTGATATATCGTGTCATATTTTCTGTGTGGATGAGATTAGTTGTGACCTGTGACTTGTATTGTATTGATGGATTGTTATCATGATTTACAGCTTAAGTATTTCACTAATGGGCTTACTTTGAGATTTGGTCCATTGGTGAAGTGTTGTTGGCATGTATCGTATCCTGGTCCTATATGTATTTTGGGACTGGGGTGTTATAGTTGCATGATCGTCATTCCTCGAATTAGAGTACCCCCGAGTTATTGTATATCGATCTTTGATACGCCTCAATACTATCAATGATATGCGTAACCTGACGATCTTCCTTTGCAACGAATTTCGAGTCGTGCGAATAATGCTATCGTATAATCTCCTCGACATTCAAATTCAAGTTCGATCATTATCCTCGAATCATTCACAACATCATTTTTTTCAAACCCAAATTCGTGTATTGTTCATCCGTCGTCTATCTTAAGTCATCGAGCAACATTTTTCTTCAAATCACATCATTCTTTGCTAACTCAAATCATCGAGCAACATCCATTCCAATCCTCGGAGTCATTTTCAAACATTCGAATCAAACTTTTCATGTACGCTATTTTTTGTCGTGCTAACTTTTCGTATATAATCCGTGTCGATTTTCTCGATCAAGTCATCCATTCGTACATCCTAACTTTTCTTTGACTCGATTTCACCTACTCAATCATTTGGCATTTCATACTCGTGCAATCATTATCCTGTGCATGTTCCGTACGCGTCATACCTAGTTGGTTCGAATCGACTCGTCAAAATCTTCAAGACTGCAGCTCATTCAATGATACTCAATTTACGGCTTTGTATAATATGACGCTTGCTGATAGACTCATCGACACCCCCGCATCCTCAATCGATCGATCGACATCCCTGAGGCTATCGCATACACCACTCAGGGATGAAGTCATTCAATAAATTATCAACTTATCATTCCATTCACAATCCATTTTCTCAAATTTTCGTTCGAACCATTCCTCTAATTCTAAGCATGCTCATTCATATCGCATCGACGTTATCGTCACTCGATAGTACCCCTATCGATAGTCATCTCATTTAATCAATCGAGTCCCACTTATTTCGTGCTCGAAATATTACGAATCCCGCACTCGACTTTGCTAAGGTCGATACAATCCTTAGCGCATATGCCCAGCCCTACTTAGCCAACCGTGCTTACGCGAACCATCTTTTTGTTTTGTCAAAAATTGTTCTCCTATATTTTTGTAAATTATTTAGACTTATTGTATAGACATCCCGTGGGACAATTGAGAGAGAGCGCACCAACGATATCAACTTGCGGAAGCAACAGAGTTAAAGAATTCAATCGATAGCCCAAGGACATAAAGCCGTGCTCTGATACCATTATGTCACGTCCCGCTCCCGTAGGAGCGATCGTCCTCGCTAAGGCGTGATGCCGTACGAGCCTAAATTGCGCTCGTGCAAGGTGGGTTCCATAACGGCCGATTATAGCAGCTGCGACAGGATTGTCGCACAGAAGTCCCAAACAGAGACATTGAATATGCCAGCAGAAATTTAGAACGAAACACAAGTTATTCAAAAGATGATCTTTATTGATATTGAATCAAATGTTACAATAGGGCGCAAGGCCAAGATTACAATCACTCAAGCTCACTCATCTCACAAATTATATTTGTCGATCCAGCGGATGCTTCGGGAGGCAATGCCCATACTTTGTCCCGTATAAGTCTTGACCCTATATGGCTGCACGCTATGAATCGCCAAGGAACTCCATGCCTCGATGCATCCAAGCGAGCTTCATACCACGAGCTTCTACCTGTGCCTGCACATGAAAACTATGTAAGTTTCAGTACTCAATTGTACTGCTGGAATGAGCTCCTCTCCCATCCATACAAAATTGACATGTTTGATTTATTTTGTGTAACATAGTCCCTTCTTATCAATTATATTTCTAGTCTTATCTTAGGATCAGTTTATGACAGACGCCTTGGCCTATTTTATGTTTCTAGACCATCCCGTGCTGGCAACAATAACGTTAACACATATCTTGCTTTTAGACTCTTCTCGTACCAACAACGTTAACCTATCAAGTCGTGTTTGCCTTACGGCTTAAAATCAGAGATGCAACTACACGATAAGACTCCATTTTCATGTGATCGTGCTATAAAATCCATCGTGTCATGCCTCGCAACTCAGTATGACTTAACCATATCGCCGTCTTGCGGTCCTTGCTACTTTGATCACCACTGACCCAATCAAGACTTGTGGGCTAAGTGTCACTCGACCGACTTTGTCTTACGATATTTTCTAACTTAAACTCAAGACAACTCAAACCAACTTATGCAACTTATATGCCGAAAAACTTAAGACTTGACGCTACATCTCGTGCCGAAGTACGTCACCTACATTGCAGCCAAATCTTAGTCCCAGATATTGGGTTCTAACTGTACACACATTCAATTCGACTCAATCCAAAGGCACACATGCAGATTGCCGCCATGTCGACTCATCTATATGAGGTCACTAGCATGACAAGCTATTTTGGACACATAGCTGGTATAGGATGAATCGGTCAAAGTGGGGGTAGCTGAGCCGAAAGGTAAGTATTCGGTGGACGCTCATTGGTGCTAGCTACCCGTTTTGACCGGTCCATCCTATACCAGCTATGTGTCCAAACTAGCTTGTTATGCTAGTGACCTCATATAGATGAGTCGACATGGCGGCAATCTGATGCAGTCCTATCTGGCTCATTGGGGCTAGCTACCCGCTTTGATCGGTAGGAATTCGTCCTTGAGGTCCTACACTGACTCCCAAAGTGGACAAGGGTCAACGCTTGAGATAAGTTGGTACCAATAACTTAATCAAGAATGAGACTCTGCCCAGGACGTACTCTCATAATCAAGACACACGATGAATATCACGTATCACATGATACGAGAGCATATGAGTGAGACAAGAAAGTAGCCTTCACTCTTCGAATATAGAACTCAAGAAATTATAATGAATAATAATCAAAACTTACCCACAATCTGACCGCCTTCGGCCAACCTCTGCTCTAATAATCTAAATTCTATTTGCCTCTGCCCCTGCTGGACTCTCTGTTGGTGCCTTCCCTGGCCCTGCTGTTATGGCCTCTGTTGTCCAACCTGATGCGGTCATACCTGATGTTGTGCTTGTTGGTACATCTGAGCTAGCGTCAGTAATGGACGCTGGGCTAGTGGCCTCACTGCTAGTGCTGGCCCTTGATACGGTGCTACCTCTGGAGCTGGCAACGTCGGAAACTGTTGAGCTGGCCCTCCTGGCCTCTGTATTTGTGGGCACGTAGCTATACTATGGTCTGAACCTCCACACCTCAAGCACTGCCCATTCGCTGATCGACATACTTTCGAGTGTGCCCTCCCTTACGATAATAAGTGCAATCCATTGGTGCCTCCTAACGTTGCTGGTGCCTCCGTTGCTGCTGTCGAACTGGTGCAGTTACAACTGTCATGACCGGTGCTGCATCACGAATACGGATGCCAAGCGCTGGTGCTGACGTCCGAGGTACTGCTCCTCCTCCTCCTCCTGTACTCTGCGTATGAGACCTCTTCTGGCCTCCAGTCCTTGCTGATAACCTTTGAATAGTAAGCTCGCACTACTAAAATATGATCTATTAGCGACGTAATTTAGCGACGGCGTAAAATACGTCGCTATATATGGAATTCAGCGACTCCTTTATATAAATATAGCAAAACGTCGCTGAATAGCGACGTTCAGCGACAGGTATAAAATTACGTCGCTGAATAGCGACGTTACGTCGCTGGATTATTAAAATATGTCGCCAGTTTACGACGTTTAGCGACGTCCTCATGTGACGTCGCTAATATTTTTACTTAGGGCACAGCGTTTCGTTTTTCCTACTCACTCAAAATTTCCAATTTTTCCCACTACTCCTTCCCCCCCTCCGGCGATTCCTTCGGCGACCCCTTCCCCCCCCGGCGACTCCCTCCCCCCCCCCCCCGGCGACTCCCTCCCTCTCCGGCGACCCGTACCCCTCCGTCGAGCTCCTCCTCCTCGAGCTCAGGTAAACCCTAACCTAACTCCTCCTCCTCCTCCTCTCCCACGGACACACACACACACACACGGACACTCACGCACACACACACAGAGAGACACACACACACACACGGACACACACGCACACACACAGAGACACACACACACACGGACACACGAACATACACACAGATGGACACACACACACACACATGGACACACTTTGTCATGTTGTGGTGGACACGAGACACTACGTTGGACACATACACATAGCCAAGATCCTTTACCAACCATTTATTTTCCATTTTAACATGTTTTTATATATCAATTTCTAAATACCCTATGTTGACTGATACCTTGTTAATTTATTGTATTTTCTAATTTTGAAAACCCAGTTTTGACAACCATTTTAACCTAGTTTAATGCTTTAATTTAGATGTTTAAAACCCTAGTGTAGTGTATCTATATGTGTGCTGACTGAGTTTCAAGTTTGGGGTGATTTGGTTAGAGTTTGGTTCTCGATTTGGGTTTGAGGCGAATGGGTCTGAAATATGTTATAGGAGTATGTAATGTTGTGTGAAATGAACTGATTTCCTTTCTTTTCCTTTCCTATTTGACTGAACACAGTAAATCCCCTTACTATCCAGATTGGACTGACCTATAGTTCATATCACTCACTCACTCACTCACTCTTGCCTAGGTACACACACGCATATAGCCTAATACAAGCATGTTAGCCTCCCTCATATACACGTATATGTGACTGTCACATGTAACAGTCAACACACTCACCCCCCATTCACATGTGCATGTACACACACTACCCACTCTCTACTTCTCTCTCTCTCCATATATATATGTTTGATAGATGGTATTGTATACATATATACATAACTATATCATGTAACTCATATGTGATATAGGCATATAGCCTATGTTAGAGTGTCTAAATATATGAATGCATGAAAGTTGCCTTGTCTTGTAATATAGGCATATAGTATATACATGCCTATATATATATATATATATTATATGTATATATCTATATAGATATTACTTGTGTGTATGAGATAGCTTGAGTTGACTTTGGTCATTATTGGTACTTGAATTGATCGGAACAAAGACTCCCAATGTCGGTATCGGTCAATATTTGGTATCGGTCGGTATCGGATCGGAACATGCCAAATCGTATCGGTATCGGCCGTATCAGATCGGTATCGGCCGATACTTTAAAATTATATGAAATAGTAGTCACCCCCAAGGTTGACTATTTTTACTGAAAGTCAAAGTAGAGTAAACATCTGACCTAGATTGGACTAAGAGTTGACAAAGTCAATTATAGGTCAACCCTTGACCTAGTTTGACCTTGTTTGACTTTGTTTGACTTAGCTTGACCTTGTTTGACTTTGTTGTCTTTATGTTTGTTAAATGACACCCAGATACTAGTTTTAGTTGTTTAAATGACACCCAGATACTAGTTTTAGTTTCAGTTTGCTTTGGTAATTCACTATTGCTCATTACTTGGTACTAGTTTTAGTTGATTGTGTTTTTTTAAGACTAAACAAATGACACCCAGATATTACTTGTGTGTATAAGATAGCTTGAGTTGACTCTGGTCATTATTGGTACTTGAATTATAGGTTAGGCTTGTATAGCCTTGAATGGTGTGTGCTAGCTAGTATTGGGATACCAATAGCGATAAGGTAAAGGGTACCTTGGTAGGTCATGACTAGAAATAGGATATTTGACTTAGATTTGACCTTGTTTGACCAAGGTTGACTATTTGACCTAGTTTGACCTTGTTTGACTTTGTTTGACTTAGCTTGACCTTGTTTGACTTAGTACAACCTAGTTTGACCTAGTTTGACCTTGTTTGACTTTGTTTGACTTTGTTTGACTTAGCTTGACCTTGTTTGACTTAGTACAACCTAGTTTGACCTAGATTGCATATCATTGTTATTAGTAACTGTCCGCTACTAATGTGTGTCCCATAATAAGACATAATATACGAATTTGTGCCTATTGGATAATGTGTGTCCATCTTTGCAGAATTATTTCCAAATGGATATGAATTACTACTTGCAGAATCGTTCATGGATGTACAATCGTCGTCCTGATAATATGTGTGGTGTGCGGGATGAATACATAGCGGAAGTAGAGCAGTTCCTGCAGTTTGCTAAGGCTTTCCCTCAGTACATGGACGGCACCAAAATTAAGTGTCCGTGTGTGAAATGTCATAACGTGAAATATTATCCAGAAGTGGAAGTGACATATCATTTGTACTCGAGGGGTTTCACGCCTAATTACTATCAGTAGACCGCACATGGAGAACTTGTGTCTTTAGCATCAGAGCCGGAGCCTTATGTTGAGCCGTATATGCATGCGGGACCTAATTTTGTTTCAGATAATCATGCATACGACGACGGGTGCGTGAACATGATTTTCGACGCTGCGGGGTCTAGTTTTGTTCATGATGCACCTGAGGAGGCACCGAACGCTGATGCTGCACAGTTCATGGAGTTGTTGGAGAATGCAAGGACTCCATTGTATCCTGGTTGTGAGGATCATTCACCGTTGGAGGTGGTTACAAGACTGTTGAGCATTAAGTCAGATTTTAACATGTCGCAAGAATGCTACAACCGAGTGTTGGAGTTGATTATAGAGATCTTGCCGGTGGGTGCTAAGTTGTCTAAAGAATTCTACCGGTCTAAGAGGATGGTGAGATCGCTCTGGATGGGATACGAGAAAATCGTTTCCTTTCGCAATGGGTGCATGCTGTACTATAAAGACGACAAGGACGCAGATGTGTGCAGATTTTGTGGTGCTGATCGCTATAAGACAACTAGTACAGGAAGGTCTACTGGTGCAAGAAGACCGACCGATTCAATGCACTACTTGCCTTTAACGCTGCGGTTGCAAAGATTATTTATGGTGAAAGAGACGGCCGAAAATATGAGTTGGCACATGCGAGAACAGATTGAAGGAGTGTTGGATCACCCATCCGATGGAGAAGCGTGGAAGCACTTTGATCGAGTGTATCCAGATTTTGCTTCAGATCCGCAAAATGTCAAGTTTGGACTATCTTCTGACGGTTTTACTCCTTTTGGTCTTTCGGGATCCCAGTATTCGTGCTGGCCTATGATTGTCACTCCGTATAACCTACCGCCTTGGATGTGCATGAAGACTCAGTACATGTTTCTAACCGTTATAATTCCTGGTCCGAACAATCCCAAGAGGAACATTGACGTGTACTTACAGCCTTTGATAGATGAGTTGAATCAGTTATAGGAAGTAGGCGCTAACACGTACGATGTTTCCAGGAAGCAGAATTTTCAAATGAAGGCAACCCTTATGTGGACCATCAACGACTTTCCGGCCTATGGAATGTTATCTGGATGGAGCACTCATGGCCGTCTCTCATGTCCGTATTGCATGGACCGTAGTAAGGCTTTCCGCTTGAAATACGGCAGAAAATCGTGCTTCTTTGATTGTCATCGATAATTTCTGCCAAAAGATCATCCGTTCAGAAGGAACATGAATGCTTTCTGTGCCGGCGTTGTAGAGAAGGGTGATCCACCGCCAAGGTGGTACGGAGCCACGATATGGGAGGAGGTTAAAAATTTTCCAAGTGCTATCGAAGATCCTACAACTGGGTACAAGTGCGATGGATTTGGTAGAGTTCATAACTGGACAAAGAGGAGCATATTCTGGGATCTACCATACTGGAGTACCAATCTGATCAGACATAATCTTGATGTCATGCATATTGATAAGAATGTGTTTGATAACATAATTAATACTGTGATGGACGTAAAGGGAAAAACGAAAGACAATCCCAAGGCTAGGTTGGACTTGGAAGAAATATGCAAACGCCCTGCGTTGCATTTGATACAGCAGAATGGAAAATAGTTCCTGCCGAAGTCAATTTTCTCGCTGGACAAGGAGGATAAAGTGAGACTTTGTCGGTGGATCCAGGGCCTAAAATTTCCAGACGGATATGTGTCAAATCTGAGAAGATGTGTCAATCCGAAGGAAAACAAATTGACGGGTATGAAGAGCCACGATTGTCACGTATTCATGGAGAGGTTAATTCCGATTGCATTTCGGGAATTCTTACCGCAGGCAGTTTGGGATCCATTGACGGAGCTTAGCATATTCTTCAGGGATCTTTGTTCTAAGAAATTGCTCGTTGATCGTCTAGAAAAGTAAGAGAAGGACATTGCGGTAATACTATGCAAGCTAGAGAGGGTGTTTCCTCCTGGATTCTTCGACTCTATGGAGCATTTGCCGATTCATCTATCCTATAAGGCACGTGTTGGTGGACCCGTCGAATATCGATGGATGTACCCGTTCGAGCGACATTTGAATCACCTAAAAAGAAAGGTGAAAAATAAGGCACGGGTCGAGGGTTCTATTTGTGAAGCCTATGTTCTCGAGGAGATTACAAACTTTTGTTCGATGTATTTCAAGTCTCATGTTGCAACTAATAGAACGAGAGCTTCCAGAAACGACGAGGGAGATCATGAAAGTAATGATACAATACTGAAGGTATTCAATGCTCCAGAAAAGCCATCGGGTAAGATGAAAAAGAGATATCTGAACGATGATGAGCTAAGGGCTGCTCAGGTGTATGTATTACTCAACTGCGACGAGGAGGAAGTAGAGAAACTGGAGGGGTAAGTAATTAATACGTCTATATTATTTTAATAGTGTTAATTATTATACTATTACATTAATTGAACGATGTTGTTTTCAGCATATTTAATGACGATGTGAGGTCGGGTAGGCCACACATAACAGAAGAAAAACTAGAACAAGAAATGAGGCATTATTTTCTATCATGGTTGAGTGCATATGTAAGACTTGAGAACTCTGTAATTACCTTTTTGTATCTGCACTTGATTGAGAATGAGCTTAATTGCTTCTTTCGTGGTATTTAGGTCGATCGTCCATACGCAAAACTTGAGAATGAGTCTATTAGAACGCTAGCCAAGGGACCAATTTATGCTGTAAAAATATGGCCAAGCTACTGTGTTAATGGGTTTAGGTTCAAGTCAACAACTTGCCCGATCAGAGACAACTTTGTGGATCTCGATTCTACCAAAAACAGTTGTTTGTGTATCAGATCTTCGAACTACAAAGATGTTGATGCGGGCAACGATTTCTATGGCGTGCTACGGGAGATCGTGGAGCTGACATATAGTTATGGAATAGAGCCTGCTAAGATTGTGTTATTCAGGTGTGATTGGTTCGATCCGATTGAAGGTCAAGGTCGGAAAGTAGACAAGCACGGTCTTGTTGATATAAACTATCGGCGTCATATCAAGCCTATGAACCATTTGTCCTATCAAGTCAGGCTCAGCTCGTGTACTTCACAAGTTATCCTAAACGGGGAACAACAAGGTCGGACTGGTGGGCAGTATGCAAGACCAAAGCTAGAAATACCTTTGAGGTTGACGATATAGCTTATCAACAGGATGAACTACCTCTTGTAACAAATATTATAGAAGTGGACACGACGAAAGTTCCGTATTACACATCTAATTGTGTAGAAGAAGTAGAATTATCTGAAGAGGAAGATGCAGATGAAAGTGAAGATGTAGAGGAGGAAGAAGAAGAAGAAGAAGAAGTAGATAAGCTAAACGAACTAGATGAATTTTCAAAAAAGGATTAAATTTGTACGTTTGTTTTATCATCATATTTGACACTTTAGTGACACTTCTATCATATAAATCTGTGACACTTCAGTGACACTTTATTGACACTTTTATTGATACTTCAGTGACACTTTATGACTATGATATTTTTCAAAAATCTGTGATGTCTATCATATAAATATGTTTTTTTGTTTTATTGTCATATGTTTTATTGTCAGGTATGACTAGACCATCTGGACGACGCGGAGGATTATATATTAGGCAGTCCCGTCAGCCTCGGGCTGGGAATGGAGAGGGCAGTTTCGTACCCTCATCCTCATCTCCGAGTACGCCAGTGTACCGTTCTGTTCCTGGTCCATTACCGAGACAGGGCAGTTCTAGCAGGTTGGCGACTCCTCCCTCGTCGTCCAGCCTTCCTGATCCCGCGTCCAGCATCCCTGATCCCCCGTCCAGCATTCCTACTATCGACGGCTCTATGGAGGGAGCCCATGCCGAGCATATGGAGGACGGCGATCAGACTGATCCTGCCCAGGCAGGAGGTGAGAGCAACCCTCCATGCGCTCCCCCGGGTGAGACGCGTATAGAGATTTGGACGGACGGGCCTATGAAGTAAGTTAATTAATTATTATATATTTTTCAAATGATTATATGTACATATATATTCATGAAAAAATATTATTGTATAGATATCGGCCTTCTGCAGTACAGAGACAGCTGGGGACATTTGTGAGGCAGAACTATGGTGGGCCTTGGCTCAACTACTCAGATGCTCCCGCAGATAGGAAGGCCTTTTGGTTCGCCCACTTCAAGGTAAAAAATTTGTTTATTTTTAAATTTTAATAATTATTTGTGTATATTATACAACTTTTGTATTTTACTTCTTGTAGAGGACCTATTTCTATCCACCACATCGGGCGACGAGGATCGAGGGCCAATTTTCTGCCGTCATAGCCAAGCTCATCCGTGATGCGATCGACGACCAGAAGCGTCGTGATCGCTCCGGACAGCCGATCCAGGGTTGGATTACGCCAGAGCAGTGGACTGCGATGAAGGCTAGATTCAGCGAGCCCAAGTACCAGGAGCAGTCTGTGAAGGCCAAGGTGGCGCGGTCGAGCGCCGGTAAGTGGTGTGGTAGCTCCATTCCGATGACGGAGCATTTTCGTCGTCTGGTACATTTCCTATGACGGACATTAATTTATATATAGTTCGATATAATGTTTAATACTAATAATAGATAATATATTTTTACAGGTAAAGAAGGGTGAGGACCCGAACATAGTGACCGTCTTCCTGGTCATCCATCGAAGGGCTGGGGACTTCATTGACAAGAGGGCGACGCAGGCATATGTACGTTCTCTTCTTTATATTAACTGACTATAATTTAGAAAACAGGAAAATAGATATCAATATAGACTTTAGTAAACACTTACACGTTAGCAAACGTGTTCTAGGCCGAGTTTGCTCGGCTACAGAAGGAGGTGGCTGATGCTGCTGCTGCTACTGCTAGTGCGCGAGCAGAGGGAGGGGCTGGTACTTCCTCCCAGTCGCCTGCAGAGCCATCGCCGGACGAGCTCTGGATGACCGCCGTTGGCGGTCTTCAGAAGGGTACGTACTACGGTACAGGATCCTACGACGCGTATTTGGCTTCGGAGTCATCCCGGGCCCCCTCTGTCAGTACGCAGTCACCGGCTACGCAGGCGTCGTCACGAGCTGAGGATGTTCGTCGTCAGATCGAGGAGCTACGTCGCGAGTTGCAGCAGCAGATTTCTGATACGGTCGAGCGACGATCCGACCCTCCGATCGTCACCGGACGATTTGATGCGGTCGAGCGTAGTATACATGAGTTGATGACTCTGTATCAGACTACAGCTGCCAGCTTACAGACGCTCACCGAGTCTACGCATCGCACAGAGCATAGACAGGTCGAGCTGGAGGGATCGCAGAGGAGCATATCTGCCTCACTCGTTCAGTATACTGAGAAGGTGGTGAGTACCCTTGCTGCGCATGGTGAGCGACTGCGAGAGCTGGAGCAGGTACGTCCTCCCGGTCCATCGACGGTGCCGACTCCAGACATTCTACTGCCTCTTACTGCCCCTATGGTGCAGCTCACCCAGGAGCAGTATGAGTACATGCTATCCCAGATGCGCGGCAGGAGTCCTCAGTGATCCAGTAGATATTTTTTATCATCTTTGTATGTATTGGCCCTATGGGCCTATTGACCGTTCTGTATACTGATTTTCATTCTTATTTGCCCTCCATTGTGGACATGTATGTTTGTTGGATATTTACTATGTAATATTTACTTTGTTGGTATTTTAATTGTCATATTTACTTTGTGATATTTACTTTGTGATATCTGCGATGGGGATGACAAATATACCTACGCTGGGTTATAAGCGATGATCTGATATACAAAGGAGGTGCTGCCAAAATTTTTAAAAAATATATTGTGTATTTTTGTTATGATGTGTGTCTGTGTTTACAGTGAATGTGAAATGTAGTGTTCGGAAACCATCGACAGTTTCGATTACTGTTGTATGTTTTATCTTGGATAGAAATAGCAACAGTTCAGGGTACACTTCTGAAAGCTTCATTTTCACGTCCTTCACTTTCTCGGACGTCATAAAGGTTCCCGAGAAGGTGAAGGACGTGAAGAGGAAGCTCTGAGAAGTGCACCTTGAACTGTTGCTCTTTCTATCCAAGATAAAACATAGAACAGTAAGCGAAACTGTCGATGGTTCGAACACTGCACTTCACACATACTGTAAACACAGAAACACAGCATAACAAAAATATCAATTATATTTTTAAAATTTTTTTTTTTAACATTAGCGACGTATAGCGACGTTCTGCGACGTACTGCGACGGCAAATAGACGTCGCTATACGTCGCTAACTAGCGACGTTACGTCGCTCGACGTCGCTAGGGAGAACGTCGCTAAATGTCGGTATGCGTCGCTACGTTGCCCACGTGGCTGTCATGCCATGTCATCATATATAAATAACAGAGCGTCGCTAGTGGTCGCTTTACGTCGTCATTTTGGCGACGTAATTCGACGTCGCTATATGTCACAATTTTTACGACGGCTAGCGACAATAGATTACGCGTCGCCAATAGCGACGTTCGGCGACTAAAGTGCCATCTGCGACTTGCCTTTAAGCGACGTCCCTTTTTCGTCGCTAAATACGTCACTAATTGGTTTTAGCGACGTAATTTCCTTATTTAGCGACGTTTCCGAACGTCGCTAAAATGAGTTATTTTAGTA
Organism: Iris pallida; assembly: GCA_029216955.1. Lineage (NCBI taxonomy): Eukaryota > Viridiplantae > Streptophyta > Magnoliopsida > Asparagales > Iridaceae > Iris > Iris pallida. The sequence continues at coordinate 10,660,721 of JANAVB010035418.1, forward strand.
GTGTCGTGCCTCCGAGCTACCATCAATACTGCATCGAATGTCTGGTAGTCGTGTCCCTCGACCAGCTGCATAATCTCTAAGTGAAGTCTCTGCTGAAACTCATACCGAGCTACCACACCAAAGTACTTGGCCTTGAACCTGGTACTGAAACTATCCCATGGAATAAGACGCCCCATTCCAACCTCTTCTGATGCCCACCAGTCGCGGGCGAGATCCTGAAGTAACAGTCTGACTTGGTCAACCTTCTCTTCTGCTGGAACCTTTGTTGCGATCAATATGGCCTCAATATCCTGAAGCCAAGCATCCGTCGTGATGGCATCCTCCGTGCCGTCAAAGTATCTCGGGTTAAGTCGACAAAACCTCTCAGACGCTTCCAAGTCATTTCTGATGCTCCTTTCAAGAGCTAGCTGTAATCCTGGATTCAGTAGCACATTCTGTTCTTGCTGCTGGGTCTGTTGTTGCTGTTGGGCTGCCGTTTGGTGTTGCTGGGTCTCCAATAACCCTATGATAATCTACAATAGTTCCGGTGCATCTAGTGCTACTGGTACTACCGGTATCACTGGAGGTACAGGAACCTCTGGCCTCTGCGGCTCAATTGACTCATCCTCGATAACATTCTCGATGTGAATCTGTCCAGGTAGAGGAGCTTACCCCTTGCTGATCTCTAACTGGTTCCTGCTTTACTGGATTCTCTCCCATGCCAGCTCCTTCAATAGCCGAGAACGATGTGCCCCTAAAGAAAAGGACACAAGGTATCAAAAGACAGGATGGGAAGGAATCGAGGATGATAATCAAGTCAGCAATCAAGGTAGGATGTCACCTCCAGTTTCCAAAAACAGGGGTATTTTTGTTATTTTTCATTTTTAAATTATTTTGAAATTATTTATTTATTTATTGTAATATTCTGGGGTTATTTGAGTCGGGTTCGAATTTCAACTCATTCCGACTTGTATCGGGGACCCGGGGTAGTTTTGACTCTAGCGGGCCCACACACTAGTTAGGCATGGCCCACATAATATTAATTTTAGTCCACATGATATTAATTTTAGTTAGTGACTAGACTAATTATTTTGGTTAGTATTAATATGGAATAGTGTTTTAGGATTGACCAAACTACCCCCGACTTAACCCCTTACCAATGTATTAGTAAATAGACTAGAAAAGGGGCTTTTGGACTTTTCCTAATAGGACAAAACCACCTTTATGGCCAGCCACAAAGAGGATAGGGTTGAGCCTCCCATTTGTCATTATCCATCTATTTTTCTCTCTCTTGTTCTTTCCCAAATTTCTAGAGAGCAAATCCCTATTATTTCTCCACCAAATCAACTCCTTCCACCAAATCTTCTTCTTTTCTCCTCTACTCCATGAAAAGGAGGAAGCAACCCAAGTTTGGAAGGGTTCGGAGCTCGTTCGTGTCCTTTTGGAATCTCTACGTGTCGGTGTCGCTCCGGAAAGGCTTTTTTTCGATTCGATCTACCGGGAGGTATAAATTCCTTCTCCTTTTCATTTTCTCATGCATATAGGTCTATTTTGAACCCATAAGAATGACTCCCATGGTTGTATCTCCATTTGTGTCCATTTTGTGTCCATTTGGAGGTCATAGGAGTGTCCTTTGTGTTGTGGATGTGTTCATGTTACATATATAGATTTATATATATATATATATATATATATTGTAATGAGAGTGTATTTATATTTATATATGTAATAAATGGTTCATGATGATTATATAATCAAGTTTGTGAGTGTGGTTCCTCATATTATTATTGCTATTATTGTTGTGGATAATTAGGATATATATTGTGTATTCTTTTGGCTCAAACTATTTAAATCCGTCATGATTTTTATCCACGTTTTTAATTTCAGCCCTAATTTAGAAATATCATAACTTTTAGCTCAAAGCTCGGTTTAATCTCCCGTTTTTTTAAAAAGAAGTGTATTGAAGTTAGCTTTCCAAAAACATATATTAATAGGCCTAATTCTTTATGTAACTTTCTGGAGAATTATTTGAGTGTCAGCTGTACGAAAGACAAACACGTTTTCGGTGTTTTCGCGATTCCGGGAGTTTTCGGAAATAAAAACACGATCCGTTTGAAGTTTCGGAAAGCTAACACATAGATCTATAACATACTTTAATCTTAGAATTTAATTCATACTGAGTTGGTACAGTATTGATTATTAGTAGGAGTTACTATTCGGCATATGCATTTTGTGCACCCTTGTGTGTAATATAATGTTCTATTTGATTTTAACCCATGTTAATGTATATACATTATGTAACTAAATAAAGAATACAAGCATGAGTAAATGGTTAAATAAATGATGTATGAGGTGTAAGTATCCTATCTAATGTAAGTATGTATAAGTATGTCTTGTAATGAATATGTAGGTTCCATAGTATGTAATGTATGGTGCATATAGTAGTGCAAGAGAATAAATGAATGATGAATGAATACAAGCATGAATGTAATGTAATAATAGATGTAATGTATGCAATATACAAGTTAATGAGATGTAATGTTCTATGTTAACACAAATCCTATATTATCTCATGTACACCCTTACACTATGTTGACACTATCACACTTGACACATTATTCACTTACACTTTGACACTCTTTGATATGTATACACTATGTATGTCCATTTAACCCTCACTTGCCCGTTTGCCATGTTCACATACACACACATAGCCTCTTAAATAAGTATTTATGAATATAGTTAACTTAGCTATGTATGTATATTATATATATGTTAGCATATTGTGTTGTAATATATATAAGTTTATATAACCATTTGAAATGCCATGATTATAGACCTAATGTTGAATACCAATATATGCATGTGTATATATGTGTAGACATGTATAGCTTAAAGTAATAGATTACCTAGTGTATATCTAATGTGAATTCTTGCCTATTTGAGTATTGAATAATTGCATGCTATATAGAGTCGGGTGTATGTTGGATTGTATAGCCTTGTATTGATGTGTGCTTGCTAGGATAGTCTTGGTTAGGCCTAGTAAGACTTGCTGGGTTAGGACATGACCTAGTTTGACCTAGTTTGACTAGTGCAGTTGACCAGAGTTGACCAAGGGTTGACTTTGGCCTTGTTGATCTAGATTCATGTAGAATGCATTGTAGTGCTTTATATTACCCTTCTGGACATATTTTGATTTGTGTTGTTCTAATTTGGAGCCAGACACCTTGTAACCTGTGTTGCTTTAAATAGGACTCTGTGGCTTCAGTTGGACCCTCTATACTTATCAGCTCAGGACCGCAGGCGAGTACATTCACTGATAGTTTTCATTGTCTTGATATCTACTATATCCGATTCAGTCGTAGTGTTTTACTTGATTCCCGACACGACGGTTCACGGACTAGTATACGTCGGATCCTGTCATGAGATGTTATTCCTGGACTTTCTTGGTATATAGGTATGAGATATTTCTGTGTTCCTGTACTTGTATAGACATTGATTTGGGAGTGGGCTGGCCCCCTGCTCTCGAAACCTGTGTCATGACGTGCCATGTCCGGATCCGTGATACTATTCGGGGGATAGAAGGAAATTATTAGGGGTTATGTGATCAAAGCCTCCGTGTGTTACTATATATTGCTAGCGCCACCCTCACCTCATGTAGGGTGTAGCAGATACCCCGTGCCGGTTATCCAGGTTGGCCGGCATGACCCTTTCCAGAGATTTTCGTGTGATTGTCGGGCCAAGTGGATAACCTTTCCGTGTTTCACAGCCGATCACATTTTGCCCTAATAGTTCAAATCACTTTTTTATATTTGTTATCATATCTTACATTTCAGTTCACCTTTACCTACTATACTTTCACCATGCTATAATTTATTTCTCATATGCTCTACCTACCTTTTATACTGTACCATGATTACGAGACTAAGTTCTGTTTGAAAGAAGGGTTACAACCGCGGTCCTTGTTTGGTTTAAGGGTTGTAACTCGACTTTCAAATGGTTCCCAAGTCGCCGATATCTTTGTCTACCTATTTCGTACTGTACCATGGTTATGGGACTAGGTTCTGTTCGGAAGAAGGGTTACAACCCCGGTCCTTGTTTGGTTTAAGGGTTGTAACTCGGTTTTCAAATGGTTCCCAAGTCGTCGATATCTTTGTCTTGTATTTCATTATTACTGTCTCTTATAGTATTTCTCAATTCATATGGAACTGCTGTGGGTGTTTGTACTTGCTCATTTTCCTGACAGGATACGTTGACAAAATTTTACAGATAGCTTGGAGTTTTCCTGCTAGTCTAGAGGAGCCACATTAGAGGTTGTTTAGTTAGCTATTTTCAGTTGTCTGGAGTTGTATTTACTTGTGGATTACTGTATTTGAGTTTGAGATGTATTTCTGGGTTATGTATCTTAGACACTTAGACTCCTATCTGTTGTATCTCTTTTCAATTTCATGTTTTATCTATCTTCCTTTATGCTCTACCTTAGATGTGATTGAGTTTACATTCTGCTATGTCACCCCCATTTGGGGAGTATAAACTGTTTAGTCTTATATTGTTAGATGCATTGAGACCTAGGACAGCGTTCTACCGCCGACACTGCGGTATAGGCTGGGCGTTGTTACGTTCTCGTGCCCTAACTCTAGGGTGCGGGTCGTGACACATTTTTAGTGGTGGCCCATGCAGGTCGAGACTAAAAGTGTAGTGGTATTCGAACTAGAGTACCACTACAGCCTGCAGTAGGATTAGAATATATTTTGAAGGTACTCAATCACAGTTAGGACCCTTGAGAGATTCTCGGGACGACCCTTGAGAATCTTATTTAACTTCGATTTGAAAACTCTTTTTCCTTGCTTGATTTATCTTTACTTTCTGCTATTGAATTTTATTTTGATGGATTATTATTGAATTTGAGTTTGTATTTATTGATTTTGAAGGATGATTATTGAATTTTAAATTTTGATGATAGCTGTTGCATCCGAGTTTGTATTTTCATGGATTTTTGTTCATTTTTGGATTTTGATGTTCGTTGATAAATTTGAATTGATTTTTGAGTATTCATTGTTGATTTAAATTAATTTTGTCAAGATAAAATTATATGGGCTAGGTCATCTAAGTTATGGAGTCTAGTCTTCTACAGTCATATTAGCCAGCATGGTGAGGACATATAGTTTGACTTGGATATATCTCTCGGGTGTGGAAATTTAAGGTTTTCGCAGCCAACCTAGCGGCATCGCGAGAATGTTAAATACCATGATTTTAGAGGTATGTGCCTAAGTCGAGGACTCTGTGATTATCGTAGCCTTGCTTACTAGTATGACGAAGATTTAGTGTACCATGATTTTGGACAGACGCGTATGATTATCAGATTGTACCTTAAATGTTTTCGAAACATGTTTTTTCTACTTTTGTTTCTGTCCTTCAATTTTTTTTAATTATTAATTGTTTTGTTTTGTTTGTTTCTCATTATTTAACTTAAGAGTAGGTTTGCCTGTTTTTATAAACCTTTGCGTAACTTCTTGCTATGAGTGTCTTCTTAATGCAATGAATCAATAATTTTGCTAGACTTTATCTTGGATTTGATAATTTAGCTCTGGATTTCAAAATGGTTCTTCTTTAAATAGATAAGCAAAACAGATTTTATCGTTATTTCTTCCTTGCTATTATTCTTGTATTAAATAATAATAAAAAACTGCCTTGATTACGTCAATCACCTGCTTGCAATCTTGGTAGGAATCTAAATGTTAGTCTTAACGTAGAAATAATTTTTTTTTATATTAGGACATGAGAATATGTATATGAATATATATAGCAGACACTTTGCCTAACACGTATGCATGCTACACTTGATTTTTCCACCTATCTAAATACATATTAATATGTTGTTGATGTTTAAATTGTCAAAACCCCAATATTTTTGGTTCTCTACTTTTCCATGTTTAAATTCGTAATTTAAATATAAATTTTGTATTATTAGTTATGTTTACATCACTGCACATGTATGTTATACGTGGGGTTTCAATTCAAAATTTTGGTTGAATTTTGTGTTTAAATTTGTAAAATCTGAGACTGTGTGCATGTTAATCCTTGATGCGGGATTCCAAATGTTAGTTCAAATTGCTGTTTTATTTCTTAAATGTAATATTTGAGCTATATACCTTGTGGGAAGTAGGGATATAAATTTAGGTTTCATATTCTTACATGTTAGTTGTGATAAACATTGAGTTGGTTTTTAATGTTCAAATTTCTCCAAAATCCTGAAAACTAGTTACATGTTAACATTTTTACATTGATTTCCATGTTTAGTTAAATTTCAGATTTAACATGTAATATTGAACTGTGTGCATAGATAAATGTATGGATAGTATATTAGGGTTTCATTTCTATCATATTAGGATGTATTAAGACCATTGAGATGGGTTGCGATGTTTCAAAACCCTAAAATCTGAGACTGCATTATGTTAATATTTCACTGTTTTAAATGTTAGCTTATTTTCAGACTTTGCATGTAAATGCTGAACTAAAACTGGGTTTAACCTTTCAATACTAGGCTATAACCCTGTACAAGGACACGCACACACACTACCCTCTTTATATATATGTATAAGGTTAGCCATGCATGTTATGAGTAAATAAGTTGCGTATTGTAGATTGTTTAACTAATATGCCATGATTAGTGTAACTTGATAGCCGTTGTTTTGAAACCCAATTTCTCATATACAATTTTATGTATATTTCGTCTACACATATGCCTACTATCTTAACATATTAACCTGTTCACATACACCCATACACACACAAACCATATAACATTACATAATGCCAGCTTTTCCCTCTCTAACGCTCTCTATATATATATTGTGATTGGATTTCAATGCAAGTGACTTTCAATTCTTTAACTTTGAAATTGATTTTTCTGTACCCTTTTAGATTATTGGAAGTTACCTTTTTTTTTTGAGTACCAGCTTTCACATAGGAAGGTAGATTGTCTTACAGTTTTGATGATTTGTTATTTATGTATCTTTTCCAGTTTAGCACTCTAGATTTCTTGTGTGTTTGATATCCTATGACCGTCTTGGTTTAGGATGACTAGTATACCTAGATGAGACTTTCACTACCACCATATGTAATGACCCTGTATATCGTCCTTTTGATCACATGATTTGTTTTAATCTGGGACTTTGATTTATGGGGGTTTGACCTAGAGGGAGTATGGACATTTTAATTTCGAGGATAAAATTTTTCTAAGGTGGGTAGACTTGTAACACCCAATTTTCTGAAATGAGAGTAATTTTGAAATTTTGTAATTTTAATCATTTATTGATTTGATATTTAAATCATGATATAATTTTTGGTAATTTTTTAATCATTTTAAAACTATGTAAAATCTTGACTTGTAATTTTAATGTTTTACTAGTGAAACCCTAGAGACTGTTTGACCTAGAGCCTAACCATGTGATTAGGATGTTTTAATGTCATTTCTGGCCTAAGGATATTTTGCATTTGACCTCCTTGAATTATTTTGATATTTATTGCGTTGGTGATTGTTAATTTTGATCTTTGATAGGTGTGATGGTTTTGTGTTCGTATCGGATACGTATCAGTTTTTATTTATAAATGTTTGATGTGCCTCAAGGAGATTTTTTTATTGCTAATTTTTTTTTGAAAAGTATTTGAATGAGATTGTTTTCTGCATGTGTTTCCTGTGATTGCTTTGTTTTAATTTCGAGGACGAAATTTTTTTAGGGTGGATAGATTTGTCACCCCCAGTTTCCAGAAACAGGAGTATTTTTTGTCATTTTTTATTTTTAAATTATTTTGGAATTATTTATTTATTTATTGTAATATTTTGGGGTTATTTGAGTCGGGTTCGAATTTCAACACATACCGACTTGTATCGGGGACCCGGGGTAGTTTTGACTCTAGCGGGCCCACACACTAGTTAGGCATGGCCCACATAATATTAATTTTAGTCCACATGATATTAATTTTAGTTAGTGACTAGACTAATTATTTTGGTTAGTATTAATATGGATTAGTATTTTAGGATTGACCAAACTACCCCCGACTTAACCCCTTACCAATGTATTAGTAAATAGACTAGAAAAGGGGCTTTTGGACTTTTCCTAATAGGACAAAACCACCTTTTATTGGCCCATTGGTCATATGGTCAACCTGATTTTAATAATTGAACAAAACTCTGTCTGGATATACGAAGCTAGTTGGGACATCTCAGCTTCTTGGACATAAGCAAGATTGGATATTCACTCTGTTCAAGACTGAAGATCTGTTTGCCTACTTGAGTCTGTACTTCCTATGCAATATAATTTTTTACTTTATTTGAGTCTAGGAATACATTGTACACCGAGTCGTACTGGCAAATAGGCTATCCCCAAAATAGTTCAAAATATTTTTAAAATGACCTATCAAAATGTTTACAAAAAGGTTTTCAAAAAGGTTTTCAAAAATCACCAAAAATCTATTTTAAAACCCTAACCTAACCCTGACAGAACTCGGCCAGAGTTCGGTTGGTGGCCGTTTGATTTTTGAATTCTCTGGAACTTGGTCCTCCTGCAGTTGCGGATTTGACCGAGATTTGCTCATCGAGTTCTGCCCGAATTCTGACAGAGTTCTCCCTTTGGAATTCCTATAAATAGAGATGGATTTCGATCATTTCAATTCACTCATTCACTTTCAATCTTCTCTCTATCTAAAAAGCTTTCTGCCTTCCAAAGAGTTTTCTAGAGCTTTCATTTTCAGATCCCAAGCCAGTTACAATCCTCTAGTCGATTTGCCAGTGCGGTACGGTCTAGAAGTTTCTGAGAGATTGTAATCAGAAGGCTTGATTAAAGAATACCTCTTCACATTTGAATTTAGACGAGTTCTTCGTATCAAAGCTCGCGTTGTAGAAGTTGCAAGGACTTCGTAAGAAAACTTGCGGTTTTTCCTATAGTGGATTCAACTGGTAGCAAGAGTTCAACCGACTGGATTAGTCCTCAACAGAGGGATACCAGTATACATCGCTGTCTTTGCGTTTGCTTTCTGAACTCTGCCTTTACATTATTTCAACTGTGATTATATACTGTGATTGTGTTGCTAACATTTTTTAATTAGCATTATTCTGCTGCCAACTCTATTCACCCCCCTCTAGAGTATTACGCTTTACTATATCGTTCCTAAAATTGGTATCAGAGCGGGTGTTACAAGTAAAGCGAGGTAACAGTGCTATTATTTATTCATTATTTATTAGATCACAGCACATCACATGGCTACTATAAAATTCACAAGTGAAGGTCAGGCCACAAACAGACCCCCTCTGTTTGATGGTACTAACTACACTTATTGGAAAACACAGATGAGTTTCTTCTTGAAATCTCTTGATTTTGACTTATGGGCTATTGTTCTTAATGGCTATCAGAAGCCACCTCGTATAAATGTCGAGGGAGTTTTGGTTGAAAAACCCCAAAGCAGTTATACAGAGGAAGAAAAGAAAAAGGCCAGTCTTGACGCACGTGCCATTAATGCTCTTTTTTGTGCCTTAGACAGAATAGAATTTAACAGGGTATCTACATGCACAACGGTAAATGGTGTGTGGAAGCTTCTCGAAGTTACACATGAAGGCACGACTCAAGTCAAGGAGTCAAAAGTCAGCAGACTTACTCAAGAGTACGAGGCGTTCAAAATGAAGCCAAATGAAACAGTCACACAAATGTTCGAGAGGTTCTTGGATATTGTAAACCCTTTGTCCTCCTTAGGCAAAGATTACAGTAACCACGAAAAGATTCGCAAACTCCTGCGAGCTCTCACCAAGAACTGGATTCCAAAGGCTACAGCTATCATTGAAGGAAACGACCTCACCACAATGTCACTTGAAGTACTCATGGGTAAACTACTCACTCATGAACTGGAGCTACAAGATTTTGAAGAGCCTGCTCCAAAGGAGAAGACTATCGCCCTCAAGGCTCAGCACAGAAAAACTGCTGAAGATGACTCAGATAGCAGTGGATCTGACGCTGAAGATCAAGCTCTCCTAGCAAGGAAGTTTAAAAGATTCATGAGACATAAGAAGAGAGTCAAAGAGAACAACAGCAACAACTGTATCAAGAAGATGTTGTCTGTTATGGCTGTAAGAAGAAGAGACATATGAAGAAGGACTGTCCCATCAACTCATCATCGAGCAAGAAGAACAACAGGTATGAAAAAGACAACCTGAAAAGATCAACGTCTCGGAAATATGCCAACACCAGCATATGGCATGAGAGTGAAGCTAGCGACTCAGAAGATGAAAATTCAGAGGACGCTGCAAACATCTGCTTCATGGCAATCGATCAGGTACCTACTGAACCTGTAGAAACATATGATGACTTCACCTTTGAGCAATTAGGAGATGCCTTCAGTGACCTGATGCTTGACTACAGGAAACTGCGTAGTAAATATCAGACCGCTAAGAAGGTACTCAAAGAGTACAAAGGAGAAATATGAAGACTTACCGACCTACTAGCTGAGGTTAGAGCTAATGTTAGTGAGTCTGGTGAGCTTTCCTCTATAAAGCTCTTATTACACGAGACTAAACAGTCATCCGAAGAGAAAGACAAGATTATAGACCAATTGAGAGAAGATCTTTCTAGAGAAAAGAAAAGTCTTCAATCTGCACAAATCAGAATGGAATCACTCACTTCTGATTATACTAAGTTATATGACACTTCCAAAAGGTTGGAAATTAGGTTAGGAAAACAGCCTGAGGCTGCTGCTTCCTATCCTAACACGTGTCACTTACCGAGAATTCGGAATATTCCCAAGCCAAATACTGTCAGACCAAACCATATAAAACCTTTACCCCAAAAGGTTAAGCCCAAACATGATCATAGGTATGCATTCTTCTATACTAGAAAACCTAAACCTACCAACCATGCACACCACTCAGCTTTCAACACTCGACATGCACAATGTCATTATTGTGGCCTCATTGGTCATATATCATCTGCATGTAGAATGAGAAAGCTTGTAGATTTAAATGTTTATGCTTGGATACCTAAAGCTAACAATTCAGGACCCTACAAGAAATGGGTACCAAAGGCTTCATCTGCAAACTGTTTTGTAGGTAGAACACCCTTCATATGCTAGAAGCAAATGGATCCTCGACAGCGGTTGCTCACGGCATATGACCGGTGACGCTACCCTATTTGCAACACTGTCGAAGAAGAAGAAGGAAGGTTATGTTTCCTTCGGTAATAATTTGAAAGGGTATATTATTGGTATCGGTGATGTTGGTAAGTCTCCCTATCCCGTGATTAAAGATGTCTGTCTGGTTACCGAGTTGAAACATAATCTGCTCAGCATAAGTCATCTAGCTGATCATGGTTATGGTATCAACTTTGGCAAAGACAAATGTACTATAGTTGATAGCTCAACTGGTAGTACTATCTTTGAAGGAATCAGGGAAGACAATATATATGTTTTCTATCTGCTGGAAGAAGCTAACATTTCAGGTAGATGCTTAATGGCCAAAAGTGATGAGAGTCATCTATGGCACATGAGACTCGGTCATGCAAACATGGATACAATTTCAAGATTATCCACAAAGAAGATAGTACGCGGTTTACCAGACATAACATTCAAGAAGGATTCGGTATGCAGCCAATGTGAAAAGAACAAGGCTACCAGATCCACATTCAAGTCTGTAAACGCAGTATGTACTACTAGACCTCTACAATTGCTACACATGAATTTATTCGGTCCTAGCAGAGTTGCTAGCCTCGGAGGTAAATTATATGCATTTGTTATTGTAGATGATTTTTCTAGATACACGTGGGTATATTTCTTGACACGCAAGAATGACGCATTATCCGAATTTGTCACCTTTTGCAAGAAAGTACAAAATGAAAAAGGTTACATGATCACTCGAATTAGAAGTGATCATGGAGGCGAATTCGAGAATGCTGATTTCGAGCAATTTTGTGACACACACGGTTTCATACACGAGTTCTCCTGCCCTAGAACTCCACAACAAAATGGAGTTGTGGAACGTAAGAACAGAACTCTAACCAAAATGGCCAGAGTGATGTTAAATCAATTTAGCCTACCCAAATACTTCTGGGCTGAAGCTGTCAATACAGCTTGCTTTGTGCTCAATAGAGTTCTAATTCGACCCAAATCGAAGAAGACTCCATTTGAGTTATGGTTTGATAGAATTCCTTCAGTTTCATACTTTAAGATTTTTGGCTGTAAGTGCTTTATTCTTAATACTAAAGACAACTTGGGAAAGTTTGACGAAAAGGCCGATGAAGGTATATTTCTAGGTTATGCGGCCTAGAGCAAAGGGTACAGAGTCTTCAACAAACGTACCATGATCATCGAAGAATCAATCAACGTCACTTTTGATGAAATGAACCAAATGACTCACGATGATAGTGATGAAGATCTGCCTACATCAAGTTCAATATCAGCTGAACCTGAACCAAGCTCTGCACTAGCTGAACCCCCTAGAGGAGATCCAGGAACCAGCTACCTACAGAGTCTACCGAAGAGGTTAAAATTCACAGCTGATCATCCACAAGATTTGGTAATTGGTGACATTACCAAAGGAGTAAGTACTCGATCATCCAGTAGAGATATTGTTTCTAGTGTTGCATTTATTTCACAGCTAGAACCTAAATCTATTGATGAAGCATGTAGTAATAGTTTCTGGATAGATGCCATACAAGAGGAATTGAACCAATTCGAATGGAATCAAGTTTGGGAACTTGTTCCCAAGCCTATTGATCATCCGGTCATTGGAACCCGTTGGGTATTCCGAAACAAACTAAATGAGGATGGTTTAGTAACTCGTAACAAGGCTCGACTCGTAGCTCAAGGATACAATCAAGAAGAGGGTATCGACTACGATGAGACTTATGCCCCAGTTGCGAGATTAGAATCCATTCGAATGTTATGTGCATTTGCATGTTTTCATGATTTCAAACTTTTTCAAATGGATGTAAAAAGTGCTTTTCTAAATGGCTTTATAAAAGAAGAAGTTTTTGTAGCACAACCTCCGGGTTTCACGGATTTCAAAAATCCTGACCATGTTTTCAAGTTGAAGAAAGCCTTATATGGTTTGAAACAAGCCCCTCGTGCTTGGTATGACCGTCTAAGCTCTTTTCTACTTGACAACGGTTTTTCAAAAGGAAAGGTTGACACTACACTATTGTAGCTTCCCTTCCCGAAATTCTTAAAATATTTTATTATTATTTATTTCATTTAAATGGTGACTTTAGAATTTTAGAAATGATTATTTAGTTAATTATTATGGTAGGTGATTTTATCCATGACTAAGTTTTGGAGTACAAGACGACTAGGAATCATGGCACGGGTAGTGCAGCGGCGTGCCTTGACTAGTGTATTAGCCATGCCAAGGGAGACCCAGCCATAAGTGTGTCCTAACTAAGAAAACCAGGTCAAGTTACGACTTAACACTTACCGAAGATTATTTAACTATTAATTATATTATTGAGGTTAGGGAAAACTGATTATACCATTTTAGCCGGACTAGACTCGAACTGAGCCCAAGTCCATGTAGGTCATACGGCATGTCCAATGACGTCCGTATTGATATAATTTGGTACGAGCGTGTGATATTCCGTATTGTGATTTAATGAATATTTTCTAGTAGTCGTATTAAATATTATAAATACCAGTATTAGTTGATATTCAATGGAAATTATATAAGTGGGTCCTTGTACGTTTTGGGACTACTAGAAGACTGTGCGAATGATATATGCCTATTATTGGCATATTAAAATTTGTTATTATTCTTATTATTATTTTATTGGGCTTGTTATTTAATATTATTATTTTATTAGTTATATTATTTTATTGTCGAATAAATAAATATGTGTATGAATATATAAATATGTACATGGGTATATATATAAAGGTATAATATATATAAATGTAGGTATATATAGATATTATATATGTAATTGAATGTATATATAATTTTATATAATAGTGAAATTGTAGGTATATATAATTATATATAATAGTGCCGTGTGTATATATATATATATAAATATATGTATATAAATGTATATATATATATACGTAAAAAAAAAAATGTATATATATATATACGTATATAAAGGTATATGTACATAAATGTATGTATATGCTTATACGTATGTATACGTGTATATATACGTATGCAGGTGTGTATACATATTATGCATTTATATGTATATATATAGGGTTTATATACTAAGTTATATATGATTGAATATATACACAAGGAGGAAATCCCACCCATACCGAGCCCATGCTCGGCCAACTAAGGCCAACCCAGCTGAGCCACGAACAGCTTGGCCCAAAACACCAAATCCCAGCCCTGCTACTGGACCGACCCGACTTTTCCCCCATATCAGTAAACCCCCACCCCCGCGTCTGTTTATACAGTAGAGAGAGATCGAGAGATACGAACTCTCAACCCTAACGTAACCACGCGCCGCCGACCCTTCCTTGGGCGTGTCCCGTGCGCGCGCGCGCCGCCTAGGGCGCCGCCGGACGGACGGCCAGGCGCGGGAGCCAGCCTCGCGTACATAGGCGCGGATGCAACAGCGCTTGGACAGCAGAACGCTATGGTGACCCCAACTTCGCCATCAAAAATCATCCTCGCCGCTCGATCTTTTTCCGAGATTCTTCTTCAGGTACGACTACTACATAACCGCCTTCAAATTCCTCTAATTACTTTTATATAGGTGCTCAAGAACGGCCCGACAAATCGATGCAAAATCGAGTAAAAATGTCCCAATAAAAACAGAACACTAAACTGTTGTAGAGCCCTCTTTAGCAGTCGTTTCTGGAACGACAGATAGACGAACACAAAATCTACCTGAAGGCGCTGTTAGACCACCTATAGGGCTCCCACACCCTTTTTACGGAATTTGAATTCATCGACCGAGTGTCGAGGAATCCGCTTCCCAAGTTTGCCGAAAACCTGTTTTAAAAATTGGAAAATCGCTCCACACGACGTGCGTCACGCCAATCCGGACGACGTGGTCGCGTACCGAAAGGATCGAAAGCTGCGTAACGGCTTTGTGGTCGTGTGGGCTTTGATGGAATTCAAATTGGTCGCGTGTGCGCGACGAATTTGATGAGTATCCGTCGAAATTTACCGTATCGTGTACGTTGTAAATTTCTCAATTACTTTGTGCACGTTCGTCAGATCGAGACGAAACTTGCGCCAACAGGACCGTATCATTTTTCTGGTCATGCATGCCAAGTTTGGTCCAATTCTGAGACAGTTGATAAAATTACCGTTTTGTGGGCCCCGCGGTTCCACTCAACGGGCGATTTTGTGCACGGCCCGCCGGAATCCAACTTTGGACATACGGTTGGGTTCGTATCGGAAAACTAGATCCGTAGATATGTAGTTTGACAACTTTAGAGACCATTGACTCTGGCACGCTTTTCGGTGCAAAGCGGGTCCAACGGCGGACATCGTTTTTGCCCAAAATTACCGTTTTGCCCCTGTGTCCAGAATTGGACTTAAGGACAGGTAATCCTAGCTAATTGGACTATTCTGAGATCATTGGTATTGTCTATTTCAGCTTCAGGGGACTGTTGTACGGGTTTTGACTATTGGGGGCATATTGAGTGATTTGGATCATCGGTTTCACCAGCACAGGACCACAGGCGAGTACAGTTTATTGTTTGCATTTCGATATTGATCTTTACTATATTTTATTGATTGGTCATTAGTTATGTGATATTTTTATACTCTATTATAAATTGTTGAGTCGGGAATGAGAAGTACCAAGGATGTGTGATCCAACCGTAGACCTCGTAGACATTGTTTATTTTCATGCAGTAGACCTCGTAGACATTGTTTATTTTCATGCAGTAGACCTCGTAGACATTGTTTATTTTCTGCAAGTAGACCTCGTAGACATTGTTTATTTTCTGCAAGTAGACCTCGTAAAGTAGACCTCGTAAAGTAGACCTCGTAAAGTAGACCTCGTAGACCGTGCGGTGTAGCACCCCAGACCGATCACATGTCAAAGGTACTTCTAAAGGTGGAAAGTATATTGGTCTATTTATTACTATTGATTTCCTTACAGCTTTACTGTTATTTTCAAAACTCATGACTAATGCCTAACCTTTGTCTTATAGTCATTTTCTTTATTTGAAATTACATTTAGTGAATTGTGCTCGTTCCATTCCTGACTGGAAACCAACATTTTCAGGTTAGCCGAGGATCACTTAGTTTGGGGAGTGATGGTATACTTGCAGACGGGAAGCCTAGAGATTAGCTAGTTAGTGGAGTTGTAGCCATTCAAATATTTGTACAAGTTTATATTTTTCAGCAAATATAAAACTTGTGATCTTTGTAAATTAAATTAATTATGTGAATGAGCATGGTTTGTGATTCTTGATCTTCATGGCCGTGACAGCGTTCTACCGCCGACACTACGGCGTAGGCTGACTTGGACACGTCTCGTATCCGTTTAAAAAAAAAACGGGTGCGGGTCGTGACAACTATTTATTAAATCCTTTAATGGCAAGCTGCTTTTAATTCAAATCTATGTTGATGATATCATATTTGGATCTACTGATGAATCTCTTTGTCAAGAATTTTCTAAGTGTATGCAGAATGAGTTTGAGATGAGCATGATGGGAGAGCTGAAGTTCTTTCTCGGATTGCAAATCAAACAAACCGACAATGGGATGTTCATTAATCAAGCCAAGTACACAAAAGATTTGCTAAAGAAGTTCGATCTGGACAATGTCAAACCTATTGGCACTCAGATGGCAACTTTAACAAAGCTTGATTCTAACGAACAAGGCAAGCCAGTCGACACACGTAAGTATCGAGGTATGATTGGTAGTTTACTTTACTTAACTGCTAGTCGTCCAGATATAATGTTTAGTGTTTGCCTGTGTGCACGTTTTCAAGCTAACCCAAAGGAATCACATCTGACCGCAGTTAAGCGTATCTTCTGATACCTTAAGGGCACTTCTTCTGTCGGCTTGTGGTATCCCAAAACTAAATCCTTTGACCTTATTGGTTATTCGGATACAGATTTTGCTGGATGCAAGGTTGATAGAAAAAGTACTAGCGGTACATGTCATTTCTTAGGCAAGGCTCTAGTCTCTTGGTTTAGTAAAAAGCAAAATTCTGTAGCCTTATCAACAACAGAGGCTGAGTATATCGCCGCAGGACGTTGTTGTGCTCAGATTTTGTGGATAAAACAAACCCTAGAAGACTTTGATTTATTTTTCACATATATTCCCATTTTCTGTGATAACACGAGCACCATTAATTTGACTAAGAATCCTGTATGTCATTCTCGTACTAAACATATCGAGATTAGACATCATTTTCTTAGAGATCATCATCAAAATGGAGATATAAACCTTGTGTACATAGATACTGAAAATCAATTAGCTGACATCTTCACTAAACCTCTAGCGGAAGATCGTTTCAATTATTTACGTCGAGAATTAGGAATTTTGGACGTCAATAATATTAATTGATTTTATTTTATGATTATATATCATTATGCAAAAACTGTGTTAGAGACAAGCTAATAAAGAGTCTGTCTGTCACCACAACTACGGTTGAAGCGAAGCGGTACTTAAGAGTTCCCCGGTGAACCTCCGCCAGCTGGGACAGTACTCCTACAGCTAATCTGAGACAGTCACTGTGTAATGACACTTAATTCATAAAATATTATTAATTATGTTATTTGAAGACTAAAATAACTAATCTTTGAATTAAATATTTGCAACGAGTCAATGAAAAAGAAGTAGCAAAAATCAACCTGAAAGAACCCTAGGCGAATTCGGCCAGAGCTCTGACCGAATTCGGCCCGAGTTCGGTTGAGGGTGTATGTGTATATATACAGAACCCGAGAGCTTCTTCTCTTCCATTGCTTCCAAACTTTCAAACAGCAGCTCCAGCCGCCCGAAACTCCTCCAAACCCTAGGTATTCACCAACCCATTGCTCCCTATCTACTTGGTGAAATCCTTCCAAATTTTGGAATCGTGCGGAGATCGTTCTTCTCTACAACATATCCAATTTTCGTGAGGTATAACTCCCTCTCTCTCCACCTTTCAAATTAGTGCTTTTTATTTCAATGGCACCTAGATTTAATCCGTCTAAGAGGAAGAAGACCACTCCTAGTGAGGAAGGGTCCTCTTCGAATCCTCATACGGATTCTTTGTTTTCGCCGGTCCAAAAGAGCGACGGCGCTTTCGATGGGTTCTTCTTTCAAACCCTCGATCAAGCTTTATTATGGTACGGTGACTTTTCCACCCGATCCATATGTAGCGGCGCTCCGGTTAAATGGACAGTATTCCCTGATCATCGTCACTTATTTGAGGTATTAGGGTTACACTTACTTGTTAAACTGTTCTTCCCAATATCTACTAATGCTATTAGATTGTTTTATTGCAATCTCGTAGTTAACACTTTTGACGTGAGCACACGTGTTGGAGGCATAGACATTGAGTTCAATGATGTCCTCCTAGCGGAGATTCTTGGTATTCCCAATGAAGGTGAACCGCTAGTTGATATCACGGAATTTGATTTCCCCGAAGGCGCTACACTCACGAGTTTCAAAGCGGAACTCTGTGCACCTGACAGAGTACGTTCTGGAAAGTTCAAGGCTAACAACATGAACTTGTTTAACTACGAATTGCATCGCATCATCTACTCTACTCTTCTTCCAAAATCCACTTCCAAGGATGATGTGACTTCGCTTGAGCTGTCCGCCATATACCATATTCTTAAGGGGATTCCTTTTTCCACCCCTAAGACAATCATTCAGATGATGGGACGTTGTCGTGCTAGAGATCGAAATCTCTCTTACGCGATGATTCTCCCTCGTATCTTTCAGCGATTCGAGATCGATCTATCGACTTGTACTCAGGACTCTGAGCCCAAGTTACTCCAGCTTTCTCGTCGCAGCCGGACTGCTTCAGCTCCACCTCCTGCTCCTCCTACTGCACCATCTTCACCACATCAGCCGTATGCCATGACTTTTGAAGGCATACATCAGTATATTTCACTTTGCACATCTTGATGACGGACATGGCTCACGAGCGTGAGTTTTGCGATGTCACCCGTTATCAGGCGATGGCAAACTCCTTGGCTGATCTTCGGTTCGCTCAGACTGGTTATTCAGCCGGTTCCATCCCTCGAGATCCCGCTTTTTCGGGTTACCGCTGTGAGGATGAGGCTGTTCATGCCTACGTCTAGCCAGGTAACGTCTATGACTGGTATCGTGCACCTCGAGATTACGTTGGTGAGTTCTATGCTGGCGTCCCTACTCATCCTACTGGCGCTGGTACTTCTGGTGCTGGTACTTCCGGTCATGCTGGCCACGCCGCTGATGATGTTGATGAGGATAGTGATGATGAGATCTGATTTGATTATTAGTGATATTCTATTGTATACTTGGAAATGCTCCGACATTCCAAGTTTTTATCATTTACTTTTTATCAGTACTTTGTAGTTTGCTATCAGTACTTTTTATCTTCATGGACATGTTTATGATGTTTCATTTATGACATCTCAGTTTATTTCAGCATTTTGTTTAAGCACTATCTCTTTATACTGCTTCTCCATTTTAAACTGCCTGTGAAATAGCATGCCTGAGATTTTTTTTGTTTTTGAAGCAATACATGCCAGTGATGATAATTTATAGAAACATTACATGGCTGTGATGCTATATCTCTAATTCTTATACTATATTTCTTTTATTTGTTTTCTCGCTATTTGTTACTTATGCATTGATTGCGGGGGAGTCTTCTGCATTTACTGCGGGGGAGCCTTCTCTTGTGCAATTATTTTGCTAAGTGACAAAGGGGGAGAAAATTAAAAATGATCTAACTTTTTTTTTGAGTTAAATACAGGTTATGAACAATTTCACGTTTTGATTATTTTTTGAACAAGCTTAATGTTATATCATTCATAGTTTGTCAACTATCAAAATGGGGGAGATTGTTGGCCCATTGGTCATATGGTCAACCTGATTTTAATAATTGAACAAAACTCTGTCTGGATATACGAAGCTAGTTGGGACATCTCAGCTTCTTGGACATAAGCAAGATTGGATATTCACTCTGTTCAAGACTGAAGATCTGTTTGCCTACTTGAGTCTGTACTTCCTATGCAATGTAATTTTTTACTTTATTTGAGTCTAGGAATACATTGTACACCGAGTCGTACTGGCAAATAGGCTATCCCCAAAATAGTTCAAAATATTTTTAAAATGACATATCAAAATGTTTACAAAAAAGTTTTCAAAAAGGTTTTCAAAAATCACAAAAAATGCCAGCCACAATGAGGATAGGGTTGAGCCTCCCATTTGTCATTATCCATCTATTTTTCTCTCTCTTGTTCTTCCCCAAATTTCTAGAGAGCAAATCCCTATCATTTCTCCACCAAATCAACTTCTTCTTCCACCAAATCTTCTTCTTTTCTCCTCTACTCCATGAAAAGGAGGAAGCTACCCAAGTTTGGAAGGATTCGGAGCTCGTTCGTGTTCTTTTGGAATCTCTACGTGTCGGTGTCGCTCCGGGAAGGCTTTTTTTCGATTCGATCTACCGGGAGGTATAAATTCCTTCTCCTTTTCATTTTCTGATGCATATAGGTCTATTTTGAACCCATAGGAATGACCTCCATGGTTGTATCTCCATTTGTGTCCATTTTTTGTCCATTTGGAGGTCATAGGAGTGTCCTTTGTGTTGTGGATGTGTTCATGTTACATATATAGATTTATATATATATATATATTGTAATGAGAGTGTATCTATATTTATATATGTAATAAATGGTTCATGATGATTATATAATCAAGTTTGTGAGTATGGTTCCTCATATTATTATTGCTATTATTGTTGTGGATAATTAGGATATATACTGTGTATTCTTTTGGCTCAAACTATTTAAATCCGTCATGATTTTTATCCACGTTTTTAATTTCAGTCCTAACTTAGAAATGTCATAACTTCTAGCTCAAAGCTCGGTTTAATCTCCCGTTTTTTTAAAAGAAGCGTATTGAAGTTAGCTTTCTAAAAACATGTATTAATAGGCCTAATTCTTTCTGTAACTTTCTGGAGAATTATTTGAGTGTCAGTTATACGAAAGACAAACGCGTTCTCGGTGTTTTCGCGATTCCGAGAGTTTTCGGAAACAAAAACGCGATCCGTTTGATGTTTCGGAAAGCTAACACATAGATCTATAACATACTTTAATCTTAGAATTTAATTCATGCTGAGTTGGTACAGTATTGATTATTAGTAGGAGTTACTATTCGGCATATGCATTTTGTGTACCCTTGTGTGTAATATAATGTTCTATTTGATTTTAACCCATGTTAATGTATATACATTATGTAACTAAATAGAGAATGCAAGCATGAGTAAATGGTTAAATAAATGATGTATGAGGTGTAAGTATCCTATCTAATGTAAGCATGTATAAGTATGTCTTGTAATGAATATGTAGGTTCCATAGTATGTAATGTATGGTGCATATAGTAGTGTAAGAGAATAAATGAATGATGAATGAATGCAAGCATGAATGTAATGTAATAATAGATGTAATATATGTAATATACAAGTTAATGAGATGTAATGTTCTATGTTAACACAAATCCTATATTATCTCATGTACCCCCTTACACTATGTTGACACTATCACACTTGACACATTATTCACTTACACTTTGACACTCTTTGATATGTATACACTATGTATGCCCATTTAACCCTCACTTGCCCCTTTGCCATGTTCACATACACACACGTAGCCTCTTAAATAAGTATTTATGAATATAATTAACTTAGCTATGTATGTATATTACATATATGTTAGCATATTATGTTGTAATATATATAAGTTTATATAACCATTTGAAATGCCATGATTATAGACCTAATATTGAATACCAATATATGCATGTGTGTATATGTGTAGACATGTATAGCTTAAAGTAATATATTACCTAGTGTATATCTAATATGAATTCTTGCCTATTTGAGTATTGAATAATTGCATGCTATATAGAGTCGGGTGTATGTTGGATTGTATAGCCTTGTATTGATGTGTGCTTACTAGGATAGTCTTGGTTAGGCCTAGTAAGACTTGCTGGGTTAGGACATGACCTAGTTTGACCTAGTTTGACTAGTGCAGTTGACCAGAGTTGACCAAGGGTTGACTTTGGTCTAGTTGATCTAGATTCATGTAGAATGCATTGTAGTGCTTTATATTACCCTTCTGGACATGTTGTGATTTGTGTTGTTCTAATTAGGAGCCAGACACCTTGTAACCTGTGTTGCTTTAAATAGGACTCTGTGGCTTCAGTTGGACCCTCTATACTTATCAGCTCAGGACCGCAGGCGAGTACATTCACTGATAGTTTTCATTGTCTTGATATCTACTATATCTGATTCAGTCGTAGTATTTTACTTGATTCCCGACACGACGGTTCACGGACTAGTATACGTCGGATCCTGTCATGAGATGTTATTCCTGGACTTTCTTGGTATATAGGTATGAGATATTTCTGTGTTCCTGTACTTGTATAGACATTGATTTGGGAGTGGGCTGGCCCCCTGCTCTCGAAACCTGTGTCATGACGTGCCATGTCCGGATCCGTGATACTATTCGGGGGATAGAGGGAAATTATTAGGGGTTATGTGATCAAAGCCTCCGTGTGTTACTATATATTGCTAGCGCCACCCTCACCTCATGTAGGGTGTAGCAGATACCCCGTGCCGGTTATCCAGGTTGGCCGGCATGACCCTTTCCAGAGATTTTCGTGTGATTGCCGGGCCAAGTGGATAACCTTTCCGCGTTTTCCAGCCGATCACATTTCGCCCTAATAGTTCAAATCACTTTTTTATATTTGTTGTCATATCTTACATTCCAGTTCACCTTTACTTACTGTACTTTCACTATGCTATGATTCATTTCTTATATGCTCTACTTGCCTTTTATACTGTACCATGACTACGAGACTAAGTTCTGTTTGAAAGAAGGGTTACAACCCCGGTCATTGTTTGGTTTAAGGGTTGTAACTCAGCTTTCAAATGGTTCCCAAGTCGTCGATATCTTTGTCTACCTGTTTCGTACTGTACCATGGTTATGGGACTAGGTTCTGTTTGGAAGAAGGGTTACAACCCCGGTCCTTGTTTGGTTTAAGGGTTGTAACTCGGTTTTCAAATGGTTCTCAAGTCGCCGATATCTTTGTCTTGTATTTCTTTATTACTGTCTCTTATAGTATTTTTCAATTCATATGGAACTGCTGTGGGTGTTTGTACTTGCTCATTTTCCTGACAGGATATGTTGACAAAATTTTACAAATAACTTGGAGTTTTCCTGCTAGTCTAAAGGAGCCACATTAGAGGTTGTTTAGTTAGCTATTTTCAGTTGTCTGGAGTTGTATTTACTTGTGGATTACTGTATTTGAGTTTGAGATGTATTTCTGGGTTATGTATCTTAGACACTTAGACTCCTATCTGTTGTATCTCTTTTCGATTTCATGTTTTATCTATCTTCCTTTATGCTCTACCTTAGATGTGATTGAGTTTACATTCTGTTATGTCACCCCCATTCGGGGAGTATAAACTGTTTAGTCTTATATTGTTAGATGCATTGAGACCTAGGACAGCGTTCTACCGTCGACACTGCGGCGTAGGCTGGGCATTGTTACGTTCTTGTCACGCCCCAGAACCAGAATACTGGAGAGCGGGGGAATGACTCAGCCAGCTACGTATTACGGGTAGATGAATACCGTATAATACGATCAATGCTGTCTAACCAGACGAGGGGGTACATACTACATAAAAGTCTTACTATGGTCATTATACATCTATTGTCTCAATCATTGGAACAAGGAAACAGAAAATAGAGAACATATAAGATAAAGCAGTAAGGCGTCCCAAACGCTCAGTCAAAATGTTCTTTAAGATCTGGCTTTACAAAACATAGCCAGATGATATAGCAAGTATACACAATTGTTATCAGCTGCAGTCTGACTTAATTACAATTATGCAAAAGTAAATACAAGACTATCCGACTAACATGTCGGTGCCAAACGGCTAAGTATAAAGTAAATGACAAAATGAGCGGGGAAGTAAGGAACCCACTCGAGTCCTCCTGCAATCATGCCCCTAGTATTGACCATCTTGGAGGTGGAAGTACGCTGAGTCCTCGAGAACCGGCTCTAAATCTGGCCATGCAAAACCAGAGAGGTTAGACCTCTAATAGCAAGTACGACAAGGAAGGACGATAAGAAGGATTAAACCAGTAAGTAAGAGAAATATAATAATAGATCTTTGCTTGCTACTAAGATTCACATAACGTCACGGCACTTCGAACCAACCTTCCAACCAAACAAGGACAGAAGTTGGCTCGTCATGTCCTGACGTTCTGATCATCCCAGTTAGGTAACATAGTAAGTACAGTACACAATCAAATCATCTTGGACGGCCAATCAATTCCTACGGCTTGCTATTGTGAGTCCCAAGTTATCCTGGAATTATGCAATTAGGGATTCCTCAGTTCATACTATGTGCGAGCAAGGCTAGTCTATCCAGTCAATCAATTGCGCCAATCATGTAGTTAGACGAGTCCCAGCGGGACGCCCGCCGTTATAGCATGTACAATAATATAAGCAGATACTGTTCCGTGCCCGTGTGGCAGATTTACAGTATCTGTGGGAACCAGCCGACCTGTCGGGCACTTAATAGTCCCAAGAGGGCTGCCATGTAAGAGCTCGGGAATCCATTCTCTCTATGCCATCGTTATTTTATTTGACTTAATGGTCTCTACGTTGAGTGAAGTTCCATGCCGTGGATCATAGTCATTCAATGAGTACTTTCGTACGGGTACGATATGCGCAACTCTACAATGATACCCGTGCGGCTAGGTTGTAGGTCTTACATAGCGTGATGCAACAATCAAATCTGACCACGGGATAATCATGCCTTGACCATAAAGTACACATGCTGTTTTTGTAAAATAGATAAATAAATAATTTGAAACCTGCATGTGCCTGTATGCCAATATTCGGGATTGGCTAATCGAGTACAATAGTTCATTACATGAACGTGTCTCATTCATTTCATTCAATAAGACGACTAGCCAGTCTCTTAGTTCCAATTGGGAACGCATGATCAATTTTAGTATAGATAACCATTTTTATCAATGGTATCAAGGTATGAAAGTCAATTTGTATTTACACGGGGTCAAGTCTGTGTAGGCCTTAAAAATGAAAGTTACGCTGAGTTGATCTGAGTTGAGTCTCAAAGTCACGCTGAGTTGATCCAGACAAATGTTTAAAAATTACGCTAGAGACAGTTCATCATTTGTCAGAAGTGTCATTATGACTGATGGCACGACAGTCGAAGAATGTTTCTCGTATGCCACGTATGCACAGAACTCGAGAGATTACAGCCGACTATTGCGTGACTTTTGAAATCTTCTTCAACAAGACTCAGCCTTCATCAAGTTGGCGTACCAAAAGAGCTTCTTGTCATTTAATGCGACTGACAAGGTAATCACTGTCAGAGATTTTGTGTCAGTCGAGGCACGTCGAATCAAGACAGCTGGCAGTCCTGCCTCAAGCTTGCGTATATTTTGAGCCTTCTGTTCAAGTCTGCGTGTATTTTAAACTTTTATGTTCCTTCATCAAGTTTGCGTGGATTTTGAAGCTTTTTAGCCCCAAGTCTACGTGGATTCTGAAGCTTCCTGCTTCTAAGTTTGCGTGGATTTTGAAGCTTTCTGACCCAAGTCTGCGTGGATTTCGTCCTCAACGAGCCTGCGTGGATTTCATCAAATTGGAGTACGTGGCAGCCATGCCACTGATCTCTCGCCTGCGTGTCCTGTAACTTGCACACGACTCATGCATGATTGCCACGTGTCCAACAGTTACAGGCCACGTCCAGTAACTGCTCATAACCTTGCGTATGTTAAATCCTGCGTGATTTTTAGCTATGCAGAGGCCATGAAGACAGTTATCTTTTTCAGTTATTTTTGACTCTATAAATAGAGTTCTTTTCTCATTCATTGTACAGATACACAGATATCTAAATTGCTGTTGAAATTTTGAGAGCTTTTCTTCTTCGCATCGTCCAAGGGATAAAGCGATCGTCTTCTAGATCGGATTCCTACAGTTGTAATTTTCCCAGATACACAATAAATAAAGTGAATTTATTTATGGAAAACAGTCGAATGCTACGTTGATGATATTGCGGAAAATAGTGAATTTATTTTCCCCGATCGGTACATACTTATCAACGAGCTATGAGCACTATATTCCGTGAACATTTGCGGAAAATAGTCGAATGCTACGTTGATGATATTGCAGTCATAAGTCAACAAAAAGAGGATCACATCCAAGATTTGAAGACTATTTTTTATCTAATGCGTAAGCATCAATTAAAGATGAACCCTACTAAGTCCTTCTTAGGCATCTCTAGTGGCAAATTTCTCGGCTTCGTCATTACCGCTAAAGGTATACACGTGGATCCCGAGAAGATTAAAGCCATCCAAGAGATGCATCCTCCACGCACCTTAAAAGAGCTACGAGGATTTCAAGGAAGGATCGCTTATATCAGGAGATTCATCTCTAATCTTTCAGGACGCTGCAGGCCATTCAATAAACTTATGAAGAAAGGTGTTTCTTTTGTCTGGAATGATGAATATCAGAAAGCATTCGATGATATAAAACAATATCTGATGAGCCCTCCAGTATTGGTACCTCCTGTCTCAGGAATACCGTTCCTTCTATATACCCGAGCAATGAGTCATTCACTGGGTGCATTGCTCGCTCAAAAGAATAAAAATGGTCATGAACAAGCCATTTACTATCTCAGTCATACTATGACCGGAGCTGAACCTCGATATTCACCGGTCGAAAAAGAATGTCTAGCCTTGATGTTCGCTGTCCAAAAGACACGACATTATATCATAGGTCAGACTATTCATGTCATTTCCCGGATCAATCCTATACAGATCATGATGAAGAAACCCAGTATTTTGAATTCTCGATTGGCTAACTGGGGAATCTTACTTGCTCAGTATGATATGCATTACATTCCTCAGAAATCAGTCAAAGGACAAGCTTTAGCTGATTTTCTGGCTGCTCATTCAATTCCAGAAAATTCAAAACTCTATGATAAAATCCCAGATAAAGTCCTAGATTCAAATCAAATTGCTGAAGAAGATCCTACTTGGCGTCTATTCTTTGATGGAGCTTCGAGAATAGGTCCTAATAGTGATATTGTCGCTGGAGTTGGAATCGTTCTTGTGTCGCCAGAAGGTCTTGCTATCCAAAGGGCTTATTCTCTCGATCAACCATGTTCAAACAATGTAGCTGAGTACAATGCACTACTTATTGGTCTTCAACTCGCTAAACATCTGAATATTCAACATTTGGAAGCGTATGGAGATTCTAAAGTCATTGTCAATCAGATAAGGGGTACTTATGAAGTTCGCCATCAAGATCTGGTTCCTTATCATAGATCGGCTATATCTATGGCTTCTTCATTTGAAGGGTTCTTCATTGAGCATGTTAGACGAGCATGTAACACAGAAGCTGATGCTCTTGCCAATCTTGCGACGGTGTTGGCTATTCCAATTAGACGTCAACAAATGATTGTTGTCTACAATCGAGAATTATTTTATCTTGAAAACAATCTAACTCTAGGACTTCCAGTTGACGTTGAAGAATCAACATCTCATGATGTCAACACAACAAGAGGATTTGGATTTAGCCGTAAATCATTATCATCTTCATCTGATTCTAGCGTGGAATTCATCTTCAGTAATTCAGCTGAGACTCAGAATACGGATAAAGATTGGAGACT
Source organism: Iris pallida (assembly GCA_029216955.1). Taxonomy (NCBI): domain Eukaryota; kingdom Viridiplantae; phylum Streptophyta; class Magnoliopsida; order Asparagales; family Iridaceae; genus Iris; species Iris pallida. The sequence continues at coordinate 10,688,553 of JANAVB010035418.1, forward strand.
TCCTTTCTTAGATTTCGTATTGTATGATATTCTTCCAGATGATCCGAGTGAAGCGGCATCTATCAGACGACGATCACTCAGATTCTATTACAATCATACCACAAAAATCTTATATCGTCGAGCTTATGATGGTTTACTTCTTCGATGTATTGCCGGTGATGAGGTTCAACAAATTATTCGCGAAACACATGATGGAATTTGTGGAGCACATCAGCCTGGACCAAAACTTCAAGACCGTATTCGACGTATGGGTTATTATTGGCACACTATGGTATCAGATGCCATCGAATATGCAAGGAAGTGTAAAGCTTATCAAATCCATGCAGATTTTATTCATCAACCCTCGAAATTTCTGCATCCGACAGCAGCATCATGGCCCTTCGAAGCTTGGGGCATGGACATTATTGGTCCGATCAATCCGCCATCATCAAAAGGTCATCGGTTTATTCTCGCAAAAACCGATTATTTCTCCAAATGGGCTGAAGCTATTCTATTATCTGAAGTCAAGACTTCAAATGTCATCAACTTTATCAAGCATCATGTCATATACAGATTTGGTCTTCCTCGACGAATTATTCATGATAATGGTCCACAGTTCGTCAGTCAGAAATTTACTCGATTCTGTGACGATCATCGGATCAACAATGTGGCTTCTACCGCATATAATCCGGCAGCTAACGGATTAGCAGAAGCTTTCAATAAGACCATCATCAAGCTCCTAAAGAAGTTTGTCTCTACTAACAAACGTAATTGGAGTGAGAAACTTGGTGAGTGTTTGTGGGCTTACCGTACTACAGTTCGTAATGCTACTAAATGTACACCTTTCTCTCTGGTGTACGGATGCGAAGCTGTTCTTCCATTAGAGATTCAAATTCCTTCTTTAAGGATAGCAATCGCTAATGAACTTACTGCCGAGAATAATGATCGTCTTCGACTTCAGGAGTTAGAAGCTCTGGATGAAAAGCGATTATCTGCTCAACAGAATATCAAATTCTATCAAGCTAGAATTTCAAGAGCTTTTAACAAGAAAGTCAGAGTTCGAGCATATCAAAAAGGAGAACTTGTTCTAACAGTCAGACGTCCTATGACTATGACTCATATGAGCAAAGGCAAATTCGACGCAAAGTGGGAAGGTCCCTATATTGTGAGCAGAGTTTTCTCAAATGGAGCTTATCAACTCTCAGAACTTGATGGTCGGAAAGTTATGATGCCTATCAATGGCAAATTCCTTAAAAAGTATTATGTATAAATATAAATACTTATAAATCATCAGACAAGTTCATGTTTATAAATAAAATTTTATTTTAATCATGAACGATAGTACATAATATTAAGGAAGATCACTATCATCCTTCTCTACATTTGGACGCGGACTGCTGCCGTCCTTCTCGAAAACACGATCAGCAAAAGAGCTGAGAACTTCTTTGCTGGAGCCCACGAGAAACTTGCAGATTGCCATCCTCATGGCTTCCTCTTCTTCAGTCCTTCCTGGATCAAGCAGAAAGTCCAGAATATCTCGTGGCGGCTTGGGTGCACACGAGCCTTCGCCTGCTTCTGTCTTCTTCGTTTGAAAGGGATCGGTAGGGTTTTCCTCCATACCCTTCTGAACCTTCGAGACGATTTCAGCCTTCTTGGATGCTTCTTCAGACGACATTTTTATGTTGAAGAGTAGAAGTGTTCGTTCTTGTTAGATTTCTGCTATATTTATAGACAGAAATACCTCGAATAATAAAGCGACACATTCATCGGACGGTTCGCCCGTTCATTAATGCTTGACGGTTCATCCGTTCATTTATTACATTCATCTGACGGTTCGTCCGTTCATTAATGTTTGACGGTTCATCCGTTCATTTGTCATATTCAACCGACGGTTCACTTGCTCATTATCACTTGACGTTTGTCCGTTCATTATCTTCTATCAATTTATTAAAAAAGTGGGGATTCGTTATTTATCACATTTTCATAAACCTCTGAATAAATGCTGAATCTACCTACTCATCTATCATTTTCCATTTTCTGCATAGAAATTAATCTATTTTTCTTTTGAGTTCCTACATATTATCACGTCCATATTATCTCTGATAATATTATGTACTCTAAATCAGAAAAGAAGGTTTCATTATCTATCATGTCCACAATTCATCCAAATAGATACAAATCATTGAGCATAGAAGGATTATCATTTCCACTCTCATATCATCATAAAAAGTCTATTACATTTTCTTAGACTTTCTTACAAATCATAATGGAAATCTATTACAATTTTGGATTTTTCATTCTACACACACAATAATAACCTAATAGAGATCTATTTTCCTCCTTGGATCTTCTTTGACGGGTTCGTTGTTTGTGGCAATTCCTGACTGTTTGAGTCCCCGTGGCGACCAGAACAGCAGGAATCAAACTCTGGTCTTATCTCTCAGATGAGAGGAGAACCACAGAGTATGGCAGCCCGAAGGCGTGTTGCTGCCAATACAACTGGTGGATTAGGAGCGACCTTTCAGAGGAGACAGGAATGTATCCAACATTGGAATACAATTCCTAGTTCTGCCGTGAAAGGAACTCTACTACCCGATTTCTCGGGGTAGAGCTAACTCCACCGTCCAACTCTCCGTGTATAAAGGCTCTTCCTACCATCGGAGGAAGACCCTTCTATCCCACGAAGAGTTCTGAGTTGTCTGATTTGCGCATCAAAAGTGCATGAGCTCCCTGATGTTGGTGTCAGAAGAACGCTCCCCACAGCATCCAAATCGCCAATGCCAGTTCTAGAAAAATTTCTCAGCCAAGCTTCTGCAAAAAACTGCAAAGAAAAAGAGATTAATCAACAGAAATATCATTTGGCACGCACTGGCCAGTCAAGCACACCCTATTCAGTCAGAAACAAAAGTTCATCTTCAACAGTGAAAAGCGGGCTATTATACTGAACTCACCATCGAGATTAAGATTAGAAAGCATTGCTTTCCCGTTGAGAATGAAATCTCGCAAAAAGGTCATTCTCAGAAGATGAAGAAGAATGAAGAGATGAGTATGGGTGGAACTTAGTTATCTATTTAAAGATCAAAGTGCAAGCCTATTTTTGGGAAAGACCCGAGTAAAAAGCGCTCATAACTACGGAATGAGTGTCACGTGTGCTTTGGAAGACAGCATAGCATTGGAAATATTCAAAGAGTGCTGCCTAATGCTCTTCGTTAGTACACGCTATTCGGAGTAAAGCTAGCTTTCAGCGTGAATTTGTACCACATAAATATTTGAGCATTCAATGCAAAAATAAAGGGGTACAATATTTTTTAAAAAAAAATAGAAACATGAAAAGGACACGCCCTATTTTGCAGAGCGACTGAGCTTGGCGCCCAAATCCTCTACGCTGTTGACCCCCATACGGTGTAACAGAGCGTTGAGCGCTTCCCGCTGCTCTGCGAGGCTACGCCCATTGGAAAAAGATGAGCCATCCAGACCAAAATGGCTCAGGAAGTTCTTGGCTAGTTGTGTAGGGTCATCTTTGAACTCGAAAACTAAAGGCTCCGGTTCCTTACCCTCGAGAGTAGGGTCGCCATGGGCACAAAAACCCAACTTTCGTGCTTCTTCCTCAGCTTTCTCCTTCGGTGTCATGTTGACGTGAGATGAAGATTAAAGTCGAATTTTCTCCCTGTTTATATAAGGAAGAGATGGAAGCTTTAAATAGGAAGGATGGTGGTAGGTGGGAGTTTTGGGCCGGGTTGCATTCGGGTCCAACAAGGCCAACCCGAAAGACTAACTAAAGCAGAGAATAAAATTGCAGGGAATTAATAAACATGAAAATTAAAGAGCAGCTAATTAATTAACATAAAATTAAAGGAATTTAAATACGGGATAATGCATGATAAATATTAAATAAATACATTCAAGCAATATAAGTATTAAAATACGCATTCTGGGAACGGGGAGTGACATCTCTACCCACCTTAGAAAAATTCCGTCCTCGGAATTTCAAATCCAAGCAGCTAGAAATATCGGAGCTAAACTAATACAAGCAATTCTATTGAGCAAGCAATCATGATTACCATATCAAAAGCAAGTACTATATATGTAAATTCATCATTCTACGATATTCAGCAATCCTATCCATAGGGTGATAAGCATGAAGAATCAAGACAATCAAGGTATACAAAAGAGATATACCTTGTGAGTCAAACAGGTGTGGATACCGTGATCGGATATCATCCTCACGTTCCCACGTTGACTCTCCCAAGGAGTGATGACCCCAAGCAACACGGACAAGACTAATTGTTCGGTTCTTGAGTATCTTCTCTCTTCGGTCCAAAATGGACACAGGCTGTTCCTCATAAGACAGGTTGGTACCAACAACCAGCTCAGAGTGATCGAGGACATGGCTTGGGTCCGATACATACCTACGTAATTGAGATACATGAAACACGTCATGCACCTCTCGTAACGAAGGTGGGAGGGATAAACGATAAGCTACATCGCCTATCCGATCAAGGATAATAAATGGGCCCATGTACCGCGGACTCAATTTCCCGCGAACGCCAAATCTAATAACCCTACGAGTAGGTAAGATCCGCAAGAATACGTGGTCCCCAACAGAGAATTCTAACGGCCTACGATGCTGGTCCGCCCAATGACGATGCCGATCCTGCGCAACTCGAAGTCGCTTTCTAATTCCCTTAACCACTTCAACCGTCTAAACAATCATTTCCGGGCCTAGTATCTTCCTCTCCCCGATATCATCCCATGCAAGCGGTGACCGGCTCTTCTTACCATATGATCCTTCAAACGGCGCCATCTGGATACTGGCTTGATAACTGTTGTTGTATGAGAACTCGACCAAGTGCAGGCGACTTTCCTAAGACCCTCCAAAATCTAGAGTGCAAGCTCGCAACATGTCTTCTAAAGTCTGAATCGTCCTTTCTGATTGCCCATCCGTCTGCGGATGGTAAGCCGTGCTAAATCTTAACTTGGTACCCAGACTGTGATGTAAGCTCTTCCAGAAATATGATGTAAAGCGGGTATCTCGATCCGACACAATACTGACAGGGACTCCATGCTGCCTGACTATCTGTTGCATATACAACTCCGCCAATTTCTCTGTAGATTGCCCTACTCTGAAAGGAAAAAAATGTGCTACCTTCGTAAGTCTGTCCACTATCACCCAAATAGCGTCCTTACCACTTGGTGATCTTGGTAAACCGGTCACAAAGTCCATTGTAATATGCTCCCATTTCCATTCCGGAATAGGAAGCGGTTGTAATAACCCAGCTGGTCTCTGCTGTTCTGCCTTCACTTGCTGACATACCAAGCAGCGGGAAACAAATCTAGCTATTTCCCTCTTCATCCCGTTCCACCAGAAATGCTGCTTGATATCTTGGTACATCTTGGTCCCTCCAGGGTGAATAGAATACTGAGAACTGTGAGCTTCTGCCATGACCTCCTGTCTGATATCTCCACTAGGAACACATAGACGTGATCCAAACCTAAGTGTACCATCTTCATGAATTCTCATCTCCTTCCTGAGCCCTGACTCACATTCTGCCCTAAGCTTCTGAATCCTTGGGTCTTGTGCCTGAGCTGCCTTGATCCTGCCTACCAAGTCAGATTGAACTTGCAGACTTGTAAGAACTCCTACTTCACTAGGAAGTATAACTTCGATGCCCATCTGCTGAAGGTCTTCTAAGATATGCCTCTGCGTTGTCAATATAAATGCGCCACCTCTCCTGCTAAGAGCGTCTGCCACTACATTAGCCTTGCCTGGATGATACTGAAGCTCTACGTCATAATCCTTAATCAACTCCAGCCATCTTCTCTGCCTCATGTTCAGTTCCTTCATTGTAAAGATGTACTTCAGACTTTTATGATCTGTGTACATCTCCACTCGGTCACCATATAAGTAATGCCTCCATAGCTTCAGAGCAAACACTACTGCTGCTAACTCTAAATCATGAGTTGGGTAATTCTTCTCGTGGTCCTGAAGCTGCCTAGATGCATATGCTATCACCTTCCCATGTTGCATAAGGACACATCCAAGTCCTTTACCTGACGCATCACAATATACTGCAAAACCTTCGGGTACAACTGGTAATATAAAAATAGGTGCTGATATCAACTTCTGCTTCAAAGTCTCAAATGATGCCTGACATTCTGCCGACCAAACAAATGGTACATCCTTCCGGGTCAAGCGGGTCATGGGTGCTGAAAGCCTTACAAAGTCTGACACAAACCTTCTGTAATATCCTGCCAATCCCAAGAAACTCCGCACATCTGCTACGGTCTTGGGTACTGGCCAACTCTCTACTGCTTCTACCTTTCTGGGATCTACTGCTACTCCAGCTCCTGAGATGATATGACCCAAAAATGAAATGTGACCCGTCCAGAACTCACACTTACTGAGCTTGGCATACAACTAGTTCTCTCTCAGAACCTGCAATACTTTCCTGAGGTGGTCTTCATGCTCCTCTTCACTAGCAGAGTATACGAGAATGTCATCAAGAAACACAACGACGAACTGGTCTAAGTATGGCATAAAGATGCGATTCATCAAATCCATGAATATAGCTGGAGCATTGGTCAAACCAAATGGCATTACTAAGAATTCATAATGTCCATACTTCGACCTGAATGCTATCTTGGGAATATCTTCCTTCCGAACTCTCACCTGATGGTACCCTGAACGAAGATCTATCTTGGAGAAAACTCTAGCTTTGTTCAACTGATCAAATAAGTCGTCGATCCTGGGTAATGGGTACTTGTTCTTCACTGTTGCCGCGTTAAGCTTCCTGTAGTCAATGCACAATCTGGATGACCCAACCTTCTTCCCCACAAGTACCACTGGTGCTGCCCATGGTGACACGCTATCTTGGATGAACTTTTTCTCCTTCAGTTCCTCTATGTGCTGATATACCTTGGCCTGCTCTGAATTCGCCATTCTGTAAACTCGATCTGATATCGGTTTAGTTCCTAGTGCCAATTCTATACTGAACTCAATATCCCTAACCGGTGGTAGACCTGGAAGTTCTTCGGAAAATACGTCCAGAAATTCTTCAACTACCTTCGGAATCTGAACTTCTTCCATTGCCGCTACTATTCCCTGCTCCTGCTAAGTTGCCTCTGATCTGACTAAGGTGAACTTCTTCATGCCTGGAATATCAAAAGATACACTCCCTCTACGACAATCTACTGTCGCATGACTGTCTTTCAGCCAGTCCATGCCTAAGATAACGTCGAAATTTCCGACAGGAAATTCTATCAACCGGGCGGGTAAAGAATACCCGCAAACTACAACGCTATATGCTAGAATAACTCTACTGACTCCTACGAGCCCATTACCAGTGAGTATATTCAACCTCCCTGGCAATGCCTCGAACTCCATTCCTAGTCGTGTAGCAAATCGTGCAGATATAAATGAATGGGATGCTCCCGAATCAAATAATGCTACTGCGGGATATGAGGCGACGAGAATGCTACCTGCCACAACATCTCCCGATGCCAATGCCTCTTCCAAGGACAAAGTAAATGCTTGCCCTCGACCTCCTTGGTGGTTTCCATGCTGCGGCCTAGCCTGGTGCTGCTGCTGGCCCCTGCCTTGATGATGCTGGGGTGGTCTATGCTGGTGTTGCTGCATCGGCGGTCCCTGCTGTCGAAACATCTGAGCCTGCTGTACTAACGGTCGCTGCGCCAACGGCCTGACTGCCACCGCTGGTCCTCGATACTATCCTACCCCAGGGGTTGGTAGAACAGGAAACTGCTGCCCTGGTCTTCCTGCCCTCAAATTTATGGGACATGTGGTAACCCGATGGTCCGAATTTCCACATATCAGACATAATCCATTCAATGTCCGACACACATATCTAGTGTGTCCCATCTTTCCACAATAAGTGCAGCCCGTCGGGGGTTGCTGGTTCTTCCTCTGTTGCTGCTGCTGCTGCCTGGGTGGTGCTGGTCCTCGTATCGCTACATCGTGGATACGAATGCCAGTGGATGGTGCTGTTGTTCGGGGCGCTGCTCCCCCTCCTCCTTCAATCTGACTGTGGGATCTCTTCTGACCCCCAGTCCTTACTGCAAGCCTCTGAATGGTGATCTCATGCCTTCGAGTCGTCGTCAATATCTCATCAAAAGTCTGGTAATTGTGCCCTTCGATCAATTGCAAGAGTTCAAGATGAAACCCTTGCTGAAACCTCATAGCCCTCTGGCTCTCTGTTGCTACCATCTCCGGGGCGAATCTACTCAATCTGCAGAACTCCGCTGCATAAGCATCTACATTCTTGCCAGCCTGCCTGAGGCTGATAAACTTCTGTTGTAGCTCAAACCGTGCCACAACTCCATAGTACTTGGTCTTGAATCTTGTAGTGAAATCGTCCCAAACCACAGGACGTCTGATGCCCACTTCTTCTGATTCCCACCAATCACGTGCGAGATCCTGAAGTAACAACTTCACTAGATCTACACGTTCTTCTGCCGGTACCTTAGCTGCTGTCGGAATAGCCTCCATATCCTTAAGCCATGCATCTGCTGATATGGCATCCTCCGTGCCTTCAAAACGGCAGGGGTTGTACTTGCAAAACCTGGCTGATGCTCCTGAATCTGGCCTTGTCCCTCTTTCCAAAGCCGTCTGCAATCCTTGGTTAAGCAACACATTCTGCTCTTGTAGCTGAGTGTGCATGCGTTGCTGGGCCAACATCTGATGTTGCTGAGTAGCCGTCATTCCTCTCATAATCTCCAGAAGGGCTGGTGTGTCCACTTGGATAGGTGGAACTGTCGGTGGTGGTGGAACATCCGGATACTGCGATCCAGCTGCTGGTTCCACTATCACTTCTTCCTGGGTAGCCTCTTGAGTTAGTACTGGGCCTTGTTGCTGACCAACCGGGTCAGGTTGTCCATGTTGCTCCTGCTGTTATTGTTGCTGTCCAGCTCTGACCGATACGGTCGAAGTGCCCCTAAGAAAAGGGACAAGAGAACAATCAAACAACCGGACATGAAGGGAGAACACGCGTGATTGAGACATCCTATAAATCAAAACACCCCACAAGTCTGAAATCAGACCTGCATGGGCCACCACTAAAACCTTGTCACGCCCCAGAACCAGAATACTGGAGAGCAGGGGAATGACTCAGCCAGCTACGTATTACGGGTAGATGAATATCGTATAATACGATCAATGCTGTCTAACCAGACGAGGGAGTGCATACTACATAAAAGTCTTACTATGGTCATTACACATCTATTGTCTCAATCATTCGAACAAGGAAACAGAAAATAGAGAGCATATAAGATAAAGCAGTAAGGCGTCCCAAACGCTCAGTCAAAATATTTTTTGAGATCTGGCTTTACAAAACATAGCCAGATGATATAGCAAGTATACACAATTGTTATCAGCTGCAGTCTGACTTAATTACAATTATGCAAAAGTAAATACAAGACTATCCGACTAACATGTCGGTGCCAAACGGCTAAGTATAAAGTAAATGACAAAACGAGCGGTGAAGTAAGGAACCCACTCGAGTCCTCCAGCAATCATGCCCCCAGTATTGACCATCTTGGAGGTGGAATTACGCTGAGTCCTCGGGAATCGGCTCTAAATCTGGCCATGTAAAACCAGAGAGGTTAGACCTCTAATAGCAAGTACCACAAGGAAGGACGATAAGAAGGATTAAACCAGTAAGTAAGAGAAATATAATAATAGATCTCTGCTTGCTACTAAGATTCACATAACGTCACGGCACTTCGAACCAACCTCCCAACCAAACAAGGACAGAAGTTGGCTCGTCATGTCCTGACGTTCTGATCATCCCAGTTAGGTAACAGAGTAAGTACAGTACACAATCAAATCATCTTGGACGGCCAATCAATTCCTACGGCTTGCTATTGTGAGTCCCAAGTTATCCTGAAATTATACAATTAGGGATTCCTCAGTTCTTACTATGTGCGAGCAAGGCTAGTCTATCCAGTCAATCAATTGCGCCAATCATATAGTTAGACGAGTTCCAGCGGGATGCCCACCGTTATAGCATGTACAATAATATAAGTAGATACCGTTCCCTGCCCGTGTGGCAGATTTACAGTATCTGTGGGAACCAGCCGGCCTGTCGGGCACTTAATAGTCCCAAGAGGGCTGCCATGTAAGAACTCGGGAATCCATTCTCTCAATGCCATCGTTATTTTATTTGACTTAATGGTCTCTACGTTGAGTGAAGTTCCATGCCGTGGATCATGGTCATTCAATGAGTACTTTCGTACGGTTACGATATGCGCAACTCTACAACGATACCCGTGCGGCTAGATTGTAGGTCTTACATAGCGTGATACAACAATCAAATCTAACCACGGGGTAATCATGCCTTGACCATAAAGTACACATGCTGTTTTTGTAAAATAGATAAATAAATAATTTGAAACCTGCATGTGCCTGTATGCTAATATTCGGGATTGGCTAATCGAGTATAATAGTTCATTACATGAACGTGTCTCATTCATTTCATTCAATAAGACGACTAGCCAGTCTCTTAGTTCCAACTGGGAACGCATGATCAATTTTAGTAAAGATAACCATTTTTATCAATGGTATCAAGGCATAAAAGTCAATTTGTATTTACACGGGGTCAAGTCTGTAACTCCTCAGGGTTAAGTTCCAGTCAATCTGGGTATCCATGGATCAATCAAGATACATGACACACTCTACACAACAATCCATATTTACAATATTAACACGTCATAATTTTATCAAGTTCACGCCAAAAGGGCGTAAGGATATAATAGAAGAATTATCATGCCATCATTAAATAAATAAGTTATAGAGCAAATAGAAACACCCTGGTTAAAAATCACGCCAGCAAGTCTAAGCTAAGGCCAAAGTCACGCCAACAAGTCTAGTCCGAGTGAGCGTGAAAATGGTCCCTGTTGGCATGCACAGTGTGAGTGTGGAAAAATGATAAGAAATCCACGCACTCATGGATGTGTGCGTGACTGAAAATACACGCACTCATGGATGTGTGCGTGACTGAAAATATACGCACGCTCATGAGAACGTGAGCGTGACTGAAAATACACTCACTCATGGATGTATGCGTGACTGAAAATACACGCAGTCATGGATGTGTGCATGACTGAAAATACACGCACGCTCATGAGAACGTGAGCGTGACTGAAAATATACGCAGACACGCAGACACGCAGAGACGTGTGCGTGACTAAAAATACACGCACGCAAACACGAGCGTGACTGAGAAATACACGCACGCAAACGCGAGCGTGACTGAGAAATACACGCATGCAAACGCGAGCGTGACTGAGAAATACATACACACAAACGCGAGCGTGACTGAGAAATACACGCAAACACGTAGAGACGTGTGCGTGACTAACGAGCAGTTCTACCACATGAACTCTCTGATCCGAAAACACGCTAAGGTGGTGGATTTAAAACCCATAAACAGCCGAAAATACAAACTTAGATCTAGAGAAAACAAGCCACAGAAATCACATATGCCAAGCACTAAACTCTCTCAGGATCATGAAAGGAAGAGTAATGATCCATAAAAATGGATGATTGAGAAGCAAGTTTGCACTTGCCTTCTCCTGCTGCTGGTAGGTGGTGGAGAGTAATGGGAGGAAGAAGAAGAAGTAATGGTGAGAATGAAGTTATGAGGAGAGAGAAAGAGATGGAAGCTTTAAATAGGAAGGATGGTGGTAGGTGGGAGTTTTGGGCCGGGTTGCATTCGGGTCCAACAAGGCCAACCCGAAAGACTAACTAAAGCAGAGAATAAAATTACAGGGAATTAATAAACATGAAAATTAAAGAGCAGCTAATTAATTAACATAAAATTAAGGAATTTAAATACAGGATAATGCATGATAAATATTAAATAAATACATTCAAGCAATATACGTATTAAAATACGCATTCTGGGAACGGGGAGTGACAGTTCTCGTGCCCTAACTCTAGGGTACGTGTCGTGACATCGGAGAAAGAAAAGACAGATCAGAAGATCAAGGGGAACATATTTTGATTGAGACTCCTATAATCGCAACACCCCACAAGTCTGGAAAACATACCTGCATGGGCCACCAATAAAACCTTGTCACGCCCGAGTACCGAAATACTGAGACGGACTAGGCCAGCTACTCCATATGAGGTATATAAACGTCATACGGCGATCGTAGCTGTCAAGAGACTAGGGGGTGCATGCTACAATCAAGTCTCCTATGGTCTCATAGAGCATCTATATCTCAATCAATCAAAACAAGAAGTAGTAAATAATGATCATATAAGACAAAGTAGTAAGGCGTCCCCGACGCTTCATCAAAATAATTTATGAGCCTATCTATGCAAAATAATAAGCTAGTACCAAAAGTTAATAGTACATAACTATAGTCAGCTGCAGTCTGATTTAATTACAATTATGTAAAGAAAACTAATGTCCAGAACAGCCGGCTAAACAGGTACCGGTGGCTAAATGCCAAGTACAAAATAGAAGATATCAGAGCAGTGAAGAAGAAACAAAATCATGGTCCTTGGCTCCCATAATCCTGGTGTGCACCATTGTTCGGGTAGAAGGCTGGATCCTCTGGCGCTGCTACGAGATCTGGCCAAACAAAACCAGCGGGGTCAGGCCCCGAATAGCAAGTACCACAAGGGAGCACAAAAAGTGAGATAAAACCCAAGCGTAATAAATTGAGATCTGATTCAAGAGTTATAGGCTTATACCATATTATCGAGACAATACGACAACCTTACAACCAAATAAGGACAAACAGTGCAAATATCGTACCGAGATAGGACATATCCTATAACCATGGGCAGGTGAAGGTCTTCTGACCGCAACTTCGGTCCATAGTCTATCGCAGCACAATAGCCCAACCCAATAACCAAACAAGGACTTGGGTTGGACCACGCACCACGATAGTCCATGTTCCTCAGTTACTAACAGAAGAAAACATATCACAAACAAGTCGGCTTACAAGAAGCCATTCAATCCTACGACTTTCTATGATTTGTCTGGATTATTCCAGTAATACAAATTATAGGAATCCTAATATCATATCGCATCCAAGCAGGGCTAGCCAATCCATTATATATATATATATATATATATATATATATATATATATATATATATATATATATATATATATATATATATATAAATAGTGCACTGAAAAATATATATATATATATATATATATATATATATATATATATATATATATATATATATATATATATATAAATAGTGCACTGAAAATATATATATATATATATATATATATATATATATATATATATATATATATATATATATATATATATATATATATATATATATATATAGTGCACTGTGGAGTGACTCTATGTGCTAAGCGATCATTCGTGTTATATGTCAATACATGTGTACCTTCCAACACAGTCATGGTAATTGGTCAGTAATAGTGTCGTAGTATATTGATTGTTGTTTGATGCATTACACTAAGCATGGATCCATATTTTGGACTCTTTGAGCCGATGTGGATTCATACTTAGGGTACACGTACTATGGTACGACATATAGGAGGATGACCATGTGACCACGACATGTAATTCCAATATTAAGATAGGGTTAATCTAAGCAACTTAAATCGATAGAAGCATTGGAAGGGAACAAAATCTCGAGATCATACGTTACCAGCCACCCCAGGTCCTGTCCTGATGTGTCGGGTTGGCCGCCACGGATACAGTTTCATTCGCCTATAGTAGATGACTATATCCGACTCTTACGTGCTATGTGTTATATGTTTTAGCATGGTGGCCTTACGGGGACCGGTGCATAATCAAAGTGCTACATTCCGGGCCTCGTCCCCTCTCAGCCCCCATCCCCCTCTCCCTTCCTCCAACTCCCTCGCTCCCCATCCGCCCTGTCCCGGTCCGGCCTCCTTACGCCCGTCTCCCTCCATTTCGGGCCTCGTTGCCGTTCTAGACTCCCCGGAGTCGCTCAGGCCCCCCGGAGCCGCTGACTCGGCAGAGCGCCTCCCCCTCCTCGGGTCCCGAGTCGCTTTCCTGCTCACCTAGCCCTCCCACTTTAAACTCCTTCGGGGATCAGACATCAGCGACCAACGTGCCCTGGGTCCTCGTGCCTTCTTTGGGAGTTGCGACGCTAGCTGGCGCAGTCAACCGTCCACCCCTTGGCCACGTGCTATTCCATGGCGCAGTCCCCCCCTAGCGTTCTCGCAGGCACAGTCAACCCTGACCGAGTTTTTGCTGGTGCAGTCAACCCTAGCATCCTCGCTGGCGCAGTCAACCCTGGCCCCATTTTCGTTGGTGCAGTCAACCCGGGCCACGTGGCCATATCTGGTTGCTGCTCCTCTCCCTCGGGCACGCCTCCCGTGAGGGGGGTCGTGTACCATGGCGCAACCTGGTGCATAGGGTCTGCTAGTCTCGAGCTTGGGAGCCCCTTGGCGCAACCCGACCTTGTGTATGCTTTTGCCCCTCTGGGCGCTTCTGGGGTTTCCAGCTATGGTGGGCCCTATGGCCACCCGTTACTGCCTGGCGCACCCCAGGGTACGATCACTCTCTCGAGAGCCGATCTGGGCGCAGTCCGTATGGACTTGAGCGCTGGCGCAGTTGACCCTTCTGCTTGGGGTGCACGTTTTGATGCGGCCTCTCCCTTTTCTTTGGGTGTGGCTGACATGGTCTTCGGCGAGCATGCCACGGCTCCCCTTGGCGCGCCCGGCGGCCCCGATCTGGGATCCTCTTATGGTGGCCCCCTTCTCCTTCCTCCTCTGGCGCCGCCAGCTGTGGGCTCGTTGGCCCCCCCTCCCTCTGACCTTGCCTTGGAGGTCCCTTCGGCCGTCTCCCTCCCCCTCCCTTCCCTTCCCCTTCTTCCGATCCCCGCATTCGACCTGTAGGTCGCTTCCCACCCCCACCTTCCCTTTCTTCCTCTTGTGCCTCCTTGCGTGGCCCCGTTGGCCGCGTGCCCCCTTCCCTCCCCTCGGTTCCGTAGGGTATGGAAGCAACCCACCTATTCCCCTCATTCCCTCCGTTTGCAACCCCTACGGAGGTCCAGTTGGGCGCAGTCCTCCCTACCCACTCCCACCATCCGTTTGTGCCGGGACTGGGTCTTCCTCCCCTCATCCACTACGCTCTGTCCTCCTCCTTCGTTGGTAGATGTGATGTTGCTCTCCGATGCAACAGGATTTCTGGGCGCTTTCCCCTTTTGGCGCACCCCCTCCTCCGTCCCGTCCCGTCCCTCCTCGGGCCCCTACGAGGGCGCTCCCGGTGTGCTCAGAGGTTCAGCCCCTACCCTTGCAGGATGCTACGCTCCCCCTCCCGGCTCCGGGTCCTCTAGCACAACCCCACCTCCGGCCCTCCAAGCCCCCGCCACATCTCACCCCCCGACCACTTCATTTGCCGACATCCTTCGTCCTAACAGGGCCCCCAAGCCGGGACTCCTATTCCCGGACGTCCCTCTTCCCGATGTCGAGTACCCGCAGGCATCCCTCATGCCGACAGTGGTGTCACGATCCGCACCCTGATTAGGGACACGAGTACGTGGTTACGTCCAGCCTACGCCGCAGCATCGACGGTAAAACGCTGTCTAGGTTGTCTACAAAACTATACTAAACAGTATAAAGGTACATGTACAGTATATACACTCCGAATGGAGGTGACATAGCAATACAGTCTCAATCACAAATACAAACTAGGATAAATAGCACAAAAGGAAATATGATAGATGAAAACAGGAAATAAGTTCAAGATCCACACAAGTCCAGAGCTATACACAACTACACAGAGTCATAGAAATATAATATAAAATACTACAAACTGAAAGTACTAGCTGGCTCGCAGGCAGGTAAACCTAACTAAACTACACTACTCAGGGTAAGCAAAGTCTAGTGGCTCTACTAACAAGCCACGGTCCAGGTCTACTCCGTCAGACTCGACCCCATAATAGGTCGGGCAATCTGCCTCAGAATCATCTGTAACATATCAACGGTATACTGTCAGAAAAATAAGCAAGTACAAACACCAACATCAGTACCATGTGAATTAACAAATACTATAAGAGACAGTATAATGAAATATAAGACAAAGATATATGAAATACATGGTAAAATCAGCAGAAAAATTATAACAGATGTGAGTACTGAATATGACGACAATATATATAGGATGACTTAGGAACTATTTGGAAGCCGAGTTACAACCCTTAAACCAAACAAGGACCGGGATTATAACTCTTCTCCCGAACAGAACTTAGCCTCCTATGATAAATAAATATAAAATGTGACTTGAATTATTAGAGCGCTATGTGATCGGCTAGAGAATCATGGTAGGGTTATCCACTTGGCCCGACAATCCGCGGTGACCTCAACGGAAAGTCATGCCAGCCAACCTGGATAACATGGATATGGAGGTATCTGCTACACCCTACGTGAGGTGAGAGTAGCACAAGCAAAATAGTAACATGGGGCTTTGATCACATAACTCCTAATAATTCTCCCATTCCCGAATAGTATCATGGATCCGAACATGGCACGTCATGACACGGGATTCAAAAGCAGGAGGCCAGCCCACTCCCAAATCGATGTCTATATAAGTACATGAAATATTGATATCATACACCAATATACCAATAAAATCCGGGAATAACAACTCATGACAAGATCCGACGTATACTAGTCCGTGATCCATCGTGTCGAAAATTATGTAAGACACTACAACGGAATCGGAAATAGTAGATATCAAGACAATAAAAACTATTAGTAAATGTACTCGCCTGTGGTCCTGAGCTAATAAGGTGAACAGACGCTCAGAATAATCACAGACCTAAATAAGATACTATGATTCAAACAGGGTTTTATACTGAAAAAGAAAACTAATTTAAGTCATGAATGCAAGTCTAAGTCAAACTAGGTCAATCTAGGTCAAATTGAGTCATACTAGGTCATACCAAGTCACTGGGAGTCAATCCAAGTCAAACTAGATCAAACAGGGTCAAAGGTTGACTTACAGTTGACTTTTGGTCAACTGGTCAACCCTGGTCAACTCTGGCCAACTCTAGGTCAACCCTAGGTCAAACTAGTCTAATGTTGATCAACTGTTGACTTTCAGTCAACTGGTCAACTTTGGTTTAGTTTTGGTCAAATCTAGTCACTTATAGGCTAAGGTTGACTCTCGTTGACTTTTGTTGACTTTTGGTCAAAATGGTCAACCGAAGTCAAAACTAGTCTAGGAGCACTATCTTTGATCATTACCAACCAAGGGAACCAAGTTCTAACCATATCTAAATCTTTAAACTCAAATACCTACATTACCCTTACCAAGGTAATCCCGATACCTTGCCCAATACAAAGGAAACCCCGCTAATTCTTAAGATACTAGCCTAGGCTCCCTAGGGTAGTTAGATACTATCCTATCTAAGGGTTACCTACCAAGATACATAGGTTTCCTAGATATCTAACCTATCTTAGAACACATGTTGGTTTATCCTTATTACCTTACCATGATATTCTCTAACTTCTAGTTAACACCCACATACCACACTCACTCATTCCTTCACAACATTGACTCCCATAATACCACACTCATAGGCTCTCACCTATAGGCTACTAGCTAACTTTTGTAGGCTCACACACACACACACACACACACACAAAAGCTCACATACACACACACACATAGGCATATATTGGACTGCTTTTGGGGTGCTCTATGACAGGAAAAATAGGCCAAGCTTGGTACAGCCATCGGACTAGTTTTGGACAGGCTTATGTGGTGAGTTAAGGACTGAAAATGGGATAGCTACATACTGAACAAAGGGGCTGTCATTGGTATGGTTTAGGGACAGGTTTTGGTGGCTGCTATGGGGTATTTTAGGACTGGTTTCAGGGTAGTTTGGGGACTGAATTTAGGCATGGTTAAGGGGTTGTTAATGAAGGCTGTTAAGGGTGGTTAAGGCCTATTTTGTGGGCTGTGTTAAGGGCCTGTTGGGGACAGGTAAGGGATGGTATAGGGACTGCTACTAGGGGCTGGGTTTAAGGACTGTTATGGGGTGTCAAAGGGTGGTTTGGGACAGCTATATGGCTGTGTTAAGGGGCTATTAGTGGCTGAAATTAGGACCTGTTTTGGGGCAAGTAAGGGAGTGTTTTGTGACAGCCTATAGGACAGGTTTTGGGCTGGGTTTAAGGGCTGAGTTTATAGGCTATTTAGGGGGTGTTTTAGGACAGCTATGGGCTGTCATTTGAGGGTGTGTTTGGGATTGAAAATGGTGGTTTGGGACAGCTACTGCTGCTGTTAGAGTTGCTTTCCCCTCCCTCAACTCCACTCTCTAATCTCCTCTCAAACTCTCTCACACTCAATCTCACACTAACATTCCCTCAAACACCCTCTATACAACACACATACATACACATTACCAACACAACACCAATCTAACTTCTCCTCCTTGGCCGAACTTCACTATACCCACAACACAAAGAAATACACATACACACCATACATATATACATATAAATAAGTCACCAATATATATATACATATATATATATATAGTCATTAATATATATATATATATATATATATATATATATATATATATATATATATATATATATATATATATATATATATACACAATACATAGATAAATAAATATTATACAATATGATACATGAAGAACACCTCTCTAAACAACACAAATCTGAGATTTAAATATCTAATATTTATTCACACAATATATATATTAAAAACAAGAGTCCAATAGGGATTTTCCCACTAGGACACAAACCTACACATAGGACACACCTAAAAGTCTCCAAATGGATACGAAATGGACACAAATAGAGACACAACCATGGGGGTCATTCCTATGGGTCTAAAATCATCCTATATACATGAGAAATAAGAAGAAGAAGGGATTTATACCTCCCGGTAGATCGAATCGAAGAAAAGCCTTTCCGATGCGACACCGACACGTAGGAATCCCAAATGGACACGAACGAGCTCCGAATCCTTCCAAACTTGGCTAGCTTCCTCCTTGGCTTGAGTAGAGAAGGAAAGAAGAAGATTGGAGGGAAGAAAGAAGGGATTTGGTAGAGAAATCTATATAAAACCCTCTCTAGAAATTTGGAGAAGAACAAGAGAGAGAAAGTGGAATGGAAAGGAATGGAAAATATCAAAGGGCTTGAGCCTATCCCCTCAATAGGTGGCTGTCCAAAATGGGGCTATGTGTTCCTATATGTATTGTCTAATATACCCTCCCACTAATCTATTTGATTAATATCAGGAAGGGTTTAAGTCGGGGCCGGGCTAGTTTAGTCATTCTAATGTCTCTAATCACACTAACCATATCCATAATAATTAGCCTAACCACTAACTAAAATAATTAGCATGTGGGCCATGGCTAACTAGTATGTGGGTCCCACTAGAGTCAACACTACCCCAGGTCTCCAATACAAGTCAGATTGAGTTAAAATTCGAACCCGACTTAAATAATCCCAAAATAATATTATAAATAAATAAATAATTTTAAAAATATTCTAAAATAAAAAATGACAAAAATACCCTTATTTCTAAAAACTGAGGATGACAAATCTATCCACCTTAAAAAAATTCGTCCTCGAAATTAAAACCAAACAATAGTAAAATATCAAAATCACAAGTCATGGCTAAAAATTTAAATGATTAAAATCTCAAAAATCAAAGCATGAATTAAATGACTAAAATTATAAAATTTAAAATTACTCTCAAATAGAAACTGAGTGTTATAAGTCTATCCACCCTAAAAAATTATCTTCAAAAATTAAAACAAAGTAAACACAGAAAAATCATGCAAATCGATAATCGTATGCGTCTGTCCAATCATCATGATACTCAAAATCTCCGTCATGCCAGTGAGCAAGGCTACGATAATCACAGAGTCCTCAACTACGGTACATACCTCTAGAATTATGGTATTTAAAAATTTTTGCATTGCCGCATGCTTGGGAGCGAAAACCTTAAATTCTCACACCCGAGAAATACGACCATAATCCGACTATATGTCCTCACTATGCCTGCTAGCATGACCCTAGAGTATTCTAAAATCTCATAATCGAGGCGACCTAGCCCATACGACTTATCTCAGAAGGAAATCATGTCACAAGAACAATTTTCATCCAACGATCAAAGAACAGATAGAATCGAATTTCAAGACAGTTTATAAGAAGGCAAATGCGGAAAGGAGATCGAAAGATTGGAACCTGCTATCTGCTCTGCTACTGTCTGAGTGGGCTCAACTGTCATGGCGAAAGCTCGTCCCTGCTGGCCTCCTCTAGCATGCTGCACGACGTCCTGGCCTCTTTGAATTCCACTAGCGTGGCAATCCCTCGGCTGGTGGTCAGGTGCCCTACAGTATAGGCATACGCCCAACCTCTTTCTACAGGCATCTCATGTGTGTCCCTGCTTCCCGCAGAAAGTGCACTGAGTAGCCTGCCCCTGGCCCCGTCCCTGGTGCTGCTGGATACGCGCTGGTGCCTGCTGAAACTGTAACTGAGGCTGCTGCTGCTGAAACTGTCTCTGCTGGAAATAAGGGCGCTTCGTCGGCCCTGCACTCGAGCTCGCTCCAAGAACGTCACTGCCCCTCTTCGGCTTGAGGCCGAAGTCCTCCTCTGAAATTTGTGCCTCCATCAGGATCTGCTCGAAGGTCGCGTCACGTCTTTCAGAGGTACGAGTGTGAACTGCATGTATAAGACCCCTCCGGAACTTTCGAGCCTTGTACCCCTCATCCTGGATCAGACTGGGTACAAACCTGCTCAGGCGAAAGAACTCCGCTGCATACTCGTCTACCGACGAGTTCTCCAACACCAAACTGGCAAACTGTCCCACCAAAGCTGTCAATACCACATCTGGCTAGAACTTCTCCTTAAAGAGCTTTCTGAAGTCCTCCCAGGACAAATTCCTCACCGACGCACGCAGATCTGTACGAAACCAAGTCAGCACTATATCAAAAAATTGGCTCACTGCAGACGTCATCCAAAGCCCTCTCGGGACCTCTGCCAACTCCAGACTCCGCTGGACATCCTCCAACCAGTCATCCGTGTATAGGATACCCTCGGTACCCTTGAACTCCCTCGGTTTCATCTTCCTGAAGCCTAGGTGCTTACCAGGACACCCCTGACCCTGCTGCTGAACTGGTGCTCCCTGAACTGTACCCGGTACACCCCTCTCTACTGCTGCTATCGCCAGCTGATGGGAGTTCTCCATGCCCTGTTGTATCACCTCTGTCTGGCGGTGTTGTGCCTCGGCCTGTGCTCTTTGGGTCTGCAATATCTGCTGCAGAAGGGCCATCATCCCCTGAGTATCAGTCGGTAGCGGAGGTAGCGGTGGGAGAATATCAGAAAAGACCATGGATGGTCTCGCTGCTGGAGGTGGAAAACCTCCCGGAACCGTCGCTGCTGCTTCCACCTGAAGGGCAGGGACTGAGGTGGCAGCTCCCTCAACTGCAGCTCCCTCTGCTGGAGGTAGAAGACCTCCGGGAACTGCCGCTGCTACTCCTGTCTGAAGGGCAGGAACTGAGGCTACTGCTCTCTCGACTGCTACTCCCGTAACCGGAGGTGGAAGACCTCTTGGATCTGACCTCTCTGGAATTGTACTAGGTCCTGCTGCCTGAGAACGAGTCACTGTCATCCTGAAGACGAATTGAACCCAAGAGATCAATATGGCACAAGCCAAAATATTATCAAAGGAGGACAATTGAATTCAAATGCAAGAAAAGTTATCATGGTAATCAAAAGATCAGAGTTTTCCTAAAATGTGATTGAGTAACTCCTATCATACCCTAGATCCTACGTCCTAGTCGCAGGCTCGTAATTAGTACTCTAAGTCGAGCACCATTACGAGATCGTACTATTTGCGACACTGACCTGCATGGGCCACCATAAAAATGTGTCACGACCTGTACCCAGATTAGGGGTACGAGTACGTGGTTATGTCCATCCTACGCTGCAGTATCGGCGGTAGAACGCTGTCTAGGTTGTCTACAAAACTACACTAAACAGTATAAAGGTACCTGTACAGTATATACACTCCGAATGGAGGTGACATAGTAATACAGTCTCAATCACAAAAATAAACTAGGATAGATAGCACGAAAAGAAATATGATAGATGAAAACAGGAAATAAGTTCGAGATCCACACAAGTCCAGAGCTATACACAACTACACAGAGTCATAGAAATATAATATAAATTGCTACAAACTGAAAGTACTAGCTGGCTCGCAGGCAGGCAAACCTAACTAAACTACACTACTCAGGGTGAGCAAAGACTAGTGGCTCTACTAACAAGCCACGGTCCAGGTCTACTCCGTCAGACTCGACCCCATAATAGGTCGGGCAATCTGCCTCAGAATTATCTGTAATATATCAACGGTATCCTGTCAGAAAAATGAGCAAGTACAAACACCAACAGCAGTTCCATGTGAATTGACAAATACTATAAGAGACAGTATAATGAAATACAAGACAAAGATATGTAAAATACAGGATAAAATCAGCAGGAAAATGTATAACAGATGTGAGTACTGAATAGGACGACAATATATATAGGATGACTTAGGAACTATTCGAAAGCCGAGTTACAACCCTTAAACCAAACAAGGACCTGGGTTGTAACTCTTCTCCCGAACAGAACTTAGCCTCCGATGATAAATAAATATAAAAATGTGACTTGAATTATTAGAGCGCTATGTGATCTGCTAGGGAATCATGGTAGGGTTATCCACTTGGCCCGATAATCCGCGGTGACCTCAATGGAAAGTCATGCCGGCCAACCTGGATAACAAGGACATGGAGGTATCTGCTACACCCTACGTGAGGTGAGAGTGGCGCAAGCAAAATAGTGACATGGGACTTTGATCACATAACTCCTAATAATTCCTCCATCCTCGAATAGTATCATGGATCCGGACAGGGCACGTCATGACACGGGATTCAAAAATAGGGGGCCAGTCCACTCCCAAATCGATGTCTATAAAAGTACATGAAACATGGATATCACACACCAATATACCAATGAAATTCGGAAATAACATCTCATGACAGGATTCGACGTATACTAGTCTATGATCCATCGTGTCGGAAATTCTGTAAGACACTACAACTGAATCAGATATAGTAGATATCAAGACAATGAAAACTATCAGTGAATGTACTCGTCTGTGGTCCTGAGCTGATAAGGTAAACAGACGCTCAGAGTAATCACAGAACTAAAATAAGATACTATGAGTCAAACAGGATTTTATACTGAAAAAGGAAACTAATTTAAGTCATGAATGCAAGTCTAAGTCAAACTAGGTCAATCTAGGTCAAATTGAGTCATATTAGGTTATACCAAGTCACTAGGAGTCAATCCAAATCAAATTAGGTCAAATAGGGTCAAAGGTTGACTTACAGTTGACTTTTGGTCAACTGGTCAACCCTGGTCAACTCTGGTCAACTCTAGGTCAACCCTAGGTCAAACTAGTCTAATGTTGACCAACTGTTGAATTTTAGTCAACTGGTCAACTCTGGTTTGGTTTTGGTCAAATCTAGTAACTTATAGGCTAAGGTTGACTCTCGGTTGACTTTTGTTGACTTTTGGTCAAAATGATCAAACGAAGTCAAAACTAGTCTAGGAGCACTATCTTTGATCAATACCAACCAAGGGAACCAAGTTCTAACCATATCTAAATCTCTAAACTCAAATACCTACATTACCCTTACCAAGGTAATCCCGATACCTTGTCCAATACAAAGGAAACTCCGCTAATTCTCAAAATACTAGCCTAGGCTCCCTAGGAAAGTTAGATACTATCCTATCTAAGGGTTACCTACCAAGATACATAGGTTTTCTAGATATCTAACCTATCTTAGAACACATGTTGGTTTATCCTTATTACCTTACCATGATATTCTCTAACTTCTAGTTAACACCCACATACCACACTCACTCATTCCCTCACAACATTGACTCCCATAATACCACACTCATAGGCTCTCACCTATAGGCTACTAGCTAACTTTTGTAGGCTCACACACACACACACAAGCTCACATACACACACACACATAGGCATATATTGGACTGCTTTTGGGGTGCTCTATGACAGGAAAAATAGGCCAAGCTTGGTACAGCCATCGGACTGGTTTTGGATAGGCTTATGTGGTGAGTTAAGGACTAAAAATGGGATAGCTATAAACTGAACAAAGGGGTTGTCATTGGTATGGTTTAGGGACAGGTTTTGGTGGCTGGTATGGGGTGTTTTAGGACTGGTTTCAGGGTGGTTTGGGGACTGAATTTAGGCATGGTTAAGGGGCTGTTAATGAAGGCTGTTAAGGGTGGTTAAGGCCTGTTTTGTGGGCTGTGTTAAGGACCTGTTGGGGACAGGTAAGGGATGGTATAGGGACTGCTACTAGGGGCTGGGTTTAAGGACTGTTATGGGGTGTCAAAGGGTGGTTTGGGACAGCTATATGGCTGTGTTAAGGGGCTATTAGCGGCTGAAATTAGGACCTATTTTGGGGTAGGTAAGGGAGTGTTTTGTGACAGCCTATAGGACAGGTTTTGGGCTGGGTTTAAGGGCTGAGTTTACAGGCTATTTAGGGGGTGTTTTAGGACAGCTATGGGCGGTCATTTGAGGGTGTGTTTGGGACTGAAAAATGGTGGTTTGGGACAACTACTGCGGCTATTAGAGCTGCTGTGCCCCCTCAACTCCACTTTCTAATCTCCTCTCAAACTCTCTCACACCAATCTCTCACTAACATTCCCTCAAACACCCTCTATACAACAAAAATACATACACATTACCAACACAACACCAATCTAACTTCTCCTCCTTGGCCGAACTTTACTATACCCACAACACAAAGAAATACACATACAAACCATACATATATACATATAAATAAGTCACCAATATATATATACATATATATATATATATATATATATATATATATATAAAATATATATATATATATATATATATATATATATATATATATATATATATATATATATATATATATATATATATATATATTTAATCTCCTCTCAAACTCTCTCACACCAATCTCTCACTAATATTCCCTCAAACACCCTCTATACAACAAAAATACATACACATTACCAACACAACACCAATCTAACTTCTCCTCCTTGGCCGAACTTTACTATACCCACAACACAAAGAAATACACATACACACCATACATATATACATATAAATAAGTCACCAATATATATATATATATATATATATATATATATATATATATATATATATATATATATATATATATATATATATATATATATATATATATATATATATAAATAAATAAGTCACCAATATATATATATATATATATATATATATATATATATATATATATATATATATATATATATATATATATATATATATATATATATATATATATATATATAGAGTAATTAATATATATAACCATATATATATATATACACAATACGTAGATAAATAAATATGATACAATATGATACATGAAGAACACCTCTCTAAACAACACAAATCTGAGATTTAAATATCTAATATTTATTCACACAATATATATATTAAAAACAAGAGTCCAATAGGGATTTTTCCACTAGGACACAAACCTACACATAGGACACACCTAAAAGTCTCCAAATGGACACGAAATGGACACAAATAGAGACACAACCATTGGAGTCATTCCTATGGGTCTAAAATCATCCTATATACATGAGAAAATAAGATGGATAAGGGATTTATACCTAACGGTAGATCGAATCGAAGAAAAGCCTTTTCGATGCGACACCGACACGTAGGAATCCCAAATGGACACGAACGAGCTCCGAATCCTTCCAAATTTGGCTAGCTTCCTCCTTGGCTTGAGTAGAGAAGGAAAGAAGAAGATTGGGTGGAAGAAAGAAGGGATTTGGTGGAGAAATCTATATAAAACTCTCTCTAGAATTTGGGGAAGAATAAGAGAGAGAAAGTGGAATGGAAAGGAATGGAAAATATCAAAGGGCTTGAGCCTATCCCCTGAATAGGTGGCTGGCCATAATGGGGCTATGTGTTCCTATATGCATTGTCTAAAATACCCTCCCACTAATCTATTTGATTAATATTAGGAAGGGTTTAAGTCGGGGCTAGTTTAGTCATTCTAATGTCTCTAATCACACTTACCCTATCCATAATAATTAGCCTAACCACTAACTAAAATAATAAGCATATGAGCCATGGATAACTAGTGTGTGGGTCCACTAGTGTGTGGGTCCCACTAGAGTCAACACTACCCCGGGTCCCCGATACAAGTCGGATTGAGTTGAAATTTGAACCCGACTTAAATAACCCCAAAATAATATTATAAATAAATAAATAATTTTAAAAATATTCTAAAATAAAAAATGACAAAAATATCCTTGTTTCTGAAAACTGAGGGTGACAAATCTATCCACCTTAAAAAAAATTTGTCCTCAAAATTAAAACCAAACAATAGTAAAATATCAAATCACAAGTCATGGCTAAAAATTTAAATGATTAAATATCAAAATCAAAGCATGAATTAAATGACTAAAATTATAAAATTTAAAATTACTCTCAAATAGAAACTGGGTGCTATAAGTCTATCCACCCTAAAAAAATCATCCTCAAAAATTAAAACAAAGTAAACACAGAAAAATCATGCAAATCGATAATCGTATGCGTCTGTCCAATCATCAAGATACTCAGAATCTTCGTATGCCAGTGAGCAAGGCTACGATAATCACAGAGTCCTCAACTACGGTACATACCTCTAGAATTATGGTATTTAAATTTTTTGCATTGCCGCATGCTTGGCAGCGAAAATCTTAAATTTCTACACCCGAGAAATACGACCATAATCCGACTATATGTCCCCACTATGCCTGCTAGCATGACCCTAGATTATTCTAAAATCTCATAATCGAGGCGACCTAGCCCATACGACTTATATCAGAAGGAAATCACATCACAAGAACAATTTTCATCCAACGATCAAAGAACAGATAGAATCGAATTTTAAGACAGTTTATAAGAATGCAAATACGAAAAGGAGATCGAAAGATTGGAACCTGCTATCTGCTCTGCTACTGCCTGAGTGGATTCAACTGTCATGGCAAAAGCTCGCCCCTGCTGGCCTCCTCTAGCCTGCTGTACGCCATCCTGGCCTCTTCGGATTCCACTAGCGTGACAATCCCTCAGCTGGTGGTCAGGCGCCCCACAGTATAGGCATCCGCCCAACCTCTTTCTACAGGAATCTCGAGTGTGTCCCTGCTTTCTGCAGAAAGTACACTGAGTAGTCTGTCCCTGGCCCCGTCTCTGGTGCTGCTGTACACGCGCTGGTGCCTGCTGAAACTGTAACTGAGGCTGCTGCTGCTGAAACTGCCTCTGCTGGAAATGGCTGGAAATGAGGGCACTTCGTCGGTCCCGCACTCGAGCTCGCTCCAAGAATGTCACTGCCCCTCTTCGGCTTGAGGCCGAAGTCCTCTAAAATTTGTGCCTCCATCAGAATCTGCTCGAAGGTCGCGTCACGTCTCCCAGAGGTACGAGTGCGAACTGCATGTATAAGACCCCTCCGGAACTTTTGGGCCTTGCACCCCTCATCCTGGATCAGACTGGGTGCAAACCTACTCAGGCGGAAGAACTCCACTGCATACTCGTCTACCAATGAGTTCTCCTGCACCAAACTGGCAAACTGTCCCTCCAAAGCTGTAAAGTCCACATTTGGGTACAACTTCTCCTTAAAGAGCTTCCTGAAGTCCTTCTAAGATAAACCCCTCACCGACGCACGCGGATCCGTACGAAACTAAGTCAGCGCTATATCAAAAAACTGGCTCGTTGCAGACGTCACCCAAAGCCCTCTCGGGACCTCTGCCTACTCCAGACTTCGCTGGATATCCTCCAACCAGTCATTCGCGTATAGGATACCCTCGGTACCCTTGAACTCCCTCGGTTTCATCTTTCTGAAGTCTAGGTGCGTACCGGGCCTTCCCTGCCCCTGCTGCTGAACTGGTGCTCCATGAACTGTACCCGGTACACCCCTCTCTACTGCTGCCATCGTCAGCTGATGGGAGTTCTCTATGCTCTGTCGCATCACCTCTGTCTGACGGTGCTGTGCCTCGGCCTGTGCTCTCTGGGTCTGCAATATCTGCTGCAGAAGGGCCATCATCCCCTGAGTATCAGTCGGTAGCGGAGGCAACGGCGGAAGAATATCAGGAATGATCATGGATGGTCTCGCTACTGGAGGTGGAAGACCTCCCGGAACCGTCGATGCTGCTCCCGCTTGAAGGGTAGGGACTGAGGTGGCAGCTCCCTCAACTGCAACTCCCTCTGCTGGAGGTGGAAGACCTCCGGGAACTGTCGCTGCTACTCCTGCCTGAAGGACAGGAACTGAGGCTACTGCTCTTTCGACTGCTACTGTAACATCCCAGTCCCAAAATGCAGAGGACTAGAAACGTAGACATGCCTGCTGTATACATACGAAGTATGCTCTAATGTATGGAAACCTCGTATGAATACTTAAGCTGTAAAATACAGTAGAACCATAACTAATCTCATCCACACAAAATAAATGAATAAAAGACATCATATAAAGATAATGAATTGTCTTGATACAATATGTTGGACGGAGATAAATCCACTACCAACAAGTAAAGGAAAAAAATACATGATAGAATAATAATTTTTGGCGAGCGAAGCGAAGACGATCCAAGTGCAATCATCCTCGAGAAATAGCAATGAACACGGCTAGAGCTAAAGCACCTGCGAAAGACAATAGCACACACCTGGCGAGATAACCAGGTCCTCAGAGGGACATAACAAGACACGTAATATCATGCCATATAAACTGAATAAATATTGCTCAAATAATTAAGGGACACATACAATAGGGTACCTAACCGTACTATAGTGAATATGCAAATAAAGAACAAACCTTTGACGCATGGGCTGGATCAGGAATCAGGAATCAGGACCGTACCTCCCACTGGAGATAACCGGCAATCAGGACCGTACCTCCCACTGGAGATAACCGGCTATCAGGACCGTACCTCCCACTGGAGATAACCGGCTATCAGGGCAGTGCATATATGACCCATACATTAAAGAGCTGTTCTTCCCACCCAATGCCTACCATGTTGTATCTACAACATTAAACCTCTATAACCGCTAAGTCAAACTAGCATGTAATTTCTATTAGCGGTTATTCCTATCGCACGACTTATACGCACCGGTGTCCAGCCAGTCACGCATGTCTATGTTCTACATGCGACACACAACTTCGTGATACAACGTGTCAAGGCCATGAATGCAACACACAAGCTGGTCCCTTAAATCTAGGTTTAATGTGTAAAAAAAATAATACATAACAGGAACTATAATGAACAGTAAGTCCTAACAGGTTATGCCATGTATCACAGTTTATTTTGCATAAAAAAATAATGAATAATGCATAAAATATGAGCTAAATAAGTAAACAGCAAATGGTAAGGTGTCTTGCCTGATAGGACGCCTGGTGTGCTGCAATGGTCAAGCTGACATGAACTACGACTTCGGTACAACAACTATGCATGGTGACCTCTGATGGTGGCACTGACAGTTCCATTAGGTCCGGGACGGTCAAATTAGTTAGAGTCAATAGGTGAAAGGAAAGAATTGGCAAAGCAATAGGAAGATTGGGATTGGTCACGATTGAGATAATCCTAAGAGGAAATTGATTTAGAGCAAGACAGTCCCGTAATAAATCATATATATCCCTTTTTAGAAGATTTATTAGAAATATTCACAATCATTTTAGAAAGCTTTATAAAACGTATTTAGTAATACTTTTAGGAAATATTCCCTAACTACCAGTAAAAATAATATTTAGTCAAATAATATTTTGTTTAGAAATAATTTATAATACTTGAAATATGATCTATTAGTCAACATATGCCTCCCAATAAATATCAGAAAAATCAGAAGTCCTTTTAAGGAAAAACTGTAAGTCTTGTCAAAATAATATTTTAGGTTAGATCTATATCTAAAAAATATTTTAAGCGAAACAACATAATATTAGAAAAATTTATTTATGGTTAAGAACCGTATTTTGTAAAAAATAAATCTTAATAATAAGTTATACTTTTATTGACTATTGAAAAATCGAAATATATTTATAGCTATTTAAACTATACCTTTTACTAATAAAATAGAAAAATAATTTAGGCAGAAAAACTCATTCACCATATCCTAGGAAACTAGATTTTGTAAACATTTGGATATTTGTAACCCAATATGAAACCAAAATATATCTATAAAATTATGCCTAAAATAATAACAATAAAAATAATAATAAAAATAATAATAATAATACTAATAATAAAAATGATAGTAATAATAATAATAATAATAATAATAATACTAATAGCAAATAACAGCAATAAAAAAATAATAAAATAATAATAATAATAGTGATGATCAACCATACAACAATAAAACAAGTAATCATAATTAATCAATAAATAAAATAAAATAAAATAAATAAAAAATAAACGAATGGAAAAAATTTACTGCTCTTTATTCTTGGAAAGGAAGAGAGAGAGAGAGAGAGAAAGGAAAAAGGAAGCGGAGAGAGGGGAACGGGCGGTCGGGGTCGTCGGCGCCGGGCTAAGCAGCGTCGGCGGCTGCGGGGTGCACGGATGGGGAGGAGAAAAGAGGGGCGGACGGATGGTGGTGTAGACTTCGGCCATGGCGGTGTGAGGGAAAAGAGGAAGGGGTGACGAGGCGGAGAGGGAGCGGCGGCACGGCGCTCCGACGGAGAGGGGTTCCACCGCTGGCGCTGGAGAGGCCGAGGGCTAGGACGACGGCGGCACAGCGGTCTGCAGCGCACGACAAGGAGGAGGGTTTTGGCGGTGGCAGAGGCGGTGGCACTGTGCCGTTCGAGCGGTCGCACGCGGAGGAGCGGTCGCAGTGGTCGGCGGATCTGGAGTAGGGCGGTCGGGAGGAAGAAGGGGAGGCGTGGTCGGGACGGCGGAGGACTCGGCGGAAGAGGGCGGTGGATCTCGCCGGAGGTGAGTTTTAGAGTTAGGTTTTGGTTTAATTTGGGGTTTTCCTTTGTGGGCTTGGTGGTCACTGCGTGGGCTGCCGCGGCGATGGTCGCAGTGGCGGTAGTGGTTTTGGGGACGGTGATGGTAGTGGTTGGCGGTGGTTATGCCGGTGGCAGTGGGTTGATGGTTGAGTTGGCTGGAGGTCGGTGATGAAGATGGTGGCGAGGCTGCCACGGCAGTGGCCGCGGTGGTGATGTTTCGGATGGTGACCACGGGGTGGTTTATGACCTGGGATGGTGGCGGTGGTGTTGACAGTGGGGATGGCCGAGGCTTGGTCGGGTTGACCGGGACGGTAGGATGCGAGGCGGCGATGGCTGGGTTAGGGATTGGCTAAGGGTGGAGTAGATGGCGGTGATACCGGGATTCGGGTTTGGTCGGGTCGGCCAGGGCAGCAGGGGGGTCGAGGTGGTGGCGGCAGAAGGAGGAGAACGGGGAGACGGGTTTATGATAGGTTTAGAAATTTATTGGTGTCTGGGGTGTGTCCGACACAAAAAGATAAATTTGTATATATAATCTAGATGGAATAAGAATTAGACACTGACACGGTGCACGCACTCGTAGTGGAAAGTTGTGGAGAATAATTGAAAAAATAATGGATAAGTACCTGCCTATTTATAGGATGTGGAAATTCTCATTTGGATAGGATTAGAATTAATTTAAAATCCAAATAGATAATTAGCTACTAATAAATTTAAATCCAAATTCAAATCCAAATCCAATCTAAATCTAAATTCAATTTAAATCCAATTAAATTCATTTAGTTTAAAATCAAATCAATATCAAATATAGGTATTAATTAATTTATTTAAATTATTCCATAAATCAAATCAAAATTTAAATTGTCACAAAATTTCAAAATATGCTTTCCAAAAATACTAATAATATTAATTTTGAAAATACACTATTATTTAAAATAACTAATAAATAATTACTAAATATATATGTATGTACTAATATTTACATAAATATACTTTCTAATATACCATTTTATAGGAAAAATACTTTATCATTATAACTGTATAAATGAAAGGCTTTTCATAATTAAAACCATAAACTTGAAAATGATAGCTAGAAATAATTATTACCTATATTATCATAAAAATAGAAAAACTATTTTTCTAAAAATATGTACGCTCGCACATATTCGCACTCGTCGAGCAAATTTGAAAAACGAACTTCCGTACACGACGTACAATACGACTACGTGACGTACAATACAATTTTTTTTTAAATTAGCACCAAAATTAAAAAAAAAATATAGTAGAAATTTAGGGGTTTTACAGCTACTTCCGTAGCCGGAGGTGGAAGACCTCCTGGATCTGACCTCTTTGGAACTGTACTAGGCCCTGCTGCCTGAAAATGAGTCACTATCATCCTGAAGACGAATTGAACCCATGAGATCAATATGGCACAAGACAAGATATTATCAAAGGAGGACAATTGAATTCAAATGCAAGAAGAGTTGTCATGGTAATCAAAAGATCAGAGTTTTCCTAAAATGTGATTGAGTAACACCTATCATACCCTAGATCCTATGTCCTAGTCGCAGGCTCGTAATTAGTAATCTAAGTCGAGCACCATTACGAGATCGCACTATTTGCGACACTGACCTGCATGGGCCACCATAAAAATGTGTCATGACCCGCACCCTGATTAGGGGCACGAGTACGTGGTTACGTCCAACCTATGCCACAGCATCGGTGGTAGAACGCTGTCTAGATTGTCTACAAAACTACACTAGACAGTATAAAGGTACCTGTATAGTATATACACTCCGAATGGAGGTGACATAGCAATACAGTCTCAATCATAAAAAAACTAGAATAGATAGCACGAAAGAAAATATGATAGATGAAAAAAGAAAATAAGTTCAAGATCCATACAAGTCCAGAGCTATACACAACTACACAGAGTCATAGAAATATAATATAAAATGCTACAAACTGAAAGTACTAGCTGGCTCGCAGGCCAGGCAAACCTAACTAAACTACACTACTCAGGGTGAGCAAAGTCTAGTGGCTCTACTAACAAGCCACGGTCCAGGTCTACTCTGACTCGACCCCATAATAGGTCGGACAATCTGTCTCAGAATCATCTGTAATATATCAATGGAATCCTGTCAGGAAAATGAGCAAGTACAAACACCAACAGCAGTTCCATGTGAATTAAAAATTACTATAAGAGACAGTATAATAAAATACAAGACGAAGATATGTAAAATACAGGGTAAAATCAGCAGAAAAATGTATAACAGATGTGAGTACTGAATAGGACGACAATATATATAGGATGACTTAGGAACTATTCGGAAGCCGAGTTACAACCCTTAAACCAAACAAGGACCGGGGTTGTAACTCTTCTCCCGAACAGAACTTAGCCTCCTATGATAAATAAATATAAAAATGTGACTTGAATTATTAGAGCGCTATGTGATCGGCTAGGGAATCATGGTAGGGTTATCCACATGGCCCGGCAATCCACGATGACCTCAACGAAAAGTCATGCCGGCCAACCTGGATAACATGGACATGGAGGTATCTGCTATACCCTACGTGAGGTGAGAGTGGCACAAGCAAAATAGTGACATGGGGCTTTGATCACATAACTCCTAATAATTCTCCCATTCCCTAATAGTATCATGGCTCCGGACATGGTATGTCATGACACGGGATTCAAAAGCAAAGGGCCAGTCCACTCCCAAATCGATGTCTATATAAGTATATGAAACATTGATATCACACACCAATATACCAATGAAATCTGGGAATAACATCTCATGACAGGATCCGACGTATACTAGTCCGTGATCCATCGTATCGGAAATCATGTAAGTCACTACAACTAAATTGGATATAGTAGATATCAAGACAATGAAAACTATCAGTGAATGTACTCGCCTGTGATCCTAAGCTGATAAGGTGAACAGACGCTCAGAGTAATCACAGACCTAAAATAAGATACTATGACTCAAACAGGGTTTTATACTGAAAAAGAAAACTAATTTAAGTCATGAATGCAAGTCTAATTCAAACTAGGTCAATCTAGGTCAAATTGAGTCATACTAGGTCATACCAAGTCACTGGGAGTCAATCCAAGTCAAACTAGGTCAAACGGGGTCAAAGGTTGACTTACAGTTGACTTTTGGTCAACTGGTCAACCCTGATCAACTCTGGTCAATTCTAGGTCAAACCTAGGACAAACTAGTCTAATGTTGACCAACTGTTGACTTTCAGTCAACTGGTCAACTCTGGTTTGGTTTTGGTCA
Source organism: Iris pallida (assembly GCA_029216955.1). Taxonomy (NCBI): domain Eukaryota; kingdom Viridiplantae; phylum Streptophyta; class Magnoliopsida; order Asparagales; family Iridaceae; genus Iris; species Iris pallida. The sequence continues at coordinate 10,722,910 of JANAVB010035418.1, forward strand.
AATCTAGTCACTTATAGGCTAAGGTTGACTCTCGATTGACTTTTGTTGACTTTTGGTCAAAATGGTCAACCGAAGTCAAAACTAGTCTAGGAGCACTATCTTTGATCATTACCAACCAAGGGAACCAAGTTCTAACCCTATCTAAATCTCTAAACTCAAATACCTACATTACCCTTACCAAGGTAATCCCGATACCTTGCCCAATACAAAGGAAACCCCGCTAATTCTCAAGATACTAGCCTAGGCTCCCTAGGGTAGTTAGATACTATCCTATCTAAGGGTTACCTACCAAGATATATAGGTTTCCTAGATATCTAACCTATCTTAGAACACATGTTGGTTTACCCTTATTACCTTACCATGATATTCTCTAACTTCTAGTTAACTCCCACATACCACACTCACTCATACCCTCACAACATTGACTCCCATAATACCACACTCATAGGCTCTCACCTATAGGCTACTAGCTAACTTCTATAGGCTCACACACACACAAGCTCACATACACACACACACACACATAGGCATATATTGGACTGTTTTTGGGGTGCTCTATGACGGGAAAAATTGGCCAAGCTTGGGACAGCCATAGGACTGGTTTTGGACAGGCTTATGTGGTGAGATAAGGACTGAAAATAGGACAGCTACATACTGAACAAAGGGGCCGTCATTGGTATGGTTTAGGGACAGGTTTTGGTGGCTGCGATGGGGTATTTTAGGAGTGGTTTCAGGGTGGTTTGGATACTGAATTTAGGCATGGTTAAGGGGCTGTTAATGAAGGCTGTTAAGGGTGGTTAAGGCATGTTTTGTGGGCTGTGTTATGGACCTGTTGGGGACAGGTAAGGGATGGTATAGGGACTGCAACTAGGGGCTGGGTTTAAGGACTGTTATGGGGTGTCAAAGGGTGGTTTGGGACAGCTATATGGATGTGTTAAGGGGCTATTAGTAGCTGAAATTAGGACCTGTTTTAGGGCAGGTAAGGGAGTGTTTTGTGACATCCTATAGGACAGGTTTTGGGCTGGGTTTAAGGGCTGAGCTTATAGGCTATTTATAGGGTGTTTTAGGACAGCTATGGGCTGTCATTTAAGGGTGTGTTTGGGACTGAAAAATGGTGGTTTAGGACAGCTACTGCTGTTGTTAGAGCTGTTGTCCTTTCCTCAACTCCACTCTCTAATCTCCTCTCAAACTCTCCTACACTCAATCTCTCACTAACATTCCCTCAAGCACCCTCTATACAACACACATATATACACATTACCAACACAACACCAATCTAACTTCTCCTCCTTGGCCGAACTTCACTATACCCACAACACAAAGAAATACACATACACACCATACATATACATATAAATAAGTCACCAATATATATATATATATATATATATATATATATATATATATATATATATATATATATATATATATATATATATATATATATATATATATATATATATATATATATAGTCATTAATATATATATAACCATATATATACACAATACATAGATAAATAAATATGATACATGAAGAACACCTCTCTAAACAACACAAATCTGAGATTTAAATATCTAATATTTATTCACACAATATATATATTAAAAATAAGAGTCCAATAGGGATTTTTCTACTAGGACACAAACCTACACATAGGACACACCTAAAAGTTTCCAAATGGACACGAAATGGACACAAATAGAGACACAACCATGGGGGTCATTCCTATGGGTCTAAAATCATGTTATATGCATAAAAAAATAAGAAGGAGAAGGGAATTATACCTCCCGGTAGATCGAATCAAAGAAAAGTCTTCCCGATGCGACACCGACACGTAGGAATCCCAAATGGACACGAACGAGATCATAATCCTTCCAAACTTGGCTAGCTTCCTCCTTGGCTTGAGTAGAAAAAGAAGAAGATTGGGTGAAAGAAAGAAGGGATTTGGTGGAGAAATCTATATAAAACCCTCTCTAGATTGGAACTAGCTATCTGCTCTGCTCTGCTACTTCCTGAGTGGGCTCAACTGTCATGGCGAAAGCTTGCCCCTGCTGGCCTCCTCTAGCATGCTGTACGCCGTCCTGGCCTCTTCGGATTCCACTAGCGTGGCAATCCCTCAGCTGGTGGTCAGGTGCCCCACAGTATAGGCATACGTCCAACCTCTTTCTACAGGCATCTCAAGTGTGTCCCTGCTTTCCGCAGAAAGTGCACTGAGTAGCCTGCCCCTGGCCCCGTCCCTGGTGCTGCTGGGTACGCGTTGGTGCCTGCTGAAACTATAACTGAGGCTGCTGCTGCTGAAACTGCCTCTGCTGGAAATTAGGATGTTTTGTCGGCCCAGCACTCGAGCTCGCTCCAAGAACGTCACTGCCCCTCTTCGGCTTGAGGCCGAAGTCCTCCACTAAAATTTGTGGCTCCATCAGGATCTGCTCGAAGGTCGCGTCACGTCTCCCAGAGGTACGATTGCGAACTGCATATATAAGACCCCTCCGGAACTTTCGGGCCTTGCACCCCTCATCCTGGATCAGATTGGGTGCAAACCTGCTAAGACGAAAGAATTTCGCTGCATACTCGTCTACCGACGAGTTCTCCTGCACCAAACTGGCAAACTGGCCCTCCAAAGCTGTCAAGGCCACATCTGGGCAGAACTTCTCCTTAAAGAGCTTTCTGAAGTCCTTCCAAGACAAACCCCTCACCGACGCACGCGGATCCGTATGAAACCAAGTCAGTGCTATATCGAAAAACTGGCTCACTGCAGACGTCACCCAAAGCCCTCTCGGGACCTCTGCCAACTCCAGACTCCGTTGGACATCCTCCAACCAGTCATCCGCATATAGGATACCCTCGGTACCCTTGAACTCCCTTGGTTTCATCTTTCTGAAGTCTAGGTGCGAACCGGGCCTCCCCTGACCCTGCTGCTGAACTGGTGCTCCCTGAACTGTACCCGGTGCACCCCTCTCTACTGCTACCATCGCCAGCTGATGGGAGTTCTCTATGCTCTGTCGCATCACCTATGTCTGGTGGTGCTGTGCCTCGGTCTGTGCTCTCTGGGTCTGCAACATCTGCTGCAGAAGGGCCATCATCCCCTAAGTATCAGTCGGTAGCGGAGGCAGCGGTGGGAGAATATCAGGAATGACCATGGACGGTCTCGCTGCTGGAGGTGGAAGACCTCCCGAAACCGTCGCTACTGCTTCCGCCTGAAGGGCAGGGACTGAGGTGGCAGCTCCCTTAACTGCAGCTCCCTCTGCTGGAGGTGGAAGACCTCCGGGAACTGCCGCTGCTACTCTTGCCTGAAGGGCAGGAACTGAGGCTACTGCTCTCTCGACTGCTACTCCCGTAGCAGGAGGTGGAAGACCTCCTGGATCTGACCTCTCTGGAACTGTACTAGGCCCTGCTGCCTGAGAACGAGTCACTGTCATCCTGAAGACGAATTGAACCCAAGAGATCAATATAGCACAAGACAAGATATTATCAAAGGAGGATAATTGAATTCAAATGCAAGAAGAGTTGTCATGGTAATCAAAAGATCATAGTTTTCCTAAAATATGATTGAGTAACTCCTATCATACCCTAGATCCTACGTCCTAGTCGCAGGCTCGTAATTAGTATTCTAAGTCGAGTACCATTACGAGATCGCACTATTGGCGAACAAACCAACGATGAGGAGAATCACCAGCCTTAAAAAAACTCACAAGATCGACATTTTGATCATCCTCGAGCCCAAAATCTTCCACAGGAGACTCAAATCCATCCAAATGCAGTTAGGCTTTCACTCGGCCATCGCCGGCAGACACGACATTTAGATTTTTTGGTCCAAAGCCGTCAATATCAGTGTTATCCATGATTCCAGTCAAGCCCTGTCTTGCTAGATGGAGCATCCCTTAATCCCCAACCATGCCATCCTTTTTGCAGTTCACGACAGCTGTGACATAGCGGAACGCAGACTCCTATGGAACGACCTCTTGGACACCAACCTCCACAATCGTAACCTCCCTTGGCTTTGCATCGGAGACTTCAACGCCATCACATGCAGAGAAGAAAAGATTGGAGGCCGCCCTCCCCCCTCTCCGCCATGCAAGACTTCAACAACTTCATCTTCAACTCTTACCTCACTTCCCTCCCGTTCACCGACAACGCTTTCACCTGGAGCAACATGCAGGAAGGCGACCGACGGCAATTCTTCCGCCTTGATAGGGCACTAACGAACTCCCATTGGCTTGATTCGGGGATAACCTCCAAGCTTTTGCACCTTAACGCCACAGAATTTGACCACTCCCCCTGCTGGTTGGTATCACTAGCACTTCCATCCATTCCAGAAAGAGCTTCCGCTTCCTGGATTTCTGGAGCGAGCACCCCCAATTCTTAGGGGTCGTCATGGAAGCGTGGAACAGTAGGACATCCATCGATCCCCTGAATAGCGTGGCTACAAAGCTCCAGGCCACCAGGAAGGCCCTGACCGCTTGGAGCAAGCAAGCTTATGGTGATATCTTCCAAGCCATTCGTGAGGCGGAGGAGATGCGACTCGTGCTGAAACGAAATACATGGTCGACTGTTCGTCTGATACCAGGAAGATGCTGCATCTCACCAAAGCCATCCTCAAATTCAGGCTGAAGATAGAGACCGATTTTTAAAAGCAGAAAGCAAGGATCAAATAGGACAACGAGGGGGACAACAACTCCAGCTTCTTCCACGCCTGCGTCAACAGGAGGAGACAAAAACTCACCCTCCATCAGATTGCTGCAGACAACGGCACCAACATCACCGACCAAAAGGGGATCCTAGCAGAGGCCGAGAAGTTCTATTCTAAACTTTTTTCTAAGGAGACAGTAACTAAAGACGACTCCTTCCTGGATGGGGTTCCCCTCCTTATCAGCGACACTGACAACCTCTGACTCGAACAACCTATCTCGAAGGAAGAAATAAAAGATGCAGTCTGGGCCCTCGACGAGCACAGCGCCCCAGGGCCAGATAAATTCTTGGGAGTTTTCTTTCGTACTTTCTGGGATATCATCAAGACCGACATCCACAATGCGGCCTCCGCCTTCCTCAAAGGAGCCACCTACCCCAGAGCCATCCCGAGCACCAACCTCATCCTCATCCCAAAGAAGGACAACCCCGAGACTTTCTGCAACTTTTGCCCTATCAGCCTTTGTACCTTTACCAACAAGATAATATCCAAGATCATCGTCTCCCGCATGGCAGGTCTTCTACCTAAGATCATATCAGAGGAGCAGAATGGCTTTGTTCAAGGAAGAAATATCCATGACAACATCATGCTAGCTCAAGAGCTAGTCACTTGCATGAAATTCCTAGCAAGAGGGGGCAACATTGCTATCAAATTGGACATGGAGAAATCCTACGACAGACTGGATTGGCAATTTATGATCTGGGTCTTCAGAGCCTTCGGCTTCTCCGAAACCTGGACCAACGTTGTGTGGAGATCTATCAGCAACTCGTGGTTCTCCACGATCATTAACGGCCAAGCGAACGGGTTCTTTAAATCCACCCGTAGGGTCAGGCAAGGGGATCCGCTATCCTCCACCATCTTCATCATTACGATGGATGCGTTGAGCAGAAACCTTAACAAGATGGTGTGCACCCCCAACTTCCAACACTACCATACGGCTAGCGGCTGCCCGATCATCACCCACCTGGCTTTCGCAGATGACATCCTTATATTCTCAGTCAGAGACGTAGGATCAGTGGAAGTGGTCCATAATACGCTCCAGATCTATCAAAGCTGCCCCGGGCAGAAGATCAACCCGGACAAGAGTGTCATCTACACCCACCATAATATCAAGAGAGAGCAAGCGGCCAGCATATCAACCACCACATCATTCCCCATCAAGCACCCTCATTTTCTCTACCTCAGATGTCCTCTGGTGTACGAAAAATCCAATTTCGGGATCTTCGAAAACCTGACCAATCGCATCAGGAAGAAGCTCGAGGGCTGGCACAACGCCACCCTATCCCCAGGAGGCAAGATTATTCTCATCAATCATGTCCTCACTACACCCTGGCAGCTTGCTCCCCCCAAGAAAGTCCTATCCTACATTGAGAGCATCTTTAGCAATTTCCTCTGGGGTCACAGCGGCCGCAACTTGGGCCAGCTGGGACACTATGGCTTGCCCTACCGGAGAGGGGGACTGGATTTTACCAAACTTTCCCATATTGTTAACACGTTCTCGATGAAATTGTGGTGGACGCTTCTCACCAGTAAGAACTTATGGTCCAGATTCATGAAGGCCAGATACTTCAAGCATATCCACCCTTCCATGGCTATCGCTAATAGCTGATCTTCTACGGCCTGGCATCGCATCCTTCTCGGGCAGACCCTCGTCGAACCGACGATTCACCTTCAAGTTGGCACCGACAAAGCATCACCATTCCGGAAGCGCTGGGTAGGCGATTTCTTACTTCCTAACACTCCAGCAGTTTCCAAGAACAGCACAATCAGGGATCTATGGGACCCACCTAATAACACCTGGAACTGGATCAAAGTCAGGTCTTGGACCGGGCCCGAGGTGACCGACCACATTCATCGTAGCGGTGTCAGGATCGGTCCGGACGCAGATAAGCTAGTGTGGTCGCCCGACGGTGCTGGCGCTTTCTCGGTTAGGTCCGCCAGAAGCGTTATCTTGGACAACGCAGCCCCGTCTCCTACCATTATCTCATTCTGGTAGACGTGCATCCTAAAGAAGTGGTCCTTCCTTATCTGGAGAGCCCTGCGCAACATCCTCCCCACCGACGTACTCAATCAGGGGGACCTACCGGTCAAGGTCTGGAGAGCTCTTTTCTAGCATTGCAGATTGCCTCATAGAAGCGACAACCTTCATCATCTCATGACCACCTAGGCTTCAGCGTCCCACGGCCACCAGATCGTCGCTGCGGTCGCCACGTGGGTTATATGGAAGAATCAGAACAAAGCGAGATACGAAGGCCACCAGTACAGTGCAGATCAACTAATTTGGAAGACCATTCGTCAATGCCACAAACGGAGATCCCCCTGTAAGCATGGTCAGAAGGCTTTCTAGAACTCTCTGCTATCCTCGGCTTAGCTGTTTTGTTTCTAGTCTGCCTCTTATTTTGTCAGTATACGTGTACATGCATCGTCATTTTGCGCCTCTTTGTATACTTGTAAAGGTTCTGCCTTCTTGAATAAAATGGTAGGTTGCTTAAATATATATATATATATACACACACACACACACACGTAGCACTTTGATTATGCATCGGTCCCCCGTAAGGCCACCGTGCTAAAACATGTAACTCATAGCACGTAGGAGTCGGATATAGTCATCCACTATAGGCGGATGAAACTGTATCCGTGGAGGCCAACCCGACATGTTAGGATAGGACCTGGGGTGGCGGGTAACGTACGATCTCGAGATTATGTTCCCTCCCAATGCTTCTATCGATTTAAGTTGCTTAGATTAACCCTATCTTAATCTTTGAATTACATGTCGTGGTCACATGGTCATCCTCCTATTTGTCGTACCATAGTACGTGTACCATAAGTATGAATCCACATCGGCTCAATGAGTCCCAAATCTGGATCTATGCTTAGTGTAATGCATCAAACAACAATCAATATACCACGACACTATTACTGACCAATTACCATGACTGTGCTGGAAGGTACACATGTATTGACATATAACACGAATGGTCGTTTAGCACGTAGAGTCATACCTCAATGCACTCATTAAATAGCACCGTAGTACATATTAATATCATATCTCAATACACACTTAGAAAATATACCAGCACGTATACAGGTAACCAAGTCAGGAACACGGTCAAGTCAGAAAGTCACATAAACCCCTCGTGACATAAAAGTCACATATGAATTCTGGTTAAAGTGAGACATAAAGATTCTTGAATTCAAGACAAAGATCTATAACTTTCGTGTTTTGAGTTTGAAGAAATTTTGGCCACAAATCAGCCAAATAGGGCATAAAATAGCCAAAATAGGCACTATACAAGCTTGCGACACAATTCATCCATGCGGTACTATTTATTCCTGCGGTACTATGCATTCCTGCGGTACTATACAAGCCATGCGACACTATGCAAGCCATGCGACACTATGCAAGCCTGTGGCACTATTCATCCATGCGGTACTATTCATTCCTGCGATACTATACAAATCATGTGGCACTATTCATCCCTACGGCACTATTCATTCATGCGGTACTATGCAAGCCTGCGATACTATATAAACAATATGGCACTATTCATCCATGTGGCACTATTTATTCCTGTGGCACTATTTATTCCTGCGGTACTATGCATTCCTGCGATACTATGCAAGCCATGCGACACTATGCAAGCATGTGACACTATTCATCCCTACGGCAGTATTCATTCCTGTGGCACTATACAAATTATGCGGTACTATTCATCCTGCTGCACTATTTATTCCTGCGGTACTATGTAAGCCTGCGGCACTATGCAAGCCTTGCGATACTATTCATCCCTGCGGTACTATTTATTCCTGCGGCAGTATGCAAGTCTGTGGAACTACGCAAGCCATGCGACACTATTTATTCTTGCGGCACTATGCAAGCCTGCGGCACTATGCAAGCCATGTGGCACTATTCATTCCTGTGGCACTATTTATCGTCCCTGCCAGAACCAGGACAGATGAACATAGAAGATGTCCAAATATTATTTTGGCCATAACTTCCTCAAAATAAGTCAAAATCTAACTTTTTAAAGGTCAAAATTGGGTAGAATGAGATTTCTTAAACATAGGACCATTAGTTTTCGAAAACAACCAAGTTTGATAGATAAAATCCATGAAAATCTATAAAATCCTAGTTTTAGAAACTTAGATCTACACAAAACTAGCCATTAAAATCAAAAACTCCAAGAACTAAACTTGTAGAGAATGAAGAGAAGAACAATATAGACAAATCAAAGAAAAAAAATCAAAAAATGAGAATGCAAGAATCTCTCCATTTGGTGCAAGGTGTACTTGCCTAAATGTTGGTTGGAGAAAAAATGAAAGAAAAAGTGAATGAGGAGAGAGAGTATAGAAGAGATTATATATAGGGGTTGGGTTGACTCATAAAATCCTAATCTTAAGCATGCTCTAAACTATATGACTAATGACATGTTAAAAGCTACATGATACAACTAATTAAATTAATTAAATAAAATCCTAACCATAACACGGTTCAGAAATCTTATCATCGAAGTAGTAAACCACGCCTCCAACCAGACAAGGACAAGGGATGGCACACTAATCCGCGACGAGATACTGTTCCATGTCATGGCCAGTTACAAATACATGATACATACAATCAAGATACAGGTGTGTCATGATCCGCTATCCAAATTGTTGGGCCGGGCCGAGTCATGTCCAGCCTACCCTTGAGATAAAACGTAATAAGCTGTTCTAAACACAAACAAGATAAGACCAAAGTGTGCTAACAGTTCTATATGTCATATTGAGTCAGAATGTATCCAAACACAAAATCATCTCGTATATAAATATGTTCCAAGTACATGGCAAAAATATAAAACTGGATACAGGTCCAGTCACAAAATACATAGTCTAAAACATGACTACTTTCAAAAGTTCTGAGCAAATAAACAAACTAGACGAGTTTCTCCATAGGTACATCCTCGTAAGATAAAGTCTGATCTTCGATGGCAACTCCATAATAGGAATCACATAGCAACTCCTCCTCGGTAAGTATACCTACAACGTTTATCCTGTCAGGACGAAAGCAAGTACTGATTCTAACAAACTAAATGTACGAAGCATGAAATGAACTGAAGTGTAACAAACAGGAATCATGGCATATCACAATCTATCATGACAAGAGATACATATGTCATAGAGACAGATATATATGTAATGTTTAAAACTGTAGCAGGTACGTGATCGTCAATAGGTGTACAATGTGCAGAAGCACATAATAAAATGTCCTTCCGTACAAGTGATACGGCGATAGATGTACATACGCACAAATACAGCTTTGATAAAAAGGCCTATGGCGCAGTAACATATAAAATAAAACTTTGCTCGAGTACGGTAGAGGGGGCATGATCACGTACTCAACTATCAGTTTTCCTATAATCCAGATTTTAAACATGTGAGAGATACGAGAATAACATAAAATATGGTGGATATGAGAGCAGTATAAAGTTTATAAAACATGTATAGATATGACTTGCAGTTTGGATATTAACATGGTTTATACACAATTCATTATATGCTGTAAATAAATTTTGCAGAGGCACCTGCCTCTAGCAAAGCAAGGTAGTATAGAAAATGCTATAGATGTATGGTGTCTCGTCACTGTAAAAATAATACATAAACTTAGTTTTCACACTAAGTTAAACACTAAGACACTAGTTGTGCGACATGACTTTCTGACTGGACACCTAGCCAAATGGTGAACTTTAGCATAGGAGACCAATGTGGGGTGACATAATACCTAAACCAACTTTCTATGGCCTTTGCACTATGGTAGGGTGAGGTCCAATACTACAATAACCCAAATCACACAATACATCGTAAGTCGTAATTAATCAATAATTAAATCAGACTGTACACTATATTCCAACAATTTTTAAGATAGACAAAAAGTCTAATTATACATAAAATAAAAAACCAAAATGATCCTTGTTAATTATAGAAATTTATACAAATTTTTTGGAATTTGTAAACCCTCATAGATATTCATTAAAAATCAGCAAACATAAGTATCCTGAAATTGAGTTCTGTTTTTCTATTTTTATAAAATGCCAAAAGTTCTAAATAAATACTAAAAAATTATATTAAATTAGCTGAATTAACATAGTATTTAAATATTAATTTTCCATATTTTTACAGCAATTAAAATATATATACAAATTCAAAAATAGCAAGTTACAATTTCTGGAAAATAATTAATTAATTATTTACTATTTTATCCACGTATACGAAATTGAACCGAAGTCCAGATACGGGACCCAAAGCCATGAATCAAGTCCAATATGACTTGTAAAGATTTTGAATGTATTTAGACTCAGTCGGTTTGCTCCCACCTTGGTGGCAATCGAGTATGATAGAGCTCAGCAATTCCAGCAGGGGCTCTATCTCGAGATTTTGTTGGCCGTTGAGCAATTTGAGCATCAGACTTTTGATGCAGTCTTGAGAGCAACTAGGAGGCATGAGTATACCTCCCAAAGGATTGTGGACAGGACTGGAGGTCGGAAGCGATCTCATGACCAGATGAACCAGTCTTCAGTACCAGCCCCGGCAGCTAGGGCCTTGACCATTGGAGCCCCGAGGCAGGCAGCCTCAGTGACGTCGGTTCAGCGTTCGAACCCGACGAACCCTCAGCAGCAGAACCAGAAGTAGTCTTCCGTAGTAGGTTGTACTCATTGTGGAAAGCCAGGACATGTTGTTTCAGAATGTCGCATAGCACAGGAATTGTGCTTGGCTTGTGGAGCACCGGACCACAAGATAGGGTCCTGTCCGAATAGGGCCAGTTCATCATCGGCCCAGACTAGTCCCTCGGTAAGGGGACCAGCACCAGTACAGCAGCAGCAGCAGTACCAGTCTCCGATGCCATTGCCGCCTCGGGCTCAAGGCTTCCAGCAGCAGAGGCCCCAGCAGTATGTCCAGGTCCAAGCCCAGATACAGAACCGACAGAGAGGTTTTCGTAGGATGTTTTTCCTCATACCTTATGCTTTTAATTTCCTTGCTTGTATGATTGGTTGCTAGTCATAGATTTCTTGTGTCTTAGTATAGCTTGTCCTTGTCTCTCTAGCCTCTTGATTAAATTCTGAGGACGGAATTCTTTTAAGGTGGGTAGAGTTGTAATACCTGTGGTTCGTATTACGTATTTTGGAATACGTGTACATATCTCGACTTGTATTGCATGTCTCCCTGCTTGGTTTATTTGGCATTTTTATTTCTGGTTCATCTTGGTTTGATTCGGCTAGGCTTGGGTTGCTTATTGGTTCAACATGAACCAAGGACAGAACCCTTACCTACCACCACCATCATCCTTTATTAACCCATTCCCTCATTCTCTCTCTTCATTTACTTCTTCTTCTCTACCATTACTTCTTCAACCACCAGGAGAGAGAGAGAGAGAGAGCTTAGGCAAGTGCATCTTAATTCATGGAGAAACCCAAATTTTATTGTTCCATTCTCTTCTTCACAGCATTCTAAAGCACTTTAGTACTTGGCATTTCTAAATTCCATGGTTCATTGCTTTTAGATCTAAGTTTATGTTATTTTTGGATTTCTTGGGATTTGATCTATTTAACATTGTTATTTTCAAGTTTTGATGGTTTCATGTTGTAGAGAATTTCATTCTGCCCTAATTTGACATATGGAAGTTCGAATTTGGACTCTAGATACAGGTTTTATGGAGCTTGGAAGCCATGACTTGCATGGTTCTTCTCGAAAATTTGAGAAGAAGAATAGTTCCTGGCCGGATGGACTTAGCCGCATAGCCTTTATGCGGCAAGTTCCATTCTGTGTCGTATGGATAATCCCAGCCGCATAAGACCCACTGCATCCTCAACCGCATGTGACCTGTTCATTTCCAGCCGCATGAACTTTCTTGATCTGGCCGCATAAGTCCATCTCGGCCTCATGAGTTGAATCCCAGCCGCATGAAAACCAGTCCACTTCCAGCCGCATGGACTGAGCCGCGTGCGCTCCGCTTCTTCTAGCCGCATGAACTAGTCTCTATTCTGCCGCAGGAGGACCCGAGTCATTCCTGGCCGCATAAGAGTTAACTCCTGAGCCGCATGGGACCCTGCCCTTTGAGCCGCATGCGCCTTCCCCATTTTTGGCCGTATGAGTCCTATATGCTTCTTGAGCCGGTATACCCGTTCTACCCGGCCGCATGGGCTTCTACCCGAGCCGCATGAGAACCCTCTGACTCGGCCGCATGGGCGTCTACCCGAGCCACATGAGAACCCTCTGACCCGGCCGTATGGGCTTCTGAGTCCGAGCCGCATGACCCTGATTAATCCCAGCCGCATATGCTCACCTCTTCCTGAACCGCATGGCCCTGTTTCTTCCTGACCAGCATATGCCCGAGCCGCATGGCTCTTTCCTGGCTTGTATTTTATTATTTAATTATTATTATTAACTCATGTCTTGTAACTCTCTGTGTAACTTGGGTTCCTTGACAAGAATGCGTGTACTATGCTATCCTGCACATGTATCATGAACACGACAGTGACCCGTAGTGGTGTACTCCTGACAAGTAACATGACATGATAGTAGCCCGTCATGGTGCACTCCTGACAGTAAACTTGACATGATAAACTTGTCATGATAATTCATGATAGTGGCCCGTCGTGGCGCACTCTTGACATAATAAACCTGACATGATATAATCTCGAATTGTTGTTGCGACGGCTAACATGACATGACCTGACAAGAATGAATGACCTGGACACCGTAGACGATTGTGCTTGTACAAATGAACCCGTCTTGTCTTGCATTATGTCTAGGACAGGGACCCCTGAGTACCACGGTCAGGGGTACCTACTGAATACAACTAAGGCTAATTACTAGAATAATCCAGTAGTCATGAAGAGATTTCTCCAGCTACAGGCAATCCCGTTATCTGGTCATCCCACTTGAGATCTGTAGCCTGACGTCGAGTAGGGCACATTTCCAGCACACTGTTATGTGTTGCACCCTCTAAGTCACCTAAGGGTACATGCGTTTCCTGGACGATGTACCCACTTGAATTCAACCCCTAATTGCGTCCGAATAGCCTGGATGGTCTACAGGGCTTGTGGCTGTGGAACAATCTCGCTGCATCTTGCTAGTAACTAGGCTTGTGATAACCCTAGTTAGTTAAAGTATCAAGTCGTACTTATTGCTTGGTCGTGATTGTTGGATGAGGCATAATCAGTCTAGTCTTGTCTTGATCCTGTACAAAATTGTTACATGTCCTAATTTCTTATATTATCTTGCGGATAAATAGTGGGAGAAACCAAGTTTCGTTCAGATGAAGGGTTACAATCCCGATCCTTGTTTGGTTTACGGGTTGTAACCTGGCTATCTGAATAGTCCCATGGTCATCTCATCGTATATCACCTGTCATACTTTTTCTTAATTACTTTCTTTTATTATGTAATTATATTCTTGTGCTAATTGCTGGTTTTAGTTCTTAAGTGAAGCCTGCTTTGTGGCACTTGCTCTTTCTTGGGATCTGACCCAGATGGTTTTGTATGGCCAAATTTTGGAGCAACTCCAGAGGATCTACCGACCTTCCAGCCAGATGGTGACCACCAGGCATAACCAGGGCAACGAGTGGGTTATTTTGTTCTTCCACTTTATTGTACAAATATTCTTTAAAGCGTTTAGCCGACGAGCACGTGTTAGCTCGATTGCATTTTATTTACTGTCTGCCTACGGGCTGTAACATGATTGACAAATCCTAGGGTTGATCATGTATGACTAAAAATCTTGCTAGTCTTCACATTTTGTAACGACTAGCTTCATGATCATCCAAATATGTAATGTGTGGGGTGCCTTACCATTGTATATTTGATGCTCTAACTTCTTGTGACTGTTATTACTTGTTTGAGATTGAGACAATAGGCTTGTTCATGACCGTAAGAGACTGATGGCTTGTAGTTAAACCCTCATATATCTAGACATCCGTGACCGTATAGTGAGGTGGATTCCATTTCATTATACGTAGCTGGCTATGTATGCCCCCGCTCTCCAGTATTCTGGTTCTGGGGCATTACACCAAGTTCTGTGTCTTCGTGTCCTGACAGTTAGGGACACGAAGACACACGAGTCCTGTGTCCAAGGTGTGTACGACGCACACAACACGAGTTTCTCGTGTCCGAGCACATCAATGGACTCCTCGTGTCCAGGCGAGTCCAGTGACACAAACACGAGACAATGAACGACACGATGGGTGAGATGACACGTACGTGTCCGATGGACAGTGGCCGTCGATGGTGCTACATGGTGGAGGAGGCGTCGGGGTCGACGGAGAAAAATGGCGCTAAGTTCGTCACGTCGTGGCAAACAATATGGCAGTGGTCGTAGGCGGTGGCGTGGCCTGTAGGGGCGACGCTCCTAGATCTAGAGTTCCGACGAGCTCGTCGGGGAAGAAATAGGGTAGGGCGGTGGCTAGGGTGATCTGAGTGATGTCTAGGGTTAGGGTTTAGGTCGGGTTCTATTTATAGGGTCAAATGGCGGTAAAATTAGGGTTAGAGTTACGAGAAATTAGGGTTTTAGGTCGGTCGCCGGTCGTCGGTCGTCGGTGAGGTCGGGGTGGGTGGGTGGGTGACGAGTGTTTTACAGTTAGGTCCGCCAAGTTTGGGGTTTTACAAACTAACCCTACCGCCTTAGAAAAATGGAAAATCCTAATTTGCAAAACCTATCCCGCAGTGTTCTGTGCAAATTCTAATTGGCACAGACAATGCAAAAATTGTAAATCGACTTGAAAACAATCTAATAAATTACAAACTGCTATAAAAAATAATTTAAATAATTACAAAATGATATTTTTAGTTTTAAAAACTATTTAAAAATTCTAGAAAATTTCTAATAATTATAATAAATTATTTTAAGGCTAAAATAATCATTTGTGGTTTTAAAAACCCTATTTTAAATATAAATTAATTTAAGGGGCTTACAGGTGCCAGACCATATACAGAAAATTAAAAATTTACGTATTTCGGGAACGGAGAGTGACATCTCTACCCTCTTTAGAAAAATTTTGTCCTCAAAATTTTGATAAGGCTAGTCGAACACGCTCTCAGATCACGAAATACACTCAGGACATATATGAAGCACAATTATCAAACAACACATGATACATGAACAGATTACGAAAGAAAGAACAATTAAATAAAAGCACAAACAATAATCATATCCTAGAAGGAAAGTGATTGGAGACATACGAATAAAATATGCCTCCCAAGTCAGTTAGGTAGGAATCCGTCCTCGAGGTCCTACACTGACTCCCAAAGTGGACAAGGGTCAACGCTTGAGATAAGTCGATACCAATTACTTAATCAAGAACAAGACTCTGCCCAGGACGTACTCTCGTAATCAAGACACATGATGAATATCATGTATCACATGATACGAGAGCAGATGAGTGAGACGAGAAAGTCGTATTCACTCTTCAAATATAGAACTCAATGAATTATAATGAATAATACTCAAAACTTATCCACAATCTGACCGTCTTCGGCCAACCTCTGCTCTAATACTCCAAATGCTATTAGCCTCTGCCCCTGCTGGACTCTCTGCTGGTGCCTTTCCTGGTCCTATTGTTGTGGCCTCTGCTGTCCAACCTGATGCGGTCCAACCTAATATTGTGCTTGTGGTACATCTGAGCTTACGTTAGTAATGGACACTGGGCTAGTGGCCTCACTGCTAGTGCTGGACCTTAATACGGTGCTACCTCTAGAGCTGGCAATGCCGAAAACTGTTGAGCTGGCCCTCCTGGCCTCTGTATCTGTGGGCACGTAGCTATACGATGGTCTGAACCTCCACACCTCAAGCACTGCCCATTTGCTGACCGACATACTTCCCGAGTGTGTCCTCCCTTACCACAATAAGTGCAACCCACTGGTGCCTCCTGACGTTGCTGGTGCCTCCGTTGCTGCTGTCAAACTGGTACAGTCACAACTATCGTGACCGGTGCTGCATCACGAATACGGACGCCAGGCGCTGGTGCTGACGTCCGAGGTACTGCTCCTCCTTCTTCCGTACTCTGCGTATGAGACCTCTTCTGGCCTCCAGTCCTTGTTGATAACCTTTGAATAGTAAGCTCGTGCCTTCGAGCTGCCATCAACACTGCATCGAATGTCTGGTAGTCGTGCCCTTCGACCAGCTGCATAATCTCTAAGTGAAGTCCATGATGGAACCTCATAGCCTTCTCTGGCTCTGTAGCTACCATCGTCGGTGCAAACCGACTCAATCTGCAGAACTTTGCTGCATAGCCATCTACCATCCTACCAGCCAGCTTGAGGTTGATAAATCTCTGCCGAAGTTCATACCGAGCTACCACACCAAAGTACTTGGCCTTGAACCTGGTAGTGAAGCTATCCCATGGAATAGAACGCCCCATTCCAACCTCTTCCAATGCCCACCAGTCGTGGGCGAGGTCCTGAAGTAACAGTCTGACTTGGTCAACCTTCTCATCTGCTGGAACCTTTGTTGCGATCAATATGGCCTCAATATCCTGAAGCCAAGAATCCATCGTGATGGCATCCTCCGTACCGTCAAAGTACCTCGGGTTAAGTCGACAAAACCTCCCTGACGCTTCCGAGTCATTCTTGACACTCCTCTCAAGAGCTAGCTGTAACCCCTGATTCAGTAGCACATTCTGTTCTTGCTGCTGGGTCTGTTATTGCTGTTGGGCTGTCGTCTGGTGTTGCTGGGTCTCTATTAACCCTTTGATAATCTTTAATAATGCCGATGCATCTAGTTCTACTGGTACTACCGACATCACTGGAGGTACATGAACCTCTGGGCTCTGCGGCTCAACTGGCTCATGCTCGGTAACGTTTTCGATGTGAATCTGTCCAGGTAGAGGGGCTACCCCTTATTGATCTTCAACTGGTCCCTGCTCTACTGGATTCTCTCCCATGCCGGCTCCTCCAATAGTCGAGAACGATGTGCCCCTAAAGAAAAGGATACAAGGTATAAAAAGACAGGATGGTAAGTAATCGAGGATGATAATCAAGTTAGCAATCAAGGTAGGAGAAAGAGAAGACAAATCAGGAAATCAAAGGGAACATATTTTGATTGAGACTCCTATAATCGCAACACACCACAAGTCTGAAAAATAGACCTGCATGGGCCACCAATAAAATCTTGTCACGCCTGAGTATCGGAATACTGAGACGGACTAGGCCAGCTACTCCATATGAGGTATATAAACGTCATACGGCGATCATGGATGTCAAGAGACTGGGGGTGTATGCTACAATCAAGTCTCCTATGGTCTCACAGAGCATCTATGTCTCAATCAATCAAAACAAGAAGCAATAAATAATGATCATATAAGACAAAGCAATAAGACGTCCCCGACGCTTCATTAAAATGATTCATAAGCCTAGCTATACAAAATGATAAGCTAGAAGATATCAGAGCAGCCGGCCAAACAGGGGTCGGTGGCTAAATGCCAAGTACAAAATAGAAGATATCAGAGCAGTGAAGAAAAAACCCACTCATGGTCCTTGGCGCCCATAATCCTGGTGTACACCATTGTTCGGGTAGAAGGCTGGATCCTTTGGCACTGCTACGAGATCTGGCCAAACAAAATCAGCGGGGTCAGGCCCCGAATAGCAAGTACCACAAGGGAGCACAAAAGAGTGAGATAAAATCTAAGCATAATAAATTAAGACCTGATTCAAGAGTTATAGGCTTATACCATACTATCGAGATAATACGATACCATTACAACTAAACAAGGACAAACGGTGCCAATATCGTGCCGAGATAAGATATATCCTATAACCATGGGCAGGTAAAGGGCTTCTGATTGCAACTTCGGTCCATAGTCTATCATAGCACAATAGTCCAACCCAACAACCAAACAAGGACATGGGCTGGACCACGCACCACGATAGTCCATGTTCCTCAGTTAGTAACAGAAGAAAATATATCACAAACAAGTCGGCTTACTAGCGGCCAATCAATCCTACGGCTTTCTATGATTTGTCTGGATTATCCCAGTAATGCAAATTATAGGAATCCTCAGATCATATCGCATCCAAGCAGGGCTAGACAATCCATTATATATATATATATATATATATATATATATATATATATATATATATATACACACGTAGCACTTTGATTATGCACTGGTCCCTCGTAAGGCCACCGTGCTAAAACATATAACATATAGCACGTAGGAGTCGGATATAGTCATCCACTATAGGCGGATGGAACTGTATCCATGGCGGACAATCCGACACGTCAGGACAGAACCTGGGTGGTTGGTAACATACGATCTCGAGATTCTGTTCTTCCAACGCTTCTACCGATTTAAGTTGCTTAGATTAACCCTATCTTAATCTTGAAATTACATCTTATGGTCACATGGTCATCCTCCTATATGTCGTACCATAATACGTGTACCCTAAGTATGAATCCACATCAGCTCAAAGAGTCCCAAATCTAAATCCATGCTTAGTGTAATACATCAAACAACAATCAATATACCACGACACTATTACTGACCAATTACCATGACTGTGCTGGAAGGTACACATGTATTGACATATAACACGAATGATCGCTTAGCACGTAGAGTCACACCTCACTGTACTCATTAAATAGCACCACAGTGCATATTAATATTGTATCTCAATACACACATAAAAATATACCAGCACGTATACAGGTAACCAAGTCAGGAACACAGTCAAGTCAGGAAGTCACATGGACCCCTCATGACATAAAAGTCACATATAAATTCTGGTTAAAGCGAGACATAAAGATTTTTGAAGCCAAGGCAAAGATCTACAACTTTTGTATTTTGAGTTGGAAGAAATTCTGGCCACAAATCAGCCAAATAGGACATAAAACAGCCAAAATAGGCACTTTGTGGCACTATGTGTCACGCCCCAGAACCAGAATACTGGAGAGCGGGGGCGTACATAGCCATCTACGTATATTGAAGTGCAACCCACCTCACTATACGGTCACGGCTATCTAGATACGTGAGGGTTTAAACTACAATCCATCAGTCACCAATGGTCATGAACAAGCCTATTGTCTCAATCTCAAGCAAGCAATAATAGTCACAAGATGTCAGAGCAACAAATATACAATAGTAAGGCATCCCATACATTACATATTCGGATGATCATGAAGCTACTCGTACAAAACGTCAAGACTAGCAAGAGTTTTAGTCATACATGATCAACCCTAGGATTTGTCAATCATGTTACAGCCCGTAGGCAGACAATAAATAAAGGTGCAATACGAGTTAACACGTGCTCGCCGGCTAAACGCCTCAAAAGAATAATTTTTACAACAAAGTGGAAGGACAAAAAGAAACCCACTCGTTGCCAGGGTTACGCCTGGTGGTCACCATCTGGCTGGAAGGTAGTATATCCTCTAGTGCTGCTCCGATATCTGGCCATACAAAACCAGCTAGGTCAGACCCCAGAAAGAGCAAGTGCCACAAAGGAGACTTCACTTAGGAACTAAAACCAGCATATCACAATAGAATATTAAAGATGATTATAAATGAAACTAATAATAACAAAGATAACAACAGTAAATTGAGTACGAAGAAACCATTCAAGTAGCTAGGTCACAACCCTTAAACCAAACAAGGACCGAGGTTGGAACCCTTCACCTAAATAGAAACCCGTCTCAATTACTTGTTGGTAAGTAAAACATAATGAGCTCGATATAGGGTGAAATAAGAAAATAATCGAAGAGAGGACACCGAACTGTTCCGGGAGCCAGGTTACAACCCTTAAACCAAACAAGGATCGGGGTTGTAACCCTTCGCCTGAACAGAACTCGACCCCTGATCTTTATTGTTAAGGTCAGTATAAATAATCATGCTATTGAAGTAAGGTAAAACATGACAAGCATGTCATAGAAAGAAATAAGACAATAAACGAAGAGATGACACAGAACTGCTCCGGGAGCCAGGTTACAACCCTTAAACCAAACAAGGACCGAGGTTGTAACCCTTCGCCTGAACAGGACTGGTTCCTTGATCGTTATTGTTAAAGCAAGCATAAGTAATCATGTCATGTCGCAATCTTGTACAGGATCAGGACAAGACTAAGCTGGGCTTGATTCTATCCAATCAATCACGGCCAATCAGGGAGTACGGCTTGATACTTTAACTAACTAGGGTTATCACAGGCCTAATTACTAGCAAGATGCAATGAGATCATCCCAACAGCCACAAGCCCTGCAGACCATCCAGGTTATCCAGGTCGAATGTTCGTTTATGAAGGATGCAACACATGACTGTATGCTGGAAATGTGCCCTACTCGTCGGTAGGTGTCACGACCCGCACCCGCTTTTCGGATATGAAGCGTGTCCAAGCCCAGCTACGTATCGAACGAACTCCAGCCCGATTCGAATACGTAAACGCTGTCAAGGCTATGGTATACTGCCAAATCATGGCAAACAACTCTAAATCTCAATCCACAATAATAATAATAAACAAGAATGAACAAGTATGGGTCGTGGTCTGCAGCCCACTAGCATGTATGTCCGATTAGACTCCAAGAAATAACATGAGTCTATAAACTGAATAAATATGATATATCATAATGATGAAAGGAAAACACGAGCTGGATGAACTGAATAATAAATATGGTATCAATACCTGAATCCCGTACGCAATAGCATCACATCCGGACCCCACAAGTGTCATAATCATCCGCCAACCAGAGCTGCTAACTAACTAACTCCACGCAATAACTAACCTAAAGAGATCATCAGGTCCTCAGGGGACATAGCAAGATACATAAAAATATGCCTATCTAGCAGTTTATCATGCAATAAAGAAAATACAAAAAATAAATAGAAAACGACCAATCAGCACAAAAATACGACTATACACGACTGGAAGAACCACTACGCCTAAACGAACTACTGGGGAAGAACAAGAGAACACGATATCACGATGTCAATGGATAACCAATCGAATACTCAAACCCTCGTCCCTAGTGTGGACTCGCAGGTTTGAACAACTACTAGCCTTCGCCCCTAGTATGGACTCGCAGGCTAGCATCACCCTCGTTCCTAGTGTGGACTCGCAGGTGTGAACCATATACTACTAACCCTCGTCCCTGGTGTGGACTCGCAGGCTAGCATCACCCTCGTCTCTAGTGTGGACTCACAGGTATGGACATATAACTACTAACCCTCGTCCCTAGTGTGGACTCGTAGATTACCTTACTAACTCTCGCCCCTGGTGTGGGCTCGCAAGTTAGCTTAACTACTAACCCTCGTCCATAATGTGACTCGCAGATTAGCTTACTAACTCTCGCCCCTAGTGTGGGCTCACAAGTTAGCCTAACTACTAACCCTCATCCCTAATGTGGACTCGCAGGTTAGCTTCAAGAATTTTAAGGTAGAGCAGTTCCGATATGACTTATTCATCCTATGACACGATGCGACTCAGTCCAAGTACAAGAGATGACACGACGACCCAATCACGATACACGAGAAAACCAATCCAATATGAACTATGAAGCTAATTATAAATAAGGCTATATATAACTAGCAAGCATAATATACAAATTACAGATAAATAATCAACTAATAAAATTGTATAAAAATATAAACATGCATGTAAATAAACTGTAGAGGAAGACAAGGTATCTTGCCTGGAAGTTGCACGCAAATCCCACAAAATCTAGTCGACTGGTGAGCCATAAAGTCCAAGTCAACATAACTGTCTCCGAAAGCTGAAACAAACATTGCCAACATTCTCAGAAAAGTCAAATTAGTTAGGATTGCCTGTCCTTAAGTCCAATTCTGGATACAGGAGCAAAACGATAATTTCGGACAAAAACGGAGTCCGCGTTGGACCCACTTTGCACCGAAAAATATGCCAGAGTCAATGGTCTCTAAAGTAGTCAAACTACATGTCTACGGATCTGGTTTTCCGATACGAACCCAACCGTATGTCCAGAGTTGGATTCCGGCGGGCCGTGCATAAAATCGCCCGTTTAGTGGGACCACCGTGGGGGCCCTCAAAACGGTGATTTTATCAACTGTCTCAGAATCGGACCAAACTTGGTATACAGGACCAAAAAAAGATACGTCCTGCTGGCACAAGTTTTGTCTCGATCTGACGAACGTGCACAAAGTAATTAGAGTTTGTGCAAAGTACACGATACGGTGAATTTCGACGGATACGTATCAAATTCGTCGCGCACACGCGACCAATTTGAATTCCGTCAAAGCCCACACGACCACGAAGCCGTTACGCAGTTTTCGATGCTTTCGATTCACGACTACGTCGCTCGATTTGGCGAGATGCACGTCGTGTGGATGAGTTTTCTAGTTTTGAAAACTGCTTTAAAACATGTTTTTCTCGAACTTTGAAAACTGATTTCTTGCACACAGTTGATAAAAATTCGAAACTACAAATTAGGTTATAAAGCCTACGTGTTGTCTAAAAAGTTGTTCAAAGATTTTCGAATCGATCTATGGATTGGCGAGAATCGGCTTCCAAGTCGAGTGTTTGGACTGCGTTAATACCCTGTTTTGGGCTGGTTTTTTCGTCGACTTTGCATCGATCTTGTGTACTGATGGGTTCTCTATGTTGAATCCTAATTGCTAGGATTTCTATATGGTTATATAGTCTTCTATAAGAACTTTACGGAATCGAAAACGATCCAACTTTGACGACGGAGAAATCATACTCAAGGGGCTGTCACGGCTGCTGTCGGTTTGTTGCACACGCGCTCCAGCGCTCGGTCGGCCGGCTCCGGCGCACGGCGACGGTGCGCGACGGTCCAGGGTGGCCCCCATGTGCTGGGGTGGCCTAGGGTGGCGGCACGGCGGAGTAGGGTTGGGTTTTGGCGTGTGGATCCTCCCTTCGTATTTGTACTGTCGAGCAAAGGAACGCGGGGGGGTTTCTCAGTTAACCTGGGTTTTGGGGAAATATTGGCTCGGTTTACCTCTGCTGTTGTGGCCGGGCCTGGGCTAAGACTTCTCATTGCTGGCCATTTTTTTTTGGTCTTTTCTTTTTTTTATTTCTATTAGTCTAATATATATTTTTTTATTTCTATTAGTCTATATATATATATATATATTATATATATATATTATATAGTATATTCTATATATATATATATTATATATATATATATATATAGATATATCTATATATATCATATATATATATATATATATATATATATTATACACACATACAAATACATATATATTTATTTATATATATATTCACATTCACACATATACATATATATTGTACATATGCACATACATTTATATATAATATATACATTTATATATGAATACGCAGATACACCTATATATACATATACATACATTCACATACACACATATAATATATTTATTTGACAATAAAATAATATAACTAATAAAATAATAATATCAATAACCATCCCAATATTGATAATAATAATTAATAAAGAAATTTAATTTACCAATAATAGGCATTGCATCTACTTGAAATATGTCTACATGGCCGTATTAGGTCTCACCCATGCCTACATGGGCTTGGATTTGGTTCGGCCCAGTTCAGACTAACTTGGTTCAACCGGGTTCCTATAAAGTCAATAAATCTAATAATAATTAACTAAACTTATTTAAAATGGTCATGCTATAACTTGGCCTGGTTTTCCTAGTTAGGACACTCCTATGGCTAGGCATTCCCCTACCATGGCTACACACTAGTCAAAGCACGCTACTGCACTATCCGTACCATGATTCCTAGTCGTCTGGTACTTCAACTCCTAACCATGACTAAAATTATCTACCGTAATAATTAACTAAATAATTATTCATAAAATATAAAAATCACCATTTAAATCAAATAAAATAAAATAAAATATTTCAAAGGATTTTCGGGAAGGGAGCTACAAATCTACCCACCTTAAAATAATTTCATCCTCGAAATTCAATTTCATAACTATTCCTAAAATTCAAGGTCTAACTATCACCTTAATCTCCTCAAATTTAATTTCTCAAAAACTATTTATGGCCTTCTCTAGTCATTTGGTATTTACGAAATCTCGAGGACTTCTACCTACCTTATGTCACACTACTTCTTTGGAACACAGGTCACTAAAATCTTATAATTCTAACTAGTGGCTAATAATTCTACCAAAATATCTAGAACATATGGTACCTATAATCCCTCATATATATAAACAACCGATATTCAATAGTCAAGCAATATATACTATAATTTAAGAATTTCTAATGAGTTCTAGACATCACGATCGTTCGTCATCCCGAAATAGGAAGGGACGAGAATCAACGGTACGGAAAACAAGAAGTATAATCGAGAGCAATTATGGAGTTTTAAAGGACGTAGAGACTTTACAAGGCAGTGTGAGATTTCTAAGGGTTTAGTCAGTTGCACAGGATCGTATCAGTACAGTTACGTAACCGATACGATATGCTCTGACCTGCATAGGCCACCAAAAAAACTTGTCACGACCCGCACCCGCTTTTCGGATACGAAGCGTGTCCAAGCCCAGCTAGTATCGAACGGACTCCAGCCTGACTCGAATACATAAACGCTGTCAAGGCTATGGTATACTGCCAAATCATGGCAAACAACTCTAAATCTTAATGCACAATAAGAATAATAAACAAGAATGAACAAGTATGGGTCGTGGTCTGCAGCCCACTAGCATGCATGTCCGATTAGACTCCAAGAAAACATGAGTCTATAAACTGAATAAATATGATATATCATAATGATGAAGAGGAAACACGAGCTGGATGAACTAAATAATAAACATGGTATCAATACCTGAATCCCAAGCAATAGCATCACATCCGGACCCCACAAGTGTCATAATCATCCGCCAACCAGAGCTGCTAACTAACTAACTCCACACAATAACTAACCTGAAGAGATCATCAGGTCCTCAGGGGACATAGCAAGATACATAAAAACATGCCTATCTAGCAGTTTATCATGTAATAAAGAAAATACAGAAAATAAACGGAAAACGACCAATCAGCACGAAAATACGACTATACACGACTAGAAGAACCACTACGCCTAAACGAACTGCTGGGAAGAACAAGAGAACACGATATCACGATGTCAATGGATAACCAATCGAATACTCAAACCCTCGTCCCTAGTGTGGACTCGCAGGTTTGAACAACTACTAGCCCTCGCTCCTAGTGTGGACTCGCAGGCTAGCATCACCCTCGTCCCTAGTATGGACTTGCAGGTGTGAACCATATACTACTAACCCTCGTCCCTGGTGTGGACTCGCAGGCTAGCATCACCTTCGTCCCTAG
The DNA here is from genome assembly GCA_029216955.1 of Iris pallida. Lineage (NCBI taxonomy): Eukaryota > Viridiplantae > Streptophyta > Magnoliopsida > Asparagales > Iridaceae > Iris > Iris pallida. The sequence continues at coordinate 10,748,900 of JANAVB010035418.1, forward strand.
TGTGGACTCGCAGGTGTGGACATATAACTACTAACCCTCATCCCTGGTGTGGACTCGCAGATTAGCTTACTAACTCTCGCCCCTGGTGTGGGCTCGCAAGTTAGCTTAACTACTAACCCTCGTCACTAATGTGGACTCGCATATTAGCTTACTAACTTTCGCCCCTAGTGTGGGCTCGCAAGTTAGCCTAACTACTAACCCTCGTCCCTAATGTGGACTCGCAGGTTAGCTTCAAAAATTTCAAGATACAGCAGTTCCGATATGACTTATTCGTCCTATGACACGATGTGACTCAGTCCAAGTACAAGAGATGACACGACATGACCCAATCACGATACACGAGAAAACCAATCCAATATGAACTATAAAGCTAATTATAAACAAGGCTATATATAACTAGCAAGCATAATATACAAATAACAGATAATAATCAACTAATAAAACTGTATAATAATATAAATATGCATGTAAATAAACTGTAGAGGAAGGCAAGGTATCTTTCCTGGAAGTTACACGCAAATCCCACAAAATCTAATCGACTGGTGAGCCATAAAATCCAAGTCAACACACTGTCTCCGAAAGCTGAAACAAATATTGCCAACATTCTCAGAATAGTCAAATTAGCTAGGATTGTATGTCCTTAAGTCCAATTCTGGACACAGGAGCAAAACGATAATTTCAGGCAAAAACAGTGTCTGTCGTTGGACCCACTTTGCACCAAAAGCGTGCAGAGTCAATGGTCTCTAAAGTCGTCAAACTATATGTCTACGGATCTGGTTTTCCGATACGAACCCAACCGTATGTCCAGAGTTGGATTCCGACGGGTCGTGCATAAAATCGCCCGTTGAGTGGGACACTCCTATGGCTAGGCATTACCCTACCATGGCTACACACTAGTCAAAGCACGCCACTGCACTATCCGTACCATGATTCCTAGTCGTCTGTTACTTCAACTCCTAACCATGACTAAAATTATCTACCGTAATAATTAACTAAATAATTATTCATAAAATACAAAAATCACCATTTAAATCAAATAAAATTAAATAAAATATTTCAAAGGATTTTCGGGAAGGAGAGCTACAGTAGGCTACAAGTCCACTTAGTGCGCCCAAATAACGGGATTGCCTGTAGCTGGAAAATTTCTTCATGACTACTGAATTATTCTAGTTTATTAGCCTTAGTCAATTGCAGTGGGTATCCCTGACCGTGCTACTCAGGGATCTCATCCTAGACATGATGCAAGACAGTACTGGTTTATTTGTACAAACACAATCGCCCACGGTGTCCAGGTCATTCTTACTTATCATGTTAGGCTAGCTGTCGTAACAGCATGTCGAGATATATCATGTCAGTTTACTTATTAAGAGTGCACCACGGCGGGCCACTATCGTGTTCCTGGAATCATATCAGAATTTATATGATATAAGCATAATATGACAATTCAATTAATAATTATAAAAATAATAATATAATAATAAAAGAGAATAAGACTGTGAAATGAACCATGCGGCTAAGAGATATATGCTCATGTGGCTGAGAAAGAACGACACATGCGGCTCGAAAGAGCGCAAGGGTCTTATGCGGCTCAGGAGAATCGGGCTTACGCGGCAGCGGGAGGGAAGGGCTTATGCGGCAGAAAAGGGGCAGTGCCATGTGGCTCAGGAATGAAAGAGGGCACATGCGACTGAAAACTAGTGGGGGCTCATGCGGCTGGGAACACAGGGTCTTATGCGGCTAAGAATTAAGAGTTCATGCGGCTCAGGAAAAAGTTGGACTTATGCGGCTGCGGTTCAATAAGTACATGCGACTAGGTCATGGCAAGGCCTATACGGCAGAGGACGCTAGTGTTCATGCGGCTCGAAGTTAAGGGCAGCCTATGCGGCTGAGGAATCCGTCGAGCATATACGGCTGTGGTTATTAGAGTTCATGCGGCTGGATGAAAACAGGGCTCATGCGGCTCGGGATGAATCCAGCATATGCGGCTATGCTCAAGTGGGGTCTTATGCGGCTGGGCCAGGGGCGGGTCTTATGCGGCTGAGGGAATTATCTTCATGCGGCTCGGAGAATAATGCGCCATGCGGCTAAGAAAGACTTGCCGCATGAATGTTCATGCGGTCAAGTGCTGCCATGCGGCTCAAGACTGTCATACGGCACAGAAGCTGTTCTTTTTCTCTGCTTGTCCGAGAAGAAGAGCCATGAAGTCCATGGCTTCAAGGCTTCATAAATCCTTCATCCAAGGTCGGAATCCAGACTTTCATAGGTCAAAATGGGGCAGAACGAAATTCTCTACAATACAGAACCATCAAAACTTAGAAATAACAATGTTAAGTAGATCAAAATCCAAGAAATCCAAAAATAAAATAAACTTAGACCCACACAAATTGAACCATAGAAATTAGAAATGCCAAGTATTAAAGTATGTTAGAATCTCGTGAGGAAGAGAATGGAACAATAAAAATAGAATTCCTCCATAAAGCAAGCTGTACTTGCCTAAGAGCTCTCTCTCTCTCTCTCTCTCTCTCTCTCTCTCTCTGGTAGGTGAAAAAGTAATGGTGGAGAAGAAGAAGAGTAATAAAGAGAGAGAGTGAGGGAATGGGTTAATAAATGAAGATGGTGAAGGGTTCTCCTCTTGGTTTATGATAAACCAATAAGCAACCCAAGTCGAACCAAGCCAACCCAAACAAGTCGAACCAAGCCAGAAGACATACAATACGAGTCAAGATACGTACACGTATTCTAAAATACGTAATACGAGCTACGGGCATTACAACTCTACCCACCTTAAAAGAATTTCGTCTTCGGAATTTAATTAAGAGGCTAGAGAGATAAGGACAAGTTATACTAATCACAGGCAAGCTATACTAGGTAATCAATCAATCAACCCATCATGCAAGCAAGGAATCGAAGGCACGAGGCATAAGGAAGATATTATACCTCACGAGTCAAACAGATCGGGATATCGCGATCGGATATCATCCTCACGCTCCCAGGTTGACTCACCCAAAGAGTGATGACCCCAAACAACTCGGACTAACTTGATAGTCTCGTTCTTGAGCATCTTCTCTCTCCGGTCCAATATAGACAGGGGCCTCTTCTCATACGAAGGTTGGTACCAACAACCAGTTCTGAATGATCCAGGATATGGCTCGGGTCTGGGATATACCGTCGTAGTTAGGATACATGGAATACGTCATGTATCTCACGTAGCGAAGATGGAAGAGCGAGACGATAGGATACATCTCCTACTTGCTCCAAAATGTCGAACAGTCCTATATAACTAGGACTAAGCTTTCTCCGTACGCCGAAACGAATGACGCCACGGTTAGACAAAATTCTCATGAATACATGGTCACCGACAGAAAACTCAAGAGGGCGCCGATAAGAATCGTCCTAATGACGCTGGCGATCTTGGACAACTCGAAGATGATCTTAACTCTCCTGACCACTTCAACGGTCTGAGCAATCATTTCTGGACCGAGCAAGGATGTGCATTTGCTTGGATAGTAGAATATCAGGATTCTTTTGAGAAGTTGAAGCGAGGCTTGATGACGCTCCTATTCTCACGCTTCCAGATAAAACTGGAGGATTTTCAGTGTATTGTGATACTTCGGACAGAGGTTTAGGATGTGTTCTGATGCCATGGGAAGGTAAAAGCTTATGCGTCATGACAACTTCGTGATCATGAGAGAAATTACCCAACCCATGATTTGGAGCTAGCAGCAGTAGTGTTTGTGCTTAAGTTGTGGAGGCACTACTTGTATGGAGATAGGGTAGAGATTTTCACCGACCATAAGAGCCTGAAGTATGTTTTCACCCAGAAGGATCTTAACATGCGTCAGAGGAGGTGGCTGGAGCTACTTTGTGGATTATGATGTCAACCTGTAGTATCACCCAGGGAAGGCCAACGTCGTTGTAGATGTATTGAGCAGACGAGCCGAAGTTTATTTCCTAACAGCACAACCAGAGCTGTTAGCAGATCTTCAGAAGATGGGAATAGAAGTTGTCCTTCCTACCAGTGTGGCATTGATGGCCAACATACAAGTTCAGTCCACTATAGTCGAGAGGATCCGGATGGTGCAGTCAGCAGATTCCAAGCTTCAGCGACTCAGAGCAGAGTATGAGACAGGACGAAGACCAGAGTTATGTATCCATGAAGACGGTACACTACGACATGGTAAGCATCTTTGTGTACCCAGTGGAGATATCAAACAGGAGATCATGGCAGAGGCTCACAGTTCGCAGTATTTCATTCATCCCGGCGGTACGAAGATGTACCGAGATATTCGTCAGCACTTCTGGTGGAATGGCATAAAAGGAAGATAGCCCGGTTTGTCTCTCGATGTTTGGTTTGCCAACAAGTTAAAGCTGAACATCAGAGGCCAGCTGAACTTCTTCAGCCCTTGCCAATTCCAGAATGGAAGTGGGAGCATATAACCATAGATTTTGTGACTAGATTACTGTAGCCCCTCTTCCCAAAAATTTTATAATATTTTTATTTATTAATTTGAATTAAATGGTGATTTTTATAATTTTATAATTAATTAATTATTACGTAGATGATTTTAGCCATGATTGAGTTTTGGAGTACTCGGTGATTAGAAATCGTGGCACGGATAGTGCCATGACGTGCTTTGGCTAGTGTAGCTCCGATAGGGAAGGACGAGCCATAGTGATGTCCTAACTAGGAAGACCAGGCTAAGTTGCGACTTAACCCTAACCGAATACTTATTTATTTATTAGTTATATTATTGAGCGTTAGGGAACCCGGTTGTACCGAATTAGTCTAGATAAGACCCAAGCAAGCCCAAGCCCATGTAGCCATGGGGACGGCCAATAACATCGCGCTGATGTATTTTGGTACGAGTGTGTGGTATTCTGTTTAAACGATTTAAATGAATATTTTCTAGTATTTGTAAATAAATATTATGAATATTATTATTGATATTCAATGACTTTTCATAAATAATCTTCGTGCATTTTGGGATTATTAGACTGCGCATAATGATATATATATACTATTATTGTTTATTTGAAATTCGTTATATTTATTATTATTGTATTGAGGTTATTATATATAATATTATTTTATTGTTATTAATTATAGTATTTTTGTTAATTAATATTATTAATATTATATATATATATAATATATATAAATATACACACACACACAGATAGGGTCTACCCTAGGAGTAGACAGCATTGAGGTTTATTTTAGATTTTATAGAGATTTTTGTATAAGGTTTATATATATATATATGAAAAGAAAAAAAGAATAAGAGAAAAGAAAAAAAAGGACTGTAGCTACAGTAACAGAACGAACCCGTGCGTATAACTCTCAAATCCGAGAGTTCTCAACAGCGTATATATCAGATCAAGAGATTGACAAAACCCTAATAAAAATAGCCCCGCCTTCGCGCGACCTTCCCCAGTCATCTGGCGCGCCGGACGACGCCAGAGCGCCGCCCAGGCCGGCCAAATGCGGTCCGTGCGTTCGTGATACAGAACGAGCAACAGCAGCAGCACTTTTGCGGAGCCGACTTCGCGATCGAAGTCCACCTTCGTTTCTCCATCTTTTTCGAAATAATTCTTCAGGTATGATCCTGATATAACCACCTTCGACTCCCATTGATTATTTCTAAATTAGATAACCTAAATCGATAGGGAAATCCCCAGTAAAAATCGTGAAAAATCACGATGTACATTGACAGTTTTAAGGTCCAGAGACCTAGTTTGGAGGACAATTTTCTGCCACAATAGTGAGTCTTCAAAATCCATCTGAAGGCAAACATTGACAACATATAGGGCTAGAAAACCCTGTTTACATAAATCAATTTCGATAACTGGGCACTGAGAAATCGAATCCCGAAATTTGTCAAAAACCTGTTTTAAAAACATAAAAATTCATCCACACGACGTGCGTCCCGCCAATCCGGACGACGTGGGCGCGAACCAAAAATATCAAAAGCTGTGTAACGACTTCGTGGTCGTGTGGGCTTTGACGGAATTCAAATTGGTCGCGTGTGCGCGACGAATTTGATGCGTATCCGTCAAAATTTACCATATCGTGCACTTTGCAAATTTTTCAATTACTTTGTGCACGCTCGTCAGATCGAGACGAAACTTGTGCCATCAGGACCGTATCATTTTTTGGTCTTGTACGCCGAGTTTGGTCTGATTCTGAGACAGTTGATTGGATCGCCGTTTTGTAGGCCCTACGGTCCAACTCAACGGGCGATTTTGTGCACGGCCTGCCGGAATCTAACTTAGGACATACGGTTGGGTTCGTATCGAAAAACTGGATCATAGACACGTAGTTTGATGACTTTAGGGACCATTGACTCTGGCATGCTTTTCGGTACAAAGCGGGTCCAACGACGGACATCGTTTTGACCCGAAAATTACCGTTTTGCTCCTGTGTCCAGAATTGGACTTAAGGACAGACAATCCTAGCTAATTTGACTATTCTGAGAATATTGGTAATGTTTATTTCAGCTTTCGGGGACTGTTGTACGTGTTTTGACTATTGTGGCACATTGTAGTTCAGACTGTCGGTTTCACCAGCACAGGACCATAGGCGAGTACAGTTTATTGTCTGCATTTTGATATTAATCTTTACTATATTTATTGATTAGTCATTGGTTATGTGATTTTTATAGTCTATTATAAATTGTTGAGTCGGGAATGAGAAGTACCAAGGATGTGTGTTCCGACCGTAGACCGTGTTTATTTTCATGCAGTAGATCTCGTAGACCGTGTTTTTTTATGCAGTAGATCTCGTAGACCGTGTTTATTTTTATGCAGTAGATCTCGTAGATCGTGTTTATTTTTATGCAGTAGATCTCGTAGACCGTGTTTATTTTATTGCAGTAGATCTCGTAGACAGTGCTTTATTTCTGCAAGTAGATATCGTAGACCGTGTTTATTTTCATGCAAGTAGATCTCGTAGACCGTACGATATAGTGCCCCAGACCGATCACATGTCAACGGTACTTCTAACAGTTGGGGAAAGTATTTGGTGTCTATTTATTTACTATTGGTTTTCCGTATTTTCTGTTTACTTTCAAACTCATGATTGATGTCTAACCTTTATCTTATAGTCATTTTCTTTATTTGAAATTGCATTCAGTGAATTGTGCTCGTTCCATTCCTGACTGAAAACCAATATTTTTCAGGTTAGCCGTGGATTCACTTAGCATGGGAGATACGGGGGTACTTGCAGACAAAAGCCTAGAAACTAGCTAGATAGCGGAGTTGTAGTCATTCCAATATTTGTACAAGTTTATATTTTCTGTAAATGTAAAACTTGCGATCATTGTAAGTTAAATTAATTTTTGTGAATGAGTATTATTTGTGATTTTGATCTTCATGGCCGTGACAGCGTTCTACCGCCGACACTGCGGTGTAGGCTGGCTTGGACACGTCTCGTATCCGTTTTAAAAAAATGGGTACGGGTCGTGACAAGTTTTTGTGGTGGCCCATGCAGGTCAGTCTTTACAAATCATGCGAACTCGTGATAGTACTTAAGTTAGTCGTACTATTGCGAGCCTGCGACTAGAAATGCTCATTCACGAATTAGAAATTAATTTAATTTACGAGAATGACTAGGACTAGGAGTCCCTTATACAAATTTACCGATGGGTAGTCTAGGCCATGCAATGTAGATAAGGAGTTATTAATTTTGATAGTTTATCAGATCCCCATAGGTACACTATTATCTCTTGATATAACGATGTAATCTAATTTGGATAGATTATTCCCTTGGTAAGGCAGGGCTTCATAGAATTAATGATCTAACCTTGATAGATTATTCAATTCATTCTCTTGCCTCTTCGGATACCGTCACCATATCTTAGTCTGAATTACCCATTTAAAGTCCTATTTTGCCGTAAAGGAATAGTTTATAATTCCTGATTCGGTTATTCAAATACGAATCTCGAGGTAGACTGATCCAAAAAATTTCTTCCATGGTTCGAATACACATGAAAGAGACACCAGAAAGTTTGTAGTTCTTTGTCTTCAGTTTGTTCCTTCCTGTGCAATCTGTTATTTTAAAGATTGTGACTGATAGGACGAATATTTATGCCTTATTACGTAGTCGATTTGCTGGAATCTCTAGAAGCTCATGAGTTTTTACATATATAGTTAAAAGAAGATTAGTTAACTATAATGGCAGGACAGCAGCACACTGTCGCCATTTATTTAAAATATGGAAACTATGGACTCACTGCAGCCAGCAGCGCACTGGCGAGACACGACCCCTAGAGTTGGAATTTGTTTAAGAAATATAGGTTATATAATGTTATTAAAAACTATGGCTAGTGGTCCTCTTTGACCATAGTCACACTGGTGTCAAATAAAGTAGAGTATCGGATAGCATGTCACATCTGAATCACGAAACCAAGGGCTTACCATAGCCCGATTTTACAGGCGAGGCGTAGTCCTCGGTGAAATGACTTTAGACGTGATTACAAGTTAAGGATACTATAGAGGATAGGACAGTGTCCTGCATGTCCCATAAGATCCAAAGCCAATAGTAGTAGAAGTTCTGTGAGATTGGGTAGCGTGTCTTCCGACCTAGCATTCTGTGGTCCTTGTGATCTATTGACGAGGTAATTGACTGACACTAATAGGTTTACCTAGAATATGGAATTTAGAATGTCCATAACCCATTAGTCGACCAAGTCCTTGTGGATAAGAAGATAGTAGGAAGATCGTATAAGCAAGAACACCAGGTAATTTTTGATTCTCTCTAAACTCGAACTACTTGTGCCTCTTTTCAAAAATCTCGCGTACTTGTATCTTGACTATCTTGATCCACGCTGCTATTACAGCCTAGTTTTTGCAAGCTTACTCTTTTAACGAGCTTGATTCAAGACATATGTTTATTGGGGACGTCCACTAACATATTGTCTAATCAGAATTAGTGTATTATGGTCTGATCAACCATGATGTATTTGGTTCATACTTTATTTAATTACACTACGTGGATTGAGATGTAGATGTTTCTAGGATCTCATCCGCTACTGCTTTGACAATTCCTCTTGAATTATATGTTCGCCTTTGAATCACGAAATTGTATCAGTAACATCTTCCTTGAACTCTTTATTGTTTTTGTCTTTCACTGATTTGGAAAGACGAAATCTCGTGATGGTAGAGAGGTACAGATTATCCTCGTGTCTATGATAGTTGTATACACAAGTGTAGCTACCATTAGCCAGTCATATGACTGAGTTACTCGTTCTTCTCTCGACCCTTAAACTACTATTGAGACCTACTAGCCATTCGAATTTGAGAATGATTAGGGTTTTACCCTTATTCGAAACGCCGACCTAGGAGACTACCTATTCTTTAGAGACCAAAGGTTGCGAGTCTCTAATTGTTTGCTGGAAGCTTGCCTTAACTAGCAACCCTTAAGCCTTTAACCAACCCTTCCTCGACCGAAGCCACAGTTAGACATGAGAGGAGTGGACAATAGGATAATCATTTACCGTGACACTCATCCCGAGATTGGTTTCCAAAATATTACTCTAGTTATGTAAATTTTATTACTAAGACCTAACTAGTGTTGGAACACCACAGTCACTAGCTTAGCTAATACCATAGCTTAAATACCCTGTCATATTATGATCTACCAGTTGTCAACAGCAATACACGATCACTACAACTCTTGTGACGATAGTCTGGCAGGTTGACGCAAATAGAAATTCACGACTCAGTTGTTAGAAATCTTGTGCCTGAGAGTTGGTTACCCCGTCGGTAACTCTAGTATACTATAGACGAGTAGATCATCCTATTTTATCGACCATGTGTCATTGTACACACTTGTTCTCCATTTATTTAGGAACGATCCTTGACTTGACTAATATCTACTGTACCCCGATACGCCGTGCCTTATTCCCTATTAACAAAGAGTCAAGGTACAGTATCCGGACTTTGGGAACCCTCTAACCTCAATATTCCTAAGACTGTGTCCTACTTCTAAGGTGGGTAGACTATAAGCCTTCTCAATTTTGGGATATACGACTATTACCGATTGATTAGAATAATTCCATTAGGATGATAATTAGTTCCCCATAGACTCCCACTTTCCACCTAGATCATTTTGTGTCCCCGGCTGTGTCATTAATATTTGGAGCACGAGATTAGATGTTACCTTCCAACAAATTTTATATACAAGAGCTAGACGAGTCCACCTTCATCAAGGTATATCAGGTCCCACTCAAACACGTCCCCTTGTACTCTATTTTATGGTACGACTTTCAGGACGGAAGGACTAGCTATAGCCCTTACCATAATACCCGTATACTTTTCGACTACAATTAGAGACTCAACCCCGACTCAAACCTTTCGATTCGATATATGGTTGTGATCGACTCGAAGCCCAATACGCACATGTCACTAGTGTGCCACTCAATTGTGCCTTCTCGTGCTACTTAAACACAAAAGTCATGGAAGGCGCATCTTGAGCTTTAGGAACCTAGCTAACCAACCCGACTGGCAACTAGCTCAACCCTTGGATAGAAACCTATTCTAGGATACCCTAATCTAGTAGGAAGAGTGTTATCATCGGGATCTTGTCCAATCTATATAGATTGAAACCCAATGGTCATCCAACCAACGACTGATGTCCAAATAGAGAACCTATTAAGACCCAGTAGAACCCATCCATGCATACCACCATAGTTGGTCTATAAAACCGAACGGCTTGAAATAGGCCCCATACCTATTATGTAGTCTCCACCTCTTAGGATGTGATGTCATCCGTAACCCATATTCCATCTACCTAGAAGTCACGATACGATCTTCTATTACAATTATATTCCTTGCTTGTGTGTTTAAATAAGCACGGAAAAGGTCACAATCTTGATTTCTCAAATTCCGTTCTATTATAAAATCTGGTTCAGATAAAATTTTGAGAACAAAATTTATGTATTGCATGGATTGCAAGCCCTCTAGAAAACGAAGAGTCCTTCGATTTAGCAAGTGACTAGACTAGAGTAGCCCAAGCTAGCAAATAAGTCAATGGTTCATAGACTTTCTTTCCATCTGCATCATCGGGTATTCTCTACCGCTCTTGGAAATTCATAAATGCTCTCGATTTTTTTTCCCTATCTTCCTGTCCTTCCTGTTTCAGAGTGACGAATGGTCACGCTTATTAGAATTCAGCAATATTTCTTAGCTACTGGTGTAAAATTGTTGCATGTTAGATTTTGGGTTGCTTGATAGATAAGAGATGATTATAGTGGCCATAAGTAGTAGATACCTATTGGTAGCAATTTTAGCAAGTAGTTGGGAGATTATAAATTTTTAGAGACATGAGGATTGAGGGAGTAGTGTGACCAAAGGTGGGTAGTAGAAGTAGAAAGTCTTCGGAGTTTCGTTATTACAAGATGGCTAGGAGGAGGATATAAATTATTTTTGAGGAATTAAGATTCGAGGAGATTAAGGTAATGGTAGAGCTTCTTTTGAATTTGAGAAATAGTTACGAATTAAAATTTCGAGGATGAAATTATTTTTAAGGTGGGTAGATTTGTAGCCCCTCTCCCAAAATTTTATAATATTTTTATTTATTAATTTGAATTAAATGGTGATTTTTTATAATTTTATAATTAAATATTTAATTAATTATTACGTAGATGATTTTAGCCATGATTGAGTTTTGGAGTACTCGGTAATTAGAAATCGTGGCACGGATAGTGCCACGACGTGCTTTGGCTAGTGTATTAGCCCCGGTAGGGAAGGCCGAGCCATAGTTATGTCCTAACTAGGAAGACCAGGCTAAGTTGCGACTTAACCCTAACTGAATACTTATTTATTTAGTTATATTATTGAGCGTTAGGGAACCCGGTTGTACCGAATTAGTCTAGATAGGACCCAAGCAAGCCCAAGCCCATGTAGTCATGGCGTACGGCCAATAACATCGCGCTGATGTATTTTGGTACGAGTGTGTGGTATTCTGTTTAACGATTTAAATGAATATTTTCTAGTATTTGTAATAAATATTATGAATATTATTATTAGTGATATTCAATGACTTTTGCATAAAATAATTCTTCGTGCATTTTGGGATTATTAGACAGCGCATAATGATATATATATATATACTATTATTGTTTATTTGAAATTCGTTATATTTATTATTATTGTATTGAGGTTATTATATATATTATAAATATATTTTATGTTATTAATTATAGTATTTTTGTCAATTAATATATATATATACATATATATATATATATATATATATATATATATATATATATATATATATATATATATATATATATATATATATATATATATATATAATATATATATATATTATATATATATATATTATATATACACACAGATAGGGTCTACCCTAGGAGTAGACAGCATTGAGGTTTATTTTAGATTTTATAGAGATTTTGTATAAGGTTTATATATATATATATAGATATATATATTATATATATATATATATATATATATATATATATATATATATAATATATATATATATAATATATATATATATATATATATATGAAAGAAAAAAAAAGAATAAGAGAAAAGAAAAAAAAAGGACTGTAGCTACAGTAACAGAACGAACCCGCGCGTAAACTCTCAAACCCGAGAGTTCTCAACAGCGTATATATCAGATCAAGAGATCGACAAAACCCTAATAAAAATAGCCCCGCGTCCGCTAGACCTTCCCCAGTCAACTGGCACGTCGGACGACGCCGGAGCGCCGCCAGGGCCGGCCAAATGCTGTCCGCGCGTTCGTGGCACAGAACGAGCAACAGCAGCAGCACTGTTGCGAAGCCAACTTTGCGATCGAAGTCCACCTTCGTTTCTCCATCGTTTTTCGAAATAATTCTTCAGGTAGATCCTGATATAACCACCTTCGACTCCCATTGATTATTTTTAAATTAGATACCCTAAATCGATAGGGAAATCCCCAGTAAAAATCGTGAAAAATTACGATGTACATTGACAGTTTTAAGGTCCAGAGACCTAGTTTGGAGGGCAATTTTCTGCCACACCATAGTGAGTCATCAAAATCCATTTGAAGGCAAACATTGACAACATATAGGGCTAGAAAACCCTTTTTACATAAATCTATTTCGATAACTGGGCACTGAGAAATCGGATCCCGAAATTTGTCAAAAACCTGTTTTAAAAACATAAAAATTCATCCACACGACATGCGTCCCGCCAATCCGGACGACGTGGGTGCGAACCGAAAACATCGAAAGCTGTGTAACGGCTTCGTGGTCATGTGGGCTTTGACGGAATTCAATTGGTCGCGTGTGCGCGACGAATTTGATGCGTATCCGTCAAAATTTACCATATCGTGCACTTTGCAAATTTCTCAATTATTTTGTGCACGCTCGTCAGATCGAGACGAAACTTACGCCATCAGGACCGTATCATTTTTCTGGTCTTGTACGCCGAGTTTGGTCTGATTCTGAGACAGTTGATTGGATCGCCGTTTTGGGCCCCACGGTCCAACTCAACGGGCGATTTTGTGCACGGCCTGCCGGAATCCAACTTAGGACATACGGTTGGGTTCGTATCGAAAAACTGGATCCATAGACACGTAGTTTGACGACTTTAGGGACCATTGACTCTGGCACGCTTTTCGGTGCAAAGCGGGTCCAACGGCGGATACCGTTTTGACCCGAAAATTACCATTTTGCTCCTGTGTCCAGAATTGGACTTAAGGACAGACAATCCCAACTAATTTGACTATTTTGAGAATATTGATAATATTTATTTCAGCTTTCAGGGACTGTTGTACGGGTTTTGACTATTATGGCACATTGAGTAATTCAGACTGTCGGTTTCACCAACACAGGACCACAGGCGAGTACAGATTATTGTCTGCATTTTGATATTGATCTTTACTATATTTCATTGATTAGTCATTGGTTATGTGATTTTTATACTCTATTATAAATTGTTGAGTCGGGAATGAGAAGTATCAAGGATGTGTGATCCGACCGTAGACCGTGTTTATTTTCATACAGTAGATCTTGTAGACCGTGTTTATTTTCATGCAGTAGATCTCGTAGACCGTGTTTATTTTTATGCAGTAGATATCATAGACCGTGTTTATTTTCATGCAGTAGATCTCGTAGACCGTGTATTTTTTATTGCAGTAGATCTCGTAGACAGTGCTTTATTTCTGCAAGTAGATCTCGTAGACCGTGCGGAGTAGTGCCCCAGACCGATCACATGTCAATGATACTTCTAACAGTTGGGAAAAGTATTTGGTGTCTATTTATTTACTATTGGTTTTCCGTATTTCCTGTTTACTTTCAAACTCATGATTGATGTCTAACCTTTGTCTTATAGTCATTTTCTTTATTTGAAATTGCATTCAGTGAATTGTGCTCGTTCCATTCCTGACTGGAAACCAACATTTTTCAGGTTAGCCGTGGATTCACTTAGCATGAAAGATACAGGGGTACTTGCAGACAAAAGCCTAGAAACAAGCTAGATAGCGGAGTTGTAGTCATTCCAATATTTGTACAAGTTTATGTTTTCTGCAAATGTAAAACTTGCGATCATTGTAAGTTAAATTAATTTTTGTGAATGAGTATTATTTGTGATTTTGATCTTCATGGTCGTGACAGCGTTCTACCGCCGACACTGCGGCGTAGGCTGGCTTGGACACGTCTCGTATCCGTTTAAAAAAAATGGATACGGGTCGTGACAATTACCTAGATCCCCGGCTGGCAGAGATGCTATTTGGATTGTCATAGACAGGCTCACGAAGGTGGCTCACTTTCTCCGTTCAGAGTTGGTCAGTCGACGACTCAGCTAGCGGAGATGTATCTCTGGCAGATTGTCAGATTGCACGGTGTACCAGTCAGTATCACCTCGGACAGAGATTCTAGATTTACGTCGTACTTTTGGCATAGCCTGCAAGAGAGTTTAGGGACTCGCCTCCAGTTCAGCTCAGCATATCATCCACAGACAGATGGCCAGTCAGAACGCACAATCCAGACTCTTGAAGATATGTTGAGATCTTGTACACTCGACTTCGGTGGTTCGTGGGAAGATCACCTGCACCTGGTGGAGTTCTCATACAACAACAGTTTTCAGGCCAGCATCCAGATGGCACCATTCGAGGTACTGTATGGTAGGAAGTACCGATCCCCGCTAGCCTAGGATGATGTTGGAGAGAGACAGATGCTCGGTCCGGAAATGATTGCTCAGACCACTGAAGTGGTCAGGAGAGTCAGAGATCATCTTCGAGTTGCCCAAGATCACCAGCGTCATTGGGCCGATTCTCATCGACGACCCTTGAATTCTCGGTCGGTGACCATATATTCCTGAGGATTTTGCCTAACCGTGGTGTCATTCGTTTCGGCGTACGAGGAAAGCTTAGTCTTAGGTATATAGGACCGTTCGACATTCTAGAGTGAGTAGATGATGTATCCTATCGTCTCGCTCTTCTGTCGTCGTTACGTGAGGTGCATGACGTATTTCATGTATCTCAACTACGATGGTACATCCCGGACCCGAGTCACATTCTGGATCATTCGGAATTGGCTGTTAGTACCAACCTTTCGTATGAGGAGAGGCCCGTCTATATTGGACCGAAGAGAGAAGACCCTCAAGAACAAGACTATCAAGTTAGTCCGTGTTGCTTGGGTCGTCACTCTTTGGGTGAGTCGACATGGAGCGTGAGGATGATATCCGATCGCGATATCCCGACCTGTTTGACTCGTAAGGTATAATGTCTTCCTTATGCTTTCAAATTCCTTGCTTGAATGAATGACTGCATGATAGATTGCTTTTATAGCTTGTCCTCGTCTTTCTAGCCTCTTAATTAAATTCCGAGGACAGAATTCTTTTAAGGTGGGTAGAGTTGTAATGCCTATAGTTCGTATTACATATTTTGAAATACGTGTACATATTTTATCTTGTATTGCATGATTTCTTGCTTGGCTTATCTTGGCATTACATGGCTTGGTCTATTTTGGGTTGGTTCGGCTAGGCTTGGGTTGCCTTGGTTCATCATGAACCAAGGGGAGAACCCTTACCTACCACCACAATCATCCTTTATTAGTCCATTCCCTCATTCTCCTCTTCATTTACTATTTTTTCTCCACCATTACTTCTTCAACCACCAGGAGGGAGAGAGAGAGAGAGCTTAAGCAAGTGTAGCTTGCTTCATGGAGGAACTTCGTTTTCATTGTTTCATTCTCTTCCTCTCGAGATTCTAACACACTTTAGTACTTAGCATTTCTAATTTCTATAGCTCAATTTGTGTAGATCTAAGTTTATTGTATTTTTAGATTTCTTGGGTTTGGATCTACTTAACATTGTTATTTCCAAGTTTTGATGGTTCTATGTTGTAGAGAATTTTATTCTGCCCCAATTTGACCTATAGAAATCCGGATTTGGACTTGGGATGAAGGATTTATGAAGCCTTAAAGAATGGAGTTCATGACTCTTCTTCTCGGACCAGTGGAGAAGAAGAACAGTGCAGCCGCATGGCAATTTTTAGCAGCATAGCCTTCTGGCCGCATGGTAGTACTTGACTGCATGAACATCCATGCGGCAAGTCTCTATTCAGTCGCATAAGGCCTTGATAACAGCTGAGCCGCATGGCTCCGCATCTCTCAGCCGCATGAAGTCTCCCTCGAGCCGCATAAAGACCCCATGATTCAGCCACATGAACTTTTGCTTTCAGCCGCATGAACTCATTCATTCCTTGGCCGCATATGTGCGTTGACTTCCTGAGCCGCATAGCTAACAATTGTCCCAACCGCATGAAGTCGATTTTTCGCAGTCGCATAGGCTTGATTATCCCGCAGTCGCATAAGCTGTCCTTGGTCTCTGACCGCATGAACACCAGCATCCTGCAGCCGTATAAGGCCCTGCCATTTAGCTGCATAAGCTTGGGTCCTTTTTTGCACGAGACCCAAACACTTCTCGGTCGCATGAGCCCCCCTTCTTCCTCGTTACGCATGAGTTATTTTCTTGCTCAGCCGCATATGACCCATACCCTTTAGCCGCATGCGCCCTGCACTTTCCAGCCGCATGCGCCCGCTCCTTCTCAGCCGCATGAACTTTAACCCCGAGCTGCATAAGATCCAATTTCTTGGCCGCATGAGCCCTATTATCCCTGGCCGCATGAGCTCAATTTTCTTCGCCACGTGGCTCCTTCCACAGTCTTGCCCTCTTTTATTATTATATTATTATTATTATTATTGTTATTATTCATTGAAATATCACATCATACTTATGTTATGTAAATCTTGGCATATTTTCTGAACATGATAGTGGCCCGCCGTGGCGCACTCTTAACAAGTAAACTGACATGATATATCACGACATGCTGTTACGACAGCTAACCTGACATGACAAGTATGAATGACTTGGACACCGTGGACGATTATATTTGTACAAATAAACCAGTACTGTCTTGCATCATGTCTAGGATTGGGATCCCTGAGTACCACGGTCAGGGATACCTACTGCAATTAACTAAGGTTAATAAACTAGAATAATCCAGTAATCATGGAGAGATTTTTCAGCTACAGACAATCCCGTTGTCTGGGCGCACTAAGTGGAATTGTAGCCTACCGACGAGTAGGGCACATTTCCAACACACAGTCTCGTGTTGCATCTTTCATAAATGGAAATTCGACCTAGATAACCGGATCGTCTGCAGGGCTTGTGGCTATTGGGATAATCTCATTGTATTTGCTAGTAACTAGGCCTGTGATAACCCTAGTTAGTTAAAAGTATCAAGCCGTACTCTTGATTGGCCGTGATTGATTGGATGGAATTTATTCCAGCTTAGTCTTATCCTGATCCTGTGCAAGATTGTGACATGACATGATTATTGATGCTTGCCTTAACAATAACGATCGGGGGTCCAGTTCTGTTCAGGCGAAGGGTTACAACCCCGGTCCTTGTTTAGTTTAAGGGTTGTAACTGGCTCCCGGAGCAGTTCTGTGTCCTCTTTATTTATTGTCTTATTGCAACCCCATGCCATGTTCGTCATGTTTTACCTTACCTTAATACCATGATATTTTATACTGGCCTTAGCAATAAAGATCAGGGGTCCAGTTCTGTTCAGGCGAAGGGTTACAACCCCGGTCCTTGTTTGGTTTAAGGGTTGTAACCTGGCTCCCGGAACAGTTCTGTGTCCTCTCCTCGTTTATTATCTTCACTATACCAATAGTATTTGAGACGGGCTTCTATTCAGGTGAAGGGCTGCAACCTCGGTCCTTGTTTGGTTTAAGGGTTGTGACCTGGCTACTTGAATGGTTTCTTCGTACTCAGTTTACTGTTGTTATCTCTATTATTATCAGTTCTTTATTTTTTATCTTTAATATTCTATTGTGATTTGCTGGTTTTAGTTCCTAAGTGAAGCCTCCTTTGTAGTACTTGCTCTTTCTGGGGTCTGATTCAGCTAGTTTTGTGTTGCCAGATATCGGAGCAGCACCAGAGGATCCACCTGTCTTCCAGCCAGATGGTGACCACCAGGCGTAACCCTGGCAACGAGTGGGTTTCTTTTTATCCTTCCACTTTATTGTAAAAATTATTCTTTTGAGGTATTTAGCCGACGAGCACGTGTTAGCTCGTATTGCACCTTTACTTACTGTCTGCCTACGGGCTGTAACATGATTGACAGATCCTAAGGTTGATCATGTATGACTGAACACTTGCTAGTCTTGACATTTTGTACGACTAGCTTCATGATCATCCAATATGTAATGTATGGGACGCCTTGCTATTATATTTTTGGTGCTCTGACATCTTGTAACTATTATTGCTTGCTTGAGATTGAGACAATAGGCTTGTTCACGACCAAAGGAGACTGTTGGCTTGTAGTTAAACCCTCATGTATCTAGACAGCCATGACCGTATAGCGAGGTAGGTTGCACTTCAATATACGTAGCTGGCTATGTACGCCCCCGCTCTCCAGTATATTTGGTTCTGGGGGGCGTGACATGGTCTAAGTAGTGGCCCATGCAGGTCTTATAAATCAAGATATGCGAGGGTTTACCAAATAGATGTCTCAATCAGTACCCGTCCTTGATCTCTGCTTGTATCTTTTGAATCCCTGTAATCTGATCACATGCTTGTATCGTTGATCTGTCCTGGCCCTTCATTATTGTTTCCTATGTAGTCTTCTTCAGCGGCATTGTTCCTGGACCTGCCGATCAGCCAGGCAGAGCACCTCCCGCAAACCAGCAGCAACCTGGAGATCAAGCCCAGCATTCAGGAGTAGCCTCCAGAATCGTGCCTACTGGAGGAGAGCCACCCGTTCAACCCGTCCAGCCTGCAGAACCTGATAATGGCACTTTGGTGGGTCTCATCAGGTCATTATTAGCTTCCCAGGATCGTCGCAGAGATGTCTTGCACCAGCCGGTGGCAGATGCTTTGACCAGAGGAGGTCATCAGGGGAACAGCACGGCCAACAGCTTCAAGCACTTGAACCCTCCATTCTTTGACGGCAGTGAAGATGCGATCGCTGCAGATGCATGGCTTCAGGACACAGAGGTAATTCTAGAAGCAGCCAGGACTCCAGAAGCCGAGAAGGTGGTCGTAGTGCGCCTGCAGTTATTGGATCTTGCCCGCAGCTGGCGGGCGGCGCAGGCCGTTGGATTATTGGCACCCATTGCTTGGGCAGTATTTAGAGAGAGATTCCAGACCAAGTATTTTGATGTTGTAGCTCGGTACGACCTACAGACGAGGTTCACCAATCTGAAGCAGATGGGCAGGACGGTCGACAGATATGCGGCCGAGTTTTTGAGACTCAGTCGATTTGCTCCCACCTTGGTAGCAACCGAGTTCGATAGGGCCCAGCGGTTCCAACAGACTTCACCTGGAGATCTTATTGGCAGTTGAGCAATTTGAGCATCAGACTTTTGATGCAGTATTGAGAGCAGCTAGAAGGCATGAATATACCTTCCAGAGGATCGTGGATAGGACCGGAGGTCGGAAGCGATCCCACGGTCAGATGAATCAGTCATCAGCACCAGCCCCGGCAGCCAGGGCTTTGACCATTAGAGCTCCGAGGCGGGCGGCCTCAGTAACGTCGGTTCAGCATTCAACCCCGACGCACCCTCACAGCAAAAGCAGAAGCAGTCTTCCGTAGTGGGATGTTCACATTGCGGGAAGCCAGGACATGTGGTATCAGAGTGTCGCAGCGCACAGGGTTTGTGCTTGGTTTATGGTCCCGGACCACAGGTTGGGAACTGCCCGAACAGGGAGAGTTCATCGACCTTCTGTAGTCCTTCAGTTAGAGGACCAGCACTAGTCCAGCACAGCAGCATCAGTACCCGTTCTCGAGGCCATTGTCGACGCAGGCCCAGGCATTCCAGCAGCAGAGATCGCATCAGTATGCCCAAGCCCAAGCTCTGATCTAGAGCAGACAGAGGAATTTTCAGCAGAGGGGACCCGCACCCAGAGGGCATGGTCAAGTGCTGGCCTTGACCATGGGAGAGGAAGAAATAGCACCAGGTGAGGTAGTGGCAGGTACTATTCTTGTTAACACCTTTCCAGCTTCAGTATTATTTGATTCTGGTGCCTCGCATTCATTTATGTCTGCACGATTCGCGACACGGATAGGATTGGAGCCCGAGTCATTATCAGTGAGGCTCAATATACTTACTGGTAATAGACTTGTTGGAGTATATAGGATGTTTTTCTCGTATCGGATCGTAGTTAGCGGTAGAGAGTTTCCCGCTAGATTGATAGAGTTTCTGATGGCCGATTATGATGTGGTCTTAGGGATGGATTGGTTGAGGGACCAGTATGCTAGGATAGACTGCCACATTGGTAGGGTTGTTTTTAGCATTCCAGGCGACCGGAGTTTTTTTTCTCCTGAGGCGAAGTTGAACCTTCTTCTCCAGTGTTGTGGATGGCGGTAGCAGCCGTACAGTTACCCCGGATAGTCGAAGAATTTCCAGATATTTTCCCAGAAGAGCTTCCAGGGATGCCGCCAGAGCGGGAGGAGATCGAGTTCACCATCGACTTGATTCCCGGATCAGCCCCAGTGTCAGAGAGAGTCAACAGGATGGTGCCGTCAGAGCTAGAGATATTGTACAAGATGATTGAATAACTCAGAACCAAGGGATTCATTCGTGCTAGTGGATCGCCTTGGGGAGCTCCGATGCTTCTTGTAAAAAAGAAGGATGGTACGGCCAGATTATGTGTAGATTATCGTACCTTGAACTCAGTGACAATCAAGAACAGATACCCTCTTCCGAGAATAGATGACTTGTTTGATCAACTCAAGGGGGCAGCAGTGTTCTTGAAGATTGATTTGCAGTCAGGATATCATCATATCCGAGTCAGAGAGCAGAACATCCCGAAGACAGCTTTCAGATCAAGGTAGGCATTGGGAGTTCCTTTTTATGCCATTTGGAGCAACCAATGTATCGGCTGTATTCATGGACCTCATGGAATCGCATCTTCATGCCTTATTTGGATCAGTTTGTGATTGTGTTCTGAGACGACATCCTGGTCTACAATAAGAAGGAAGCAGAGCATGAGAAGCATCTCCGTGTGGTTCTTCAGATTCTCAGAGAGCACTAGTTGTATGCCAAGTTTAGTAAATACGAGTTCTGGCTCGATCTCATTTCGTACTTGGGCCATATCAACACCAGAGGATGAGTAGAAGTGGATCCCCAAAAGATCATGGCTATCGAGACATGGCCAGTACCTAGAACAATTGCAGAGGTTCGCAGTTTTCTTGGATTAGCCGGCTACTACCAGCGATTTGTTTCAGACTTTGCTCGAATTTCAGTGCCATTGACCCAGTTGACCCGCAAGGATGTGCAGTTTGCTTGGACAGTAGAATGTCAGGATTCTTTTGAGAAGTTGAAGCTAGGCTTGATGACGGCTCCTATTCTCACGCTTCCAGATGGAACCGGAGGATTCTCAGTGTATTGTGATACTTTGGACAGAGGTTTAGGATGTATTCTGATACAGCATAGGAAGGTGTCACCCCCAGTTTTTAAATTAGGGTATTTTTGTCATTTCCAAGCTTTATGTTTTTTAGGAATTTTATTTGATTTTATATGATTTTTATGGATTTTATTTGATTTAGTTTGAATTTTATCCAATTTGGACTTAAGTTGGAGACCCGGTAGCCTGGACATTAGTGGGACCCACATACTAGGGCTTGGTCCACATACCATCCTAACTAGGCTAGAAACCATAAACCCTATTTCCATGGCTTAATTAGTCACTTTAGAGGCTTAATTAGTTAATTAGAATTAAACCGAACCGAATCGAACCAAACCCGAACCAAACCAAGTCTATTGGGTTTGGGGGCTTATTGGATCACCACCCAAACCCAATATCCCCCCCATGGCCGGCCAAGTAGCCATCCCCCCTCCCCTTTGCTTCACAACAAAGCAATCTCTCTCTCTCTCTTCATTTCTAAATTTCCTTCCAAGCTTTTCTTCCTCCAAGCAAACCAACTTTAGGTAAGCCATTAAATTCCTATTAATTCCTCTATTTCATTTATGGCTTTCACAATAATTGTAGAGGAGATGATTCTCCATACTTTGTGTAACGCTCCAGATCCAAATACTTGACTAGATACGTATCATGCCAGCTGTATACATACGAGTAAATATACGACTCGTATATATACATAAGCTGTAAATGTAGAAAGCCAAGACACTAAATCTCATCCACAAAGATAAATGATATATAAAATCAAACTTGGAGTTTGTCATGTATACAATCGTTGGACGGAGACAAAGTCCACTACCAACTAATTTAAATAGAGAAGAAATATACAAAGAAAGTGATTGATCGATCGAAGCAAATGACGAGTCCAAAAGCAATCATCACGAAGGATAGAGCGCAAGTCATGGCCTTAGGTAGAGCACCTGCAAGAAATCACGAAAACATACTCCTGGGGAAAAACCAGGTCCTCAGAGGGACGTAACAAGACATAATATCATGCCGATAAACTGAATAAATAAAGCTCAATATAAAAGTATGCATGGGTAAAGGTTCCTAACCATTCTATGTGAATTTTCAATTTAGAGGACAACGTTCTACGCAGGGGCTGTCTCAAGAATGTAATAAAGAGTGGCCAACAAGTAGCGCTCATCCGAGACACTATCGGCCGGGTAACACGTAGTGCTCATCCGAGACACTATCTCCCAAATGTGTGTAAAATAAAAGTAGCCCCTACGCTAGTAGTTGTCCCCTCCCCCCCAATGATGCTATACGTGTGTCGTAACCATGACACAAACACGTGTCGTTTCCACCACACTGTTTTGATATAGATAACTGTCAAGTCTTCTAATCATGCATCTATTGACAGTTATTCCTACGCATGCGCACGGGGGATCAGCCCACACGCAAGTAACCTCTATATGATACTCACAACTCTCACACATAACTCGTGTATAATCGTGACAAGTCAATGAGACACAATAAATTTGACGGTAGTCCCTTAACTCTAAGCCAATTTTATAAAATATAGCAATTTGCATCTACATATAATTTAGAAAGAACAACTTGAAAATAAATACAACATGCATGATATTGAGCAGGAAATTTAAACAGTAAAGGCAATGTGTCTTGCCTGGTGTTACGCCGGCGGCTTGGCCGGGTTCCGTGCGGCGGCGACGGCGGCAGAAAAGTTCAGCGGCGGTGCACGGTCTGGAGGAAGGACGCCAGGGTCGGGAACTCGGCGGGCGCTGCGCGCGTGCGCGGCGGGG
>JANAVB010035418.1:10772629-10800129 GCA_029216955.1 Iris pallida
GTTGGGTTGACTCATAAAATCCTAATCTTAAGCATGCTCTAAACTATATGACTAATGACATGTTAAAAGCTACATGATACAACTAATTAAATTAATTAAATAAAATCCTAACCATAACACGGTTCAGAAATCTTATCATCGAAGTAGTAAACCACGTCTCCAACCAGACAAGGACAAGGGATGGCACACTAATCCGCGACGAGATACTGTTCCATGTCATAGCCAGTTACAAATACATGATACATACAATCAAGATACAGGTGTGTCACGATCCGCTATCCAAATTGTTGGGCCGGGCCGAGTCATGTCCAGCCTACCCTTGAGATAAAACGTAGTAAGCTGTTCTAAACACAAACAAGATAAGACCAAAGTGTGCTAACAGTTCTATATGTCATATTGAGTCAGAATGTATCCAAACACAAAATTATCTCGTATATAAATATGTTCCAAGTACATGGCAAAAATATAAAACTGGATACAGGTCCAGTCACAAAATACATAGTCTAAAACATGACTACTTTCAAAAGTTTCGAGCAAATAAACAAACTAGACGAGTTTCTCCGCAGGTACATCCTCGTAAGATAAAGTCTGATCCTCGATGGCAACTCCATAATAGGAATCACATAGCAACTCCTCCTCGGTAAGTATACCTACAATATTTATCCTGTCAGGACGGAAGCAAGTACTGATTCTAACAAACTAAATGTACGAAACATGAAATGAACTGAAGTGTAACAAACAGGAATCATGGCATATCACAATCTATCATGACAAGAGATACATATGTCATAGAGACAGATGTATATGTAATGTTTAAAACTGTAGCAGGTACGTGATCGTCAATAGGTGTACAATGTACAGAAGCACATAATAAAATGTCCTTCCGTACAAGTGATACGGCGATAGATGTACATACGCACAAATACAGCTTTGATAAAAAGGCCTATGGCGCAGTAACATATAAAATAAAACTTTGCTCGAGTACGGTAGAGGGGGCATGATCACGTACTCAACTATCAGTTTTCCTATAATCCAGATTTTAAACATGTGAGAGATACGAGAATAACATAAAACATGGTGGATACTGAGAGCAGTATAAAGTTTATAAAATATGTATAGATATGACTTGCAGTTTGGATATTAACATGGTTTATACACAATTTATTATATGTTGTAAATAAATTTTGCAGAGGCACCTGCCTCTAGCAAAGCAAGGTAGTATAGGAAATGCTATAGATGTATGGTGTCTCGTCACTGTAAAAATAATACATAAACTTAGTTTTCACACTAAGTTAAACACTAAGACACTAGTTGTGCGACATGACTTTCTGACTGGACACCTAGCCAAATGGTGAACTTTAGCATAGGAGACCAATGTGGGGTGACACAATACCTAAACCAACTTTCTATGGCCTTTGCACTATGGTAGGGTGAGGTCCAATACTACAATAACCCAAATCACACAATACATCGTAAGTCGTAATTAATCAATAATTAAATCAGACTGTACACTATATTCCAACAATTTTTAAGATAGACAAAAAGTCTAATTATACATAAAATAAAGAACCAAAATGATCCTTGTTAATTATAGAAATTTATACAAATTTTTTTGGAATTTGTAAACCCTCATAGATATTCATTAAAAATCAGCAAACATGAGTATCCTGAAATTGAGTTCTGTTTTTCTATTTTTATAAAATGCCAAAAGTTCTAAATAAATGCTAAAAAATTATATTAAATTAGCTGAATTAACATAGTATTTAAATATAAATTTTCCATATTTTTACAGCAATTAAAATATATATACAAATTCAAAAATAGCAAGTTACAATTTCTGGAAAATAATTAATTAATTATTTACTATTTTATCTACGTATACGAAATTGAACCGAAGTCCAGATACGGGCCCCAAAGCCATGAATCAAGTCCAATATTACTTGTAAAGACTTTGAATGTATTTAGACTCAGTCGGTTTGCTCCCACCTTGGTGGCAACCGAGTATGATAGAGCTCAGCAATTCCAGCAGGGGCTCTATCTCGAGATTTTGTTGGCCGTTGAGCAATTTGAGCATCAGACTTTCGATGCAGTCTTGAGAGCAGCTAGGAGGCATGAGTATACCTCCCAAAGGATTGTGGACAGGACTGGAGGTCGGAAGCGATCTCATGACCAGATGAACCAGTCTTCAGCACCAGCCCCGGCAGCTAGGGCCTTGACCATTGGAGCCCCGAGGCAGGCAGCCTCAGTGACGTCGGTTCAGCGTTCGAACCCGACGAACCCTCAGCAGCAGAACCAGAAGTAGTCTTCCGTAGTGGGCTGTACTCATTGTGGAAAGCCAGGACATGTTGTTTCAGAATGTCGCAGAGCACAGGGATTGTGCTTGGCTTGTGGAGCACCGGACCACAAGATAGGGTCCTGTCCGAATAGGGCCAGTTCATTATCGGCCCAGACTAGTCCCTCGGTAAGGGGACCAGCACCAGTACAGCAGCAGCAGCAGTACCAGTCTCCGAGGCCATTGCCGCCTCGGGCTCAAGGCTTCCAGCAGCAGAGACCCCAGCAGTATGTCCAGGTCCAAGCCCAGATACAGAACCGACAGAGAGGTTTTCGCAGGATGTTTTTCCTCATACCTTAAGCTTTTAATTTCCTTGCTTGTATGATTGGTTGCTAGTCATAGATTTCTTGTGTCTTAGTATAGCTTGTCCTTGTCTCTCTAGCCTCTTGATTAAATTCTGAGGACGAAATTCTTTTAAGGTGGGTAGAGTTGTAATACATGTGGTTCGTATTTCGTATTTTAGAATACGTGTACATATCTCGACTTGTATTGCATGTCTCCCTGCTTGGTTTATTTGGCATTTTTATTTCTGGTTTATCTTGGTTTGATTCGGCTAGGCTTGGGTTGCTTATTGGTTCAACATGAACCAAGGACAGAACCCTTACCTACCACCACCATCATCCTTTATTAACCCATTCCCTCATTCTCTCTCTTCATTTACTTCTTGTTCTCCACCATTACTTCTTCAACCACCAGGAGAGAGAGAGAGAGAGCTTAGGCAAGTATATCTTAATTCATGGAGAAACCCAAATTTTATTGTTCCATTCTCTTCTTCACAGCATTCTAAAGCACTTTAGTACTTGGTATTTCTAAATTCCATGGTTCATTGCTTGTAGATATAAGTTTATGTTATTTTTGGATTTTTTGGGATTTGATCTATTTAACATTGTTATTTTCAAGTTTTGATGGTTTCATGTTGTAGAGGATTTCATTCTGCCCCAATTTGACATATGGAAGTTCGAATTTGGACTCTAGATGCAGGTTTTATGGAGCTTGGAAGCCATGACTTGCATGGTTCTTCTCGAAAATTTGAGAAGAAGAATAGTTCCTGGCCGGATGGACTTAGCCGCATAGCCTTTATGCGGCAAGTTCCATTCTGTGTCGTATGGATAATCCCAGCCGCATAAGACCCACTGCATCCTCAGCCGCATGTGACCTGTTTATTTCCAGCCGCATGAACTTTCTTGATCTGGCCACATAAGTCCATCTCGGCCGCATGAGTTGAATCCCAGCCGCATGAAAACCAGTCCACTTCCAGCCGCATGGACTGAGCCGCGTGCGCTCCGCTTCTCCTAGCCGCATGAACTAGTCTCTATTCTGCCGCATGAGGACCCGAGTCATTCCTGGCCGCATAAGAGTTAACTCCTGAGCCGCATGGGACCCTGCCCTTTGAGCCGCATGCGCCTTCCCCATGTCTGGCCGTATGAGTCCTATATGCTTCTTGAGCCGCGTATACCCGTTCTACCCGGCCGCATGGGCTTCTACCCGAGCCGCATGAGAACCCTCTGACTCGGCCGCATGGGCGTCTACCCGAGCCACAAGAGAACCCTCTGACCCGGCCGCATGGGCTTCTGAGTCCGAGCCGCATGACCCTGATTAATCCCAGCCGTATATGCTCACCTCTTCCTGAACCGCATGGCCCTGTTTCTTCCTGACCAGCATATGCCCGAGCCGTATGGCTTTTTCCTGGCTTGTATTTTATTATTTAATTATTATTATTAACTCATGTCTTGTAACTCTCTGTGTAACTTGGGTTCCTTGACAAGAATGCGTGTACTATGCTATCCTGCACATATATCATGAACACGACAGTGACCCGTAGTGGTGCACTCCTGACAAGTAATGTACTCCTGACAGTAAACTTGACATGATAAACTTGTCATGATAATTCATGATAGTGGCCCGTCGTGGCGCACTCTTGACATAATAAACCTGACATGATATAATCTCGAATTGCTGTTGCGACGGCTAACATGACATGACCTGACAAGAATGAATGACCTAGACATCGTGGACGATTGTGCTTGTACAAATGAACCCATCTTGTCTTGCATTATGTCTAGGACAGGGACCCCTGAGTACCACGGTCAGGGGTACCTACTGAATACAACTAAGGCTAATTACTAGAATAATCCAGTAGTCATGAAGAGATTTCTCCAGCTACAGGCAATCCCGTTATCTGGTCATCCCACTTGAGATCTGTAGCCTGTCGTCGAGTAGGGCACATTTCTAGCACACTGTTATGTGTTGCACCCTCTAAGTCACCTAAGGGTACATGCGTTTCCTGGACGATGTACCCACTTGAATTCAACCCCTAATTGCGTCCGAATAGCCTGGATGGTCTACAGGGCTTGTGGCTGTGGAACAGTCTTGCTGTATCTTGCTAGTAACTAGGCTTGTGATAACCCTAGTTAGTTAAAGTATCAAGTCGTACTTATTGCTTGGTCGTGATTGTTGGATGAGGCATAATCAGTCTTATCTTGTCTTGATCCTGTACAAAATTGTTATATGTCCTAATTTCTTATATTATCTTGCGGATAAATAGTGGGAGAAACCAAGTTTCGTTCAGATGAAGGATTACAACCCCGGTCCTTGTTTGGTTTACGGGTTGTAACCTGGCTATCTGAATAGTCCCATGGTCATCTCATCGTATATCACCTGTCATACTTTTTCTTAATTACTTTCTTTTATTATGTAATTATATTCTTGTGCTAATTGCTGGTTTTAGTTCTTAAGTGAAGCCTGCTTTGTGGCACTTGCTCTTTCTTGGGATCTGACCCAGATGGTTTTGTATGGCCAGATTTTGGAGCAACTCCAGAGGATCTACCGACCTTCCAGCCAGATGGTGACCACCAGGCATAACCAAGGCAACGAGTGGGTTATTTTGTTCTTCCACTTTATTGTACAAATATTCTTTGAAGCGTTTAGCCGACGAGCACGTGTTAGCTCGATTGCATTTTATTTACTGTCTGCGTACGGGCTGTAACATGGTTGACAAATCCTAGGGTTGATCATGTATGACTAAAAATCTTGCTAGTCTTCACATTTTGTAACGACTAGCTTCATGATCATCCAAATATGTAATGTGTGGGGTGCCTTACCATTGTATATTTGATGCTCTAACTTCTTGTGACTGTTATTACTTGTTTGAGATTGAGACAATAGGCTTGTTCATGACCGTAAGAGACTGATGGCTTGTAGTTAAACCCTCATATATCTAGACATCCGTGACCGTATAGTGAGGTGGATTCCATTTCATTATACGTAGCTGGCTATGTATGCCCCCGCTCTCCAGTATTCTGGTTCTGGGGTATTACACCAAGTTCTGTGTCTTCGTGTCCTGACAGTTAGGGACACGAAGACACACGAGTCCTGTGTCCAAGGTGTGTACGACGCACACAACACGAGTTTCTCGTGTCCGAGCACATCAGTGGACTCCTCGTGTTCAGACGAGTCCAGTGACAGAAACACGAGACAATGAACGACACGATGGGTGAGATGACACGTACGTGTCCGATGGGCAGTGGTCGTCGATGGTGCTACATGGTGGAGGAGGCGTCGGGGTCGACGAAGAAAAATGGCACTGAGTTCGTCACGTCGTGGCGAACAATATGGCAGTGGTCGTAGGCGGTGGCGTGGCCTGTAGGGGCGACGCTCCTAGATCTAGAGTTCCGACGAGCTCGTCGGGGAAGAAATAGGGTAGGGCGGTGGCTAGGGTGGTCTGAGTGATATCTAGGGTTAGGGTTTAGGTCGGGTTCTATTTATAGGGTCAAATGGCGGTAAAATTAGGGTTAGAGTTACGAGAAATTAGGGTTTTAGGTCGGTCGCCGGTCGTCGGTCGTCGGTGAGGTCAGGGTGGGTGGGTGGGTGACGAGTGTTTTACAGTTAGGTCCGCCAAGTTTGGGGTTTTACAAACTAACCCTACCGCCTTAGAAAAATGCAAAATCCTAATTTGCAAAACCTATCCCGCAGTGTTCTGTGCAAATTCTAATTGGCACAGACAATGCAAAAATTGTAAATCGACTTAAAAGCAATCTAATAAATTACAAACTGCTATAAAAAATAATTTAAATAATTACAAAATGATATTTTTAGTTTTAAAAACTATTTAAAAATTCTAGAAAATTTCTAATAATTATAATAAATTATTTTAAGGCTAAAATAATCATTTGTGGTTTTAAAAACCCTATTTTAAATATAAATTAATTTAAGGGGCTTACAGGTGCCAGATACCATATACAGAAAATTAAAAATTTACGTATTTCGGGAACGGAGAGTGACATCTCTACCCTCTTTAGAAAAATTTTGTCCTCAAAATTTTGATAAGGCTAGTCGAACACGCTCTCAGATCACGAAATACACTCAGGACATATATGAAGCACAATTATCAAACAACACATGATACATGAACAGATTACGAAAGAAAGAACAATTAAATAAAAGCACAAACAATAATCATATCCTAGAAGGAAAGTGATTGGAGACATACGAATAAAATATGCCTCCCAAGTCAGTTAGGTAGGAATCCGTCCTCGAGGTCCTACACTGACTCCCAAAGTGGACAAGGGTCAACGCTTGAGATAAGTCGATACCAATTACTTAATCAAGAACAAGACTCTGCCCAGGACGTACTCTCGTAATCAAGACACATGATGAATATCATGTATCACATGATACGAGAGCAGATGAGTGAGACGAGAAAGTCGTATTCACTCTTCAAATATAGAACTCAATGAATTATAATGAATAATACTCAAAACTTATCCACAATCTGACCGTCTTCGGCCAACCTCTGCTCTAATACTCCAAATGCTATTAGCCTCTGCCCCTGCTGGACTCTCTGCTGGTGCCTTCTCTGGTCCTATTGTTGTGGCCTCTGCTGTCCAACCTGATGCGGTCCAACCTAATATTGTGCTTGTGGTACATCTGAGCTTACGTTAGTAATGGACACTGGGCTAGTGGCCTCACTGCTAGTGCTGGACCTTAATACGGTGCTACCTCTAGAGCTGGCAATGCCGAAAACTGTTGAGCTGGCCCTCCTGGCCTCTGTATCTGTGGGCACGTAGCTATACGATGGTCTGAGCCTCCATACCTCAAGCACTGCCCATTTGCTGACCGACATACTTCTCGAGTGTGTCCTCCCTTACCACAATAAGTGCAACCCATTGGTGCCTCCTGACGTTGCTGGTGCCTCCGTTGCTGCTGTCAAACCGGTACAGTCACAACTATCGTGACTGGTGCTGCATCACGAATACGGACGCCAGGCGCTGGTGCTGACGTCCGAGGTACTGCTCCTCCTCCTTCTGTACTCTGCGTATGAGACCTCTTCTGGCCTCCAGTCCTTGCTGATAACCTTTGAATAGTAAGCTCGTGCCTTCGAGCTGCCATCAACACTGCATCGAATGTCTGGTAGTCGTGCCCTTCGACCAGCTGCATAATCTCTAAGTGAAGTCCATGATGGAACCTCATAGCCTTCTCTGGCTCTGTAGCTACCATCGTCGGTGCAAACCGACTCAATCTGCAAAACTTTGCTGCATAGCCATCTACCATCCTACCAGCCAGCTTGAGGTTGATAAATCTCTGCCGAAGTTCATACCGAGCTACCACACCAAAGTACTTGGCCTTGAACCTGGTAGTGAAGCTATCCCATGGAATAGAACGCCCCATTCCAACCTCTTCCAATGCCCACCAGTCGTGGGCGAGGTCCTGAAGTAACAGTCTGACTTGGTCAACCTTCTCATCTGCTGGAACCTTTGTTGCGATCAATATGACCTCAATATCATGAAGCCAAGAATCCACCGTGATGGCATCCTCCGTACCGTCAAAGTACCTCGGGTTAAGTCGACAAAACCTCCCTGACGCTCCCGAGTCATTCTTGACGCTCCTCTCAAGAGCTAGTTGTAACCCCTGATTCAGTAGCACATTATGTTCTTGCTGCTGGGTCTGTTATTGCTGTTGGGCTGTCGTCTGGTGTTGCTGGGTCTCTATTAACCCTTTGATAATCTTTAATAATGCCGATGCATCTAGTTCTACTGGTACTACCGACATCACTGGAGGTACATGAACCTCTGGGCTCTGCGGCTCAACTGGCTCATGCTCGGTAACGTTTTCGATGTGAATCTGTCCAGGTAGAGGGGCTACCCCTTGTTGATCTTCAACTGGTCCCTGCTCTACTGGATTCTCTCCCATGTCGGCTCCTCCAATAGTCGAGAACGATGTGCCCCTAAAGAAAAGGATACAAGGTATAAAAAGACAGGATGGTAAGTAATCGAGGATGATAATCAAGTTAGCAATCAAGGTAGGAGAAAGAGAAGACAAATCAGGAGATCAAAGGGAACATATTTTGATTGAGACTCCTATAATCGCAACACACCACAAGTCTGAAAAATAGACCTGCATGGGCCACCAATAAAACCTTGTCACGCCCGAGTATCGGAATACTGAGACGGACTAGGCCAGCTACTCCATATGAGGTATATAAACGTCATACGGCGATCATGGATGTCAAGAGACTAGGGGGTGTATGCTACAATCAAGTCTCCTATGGTCTCACAGAGCATCTATGTCTCAATCAATCAAAACAAGAAGCAATAAATAATGATCATATAAGACAAAGCAATAAGACGTCCCCGACGCTTCATTAAAATGATTCATAAGCCTAGCTATACAAAATGATAAGCTAGAAGATATCAGAGCAGCCGGCCAAATAGGGGTCGGTGGCTAAATGCCAAGTACAAAATAGAAGATATCAGAGCAGTGAAGAAGAAACCAACTCATGGTCCTTGGCGCCCATAATCCTGGTGTACACCATTGTTCGGGTAGAAGGCTGGATCCTCTGGCACTGCTACAAGATCTGGCCAAACAAAATCAGCGGGGTCAGGCCCCGAATAGCAAGTACCACAAGGGAGCACAAAAGAGTGAGATAAAATCTAAGCATAATAAATTAAGACCTGATTCAAGAGTTATAGGCTTATACCATACTATCGAGATAATACGATACCATTACAACTAAACAAGGACAAACGGTGCCAATATCGTGCCGAGATAAGATATATCCTATAACCATGGACAGGTAAAGGGCTTCTGATTGCAACTTCGGTCCATAGTCTATCATAGCACAATAGTCCAACCCAACAACCAAACAAGGACATGGGCTGGACCACGCACCACGATAGTCCATGTTCCTCAGTTAGTAACAGAAGAAAATATATCACAAACAAGTCGACTTACTAGCGGCCAATCAATCCTACGGCTTTCTATGATTTGTCTGGATTATCCCAGTAATGCAAATTATAGGAATCCTCAGATCATATCGCATCCAAGCAGGGCTAGACAATCCATTATATATATATATATATATATATATATATATATATATATATATATATATATATATATATATATATATATACACACACACGTAGCACTTTGATTATACACCGGTCCCTCGTAAGGCCACCGTGCTAAAACATATAACACATAGCACGTAGGAGTCGGATATAGTCATCCACTATAGGCGGATGGAACTGTATCCATGGCGGACAATCCGACACGTCAGGACAGAACCTGGGTGGTTGGTAACATACGATCTCGAGATTCTGTTCTTCCAACGCTTCTACCGATTTAAGTTGCTTAGATTAACCCTATCTTAATCTTGAAATTACATGTTATGGTCACATGGTCATCCTCCTATATGTCGTACCATAATACGTGTACCCAAAGTATGAATCCACATCAGCTCAAAGAGTCCCAAATCTAAATCCATGCTTAGTGTAATACATCAAACAACAATCAATATACCACGACACTATTACTGACCAATTACCATGACTGTGCTGGAAGGTACACATGTATTGACATATAACACGAATGATCGCTTAGCACGTAGAGTCACACCTCACTGCACTTATTAAATAGCACCACAGTGCATATTAATATTGTATCTCAATACACACTTAAAAAATGTACCAGCACGTATACAGGTAACCAAGTCAGGAACACGGTCAAGTCAGGAAGTCACATGGACCCCTCATGACATAAAAGTCACATATGAATTCTGGTTAAAGCGAGACATAAAGATTTTTGAAGTCAAGGCAAAGATCTACAACTTTTGTATTTTGAGTTGGAAGAAATTCTGGCCACAAATCAGCCAAATAGGGCATAAAACAGCCAAAATAGGCACTTTGTGGCACTATGTGTCACGCCCCAGAACCAGAATACTGGAGAGCGGGGGCGTACATAGCCATCTACGTATATTGAAGTACAACCCACCTCACTATACGGTCACGGCTGTCTAGATACGTGAGGGTTTAACTACAATCCATCAGTCACCTATGGTCATGAACAAGCCTATTGTCTCAATCTCAAGCAAGCAATAATAGTCACAAGATGTCAGAGCACCAAATATACAATAGTAAGGCGTCCCATACATTACATATTCGGATGATCATGAAGCTACTCGTACAAAACGTCAAGACTAGCAAGAGTTTTAGTCATACATGATCAACCCTAGGATTTGTCAATCATGTTACAGCCCGTAGGCAGACAATAAATAAAGGTGCAATACGAGTTAACACGTGCTCGCCGGCTAAACGCCTCAAAAGAATAATTTTTACAATAAAGTGGAAGGACAAAAAGAAACCCACTCGTTGCCAGGATTACGCCTGGTGGTCACCATCTGGCTGGAAGGTAGTATATCCTCTAGTGCTGCTCCGATATTTGGCCATACAAAACCAGCTAGGTCAGACCCCAGAAAGAGCAAGTGCCACAAAGAAGACTTCACTTAGGAACTAAAACTAGCATATCACAATAGAATATTAAAGATGATTATAAATAAAACTAATAATAACAAAGATAACAACAGTAAATTGAGTACGAAGAAACCATTCAAGTAGCCAGGTCACAACCCTTAAACCAAACAAGGACCGAGGTTGGAACCCTTCACCTAAATAGAAACCCGTCTCAATTACTTGTTGGTAAGTAAAACATGATGAGCTCGACATAGGGTGAAATAAGAAAATAATCGAAGAGAGGACACCGAACTGTTCCGGGAGCCAGGTTACAACCCTTAAACCAAACAAGGATCGGGGTTGTAACCCTTCGCCTGAACAGAACTAGACCCCTGATCTTTATTGTTAAGGTCAGTATAAATAATCATGCTATTGAAGTAAGGTAAAACATGACAAGCATGTCATAGAAAGAAATAAGACAATAAACGAAGAGATAACACAGAACTGCTCCGGGAGCCAGGTTACAACCCTTAAACCAAACAAGGACCGAGGTTGTAACCCTTCGCCTGAACAGGACTGGTTCCTTGATCGTTATTGTTAAAGCAAGCATAAGTAATCATGTCATGTCGTAATCTTGTACAGGATCAGGACAAGACTAAGCTGGGCTAGATTCCATCCAATCAATCACGGCCAATCAGGGAGTACGGCTTGATACTTTAACTAACTAGGGTTATCACAGGCCTAATTACTAGCAAGATGCAATGAGATCATCCCAACAGCCACAAGCCCTGCAGACCATCCAGGTTATCCAGGTCGAATGTTCGTTTATGAAGGATGCAACACATGACTGTATACTGGAAATGTGCCCTACTCGTCGGTAGGTGTCACGACCCGCACCCGCTTTTCGGATATGAAGCGTGTCCAAGCCCAGCTACGTATCGAACGAACTCCAGCCCGATTCGAATACGTAAACGCTGTCAAGGCTATGGTATACTGCCAAATCATGGCAAACAACTCTAAATCTCAATCCACAATAATAATAATAAACAAGAATGAACAAGTATGGGTCGTGGTCTGCAGCCCACTAGCATGTATGTCCGATTAGACTCCAAGAAATAACATGAGTCTATAAACTGAATAAATATGATATATCATAATGATGAAAGGGAAACACGAGCTGGATGAACTGAATAATAAACATGGTATCAATACCTGAATCCCGTACGCAATAGCATCACATCCGGACCCCACAAGTGTCATAATCATCCGCCAACCAGAGCTGCTAACTAACTAATTCCACGCAATAACTAACCTAAAGAGATCATCAGGTCCTCAGGAGACATAGCAAGATACATAAAAATATGCCTATCTAGCAGTTTATCATGCAATAAAGAAAATACAAAAAATAAATAGAAAACGACCAATCAGCACAAAAATACGACTATACACGACTGGAAGAACCACTACGCCTAAACGAACTACTGGGGAAGAACAAGAGAACACGATATCACGATGTCAATGGATAACCAATCGAATACTCAAACCCTCGTCCCTAGTGTGGACTCGCAGGTTTGAACAACTACTAGCCCTCGCCCCTAGTATGGACTCGCAGGCTAGCATCACCCTCGTTCCTAGTGTGGACTCGCAGGTGTGAACCATATACTACTAACCCTCGTCCCTGGTGTGGACTCGCAGGCTAGCATCACCCTCGTCTCTAGTGTGGACTCACAGGTATGGACATATAACTACTAACCCTCGTCCCTAGTGTGGACTCGTAGATTACCTTACTAACTCTCGCCCCTGGTGTGGGCTCGCAAGTTAGCTTAACTACTAACCCTCGTCCATAATGTAGACTCGCAGATTAGCTTACTAACTCTCGCCCCTAGTGTGGGCTCACAAGTTAGCCTAACTACTAACCCTCATCCCTAATGTGGACTCGCAGGTTAGCTTCAAGAATTTTAAGGTAGAGCAGTTCCGATATGACTTATTCATCCTATGACACGATGCGACTCAGTCCAAGTACAAGAGATGATACGATACGACCCAATCACGATACACGAGAAAACCAATCCAATATGAACTATGAAGCTAATTATAAACAAGGCTATATATAACTAGCAAGCATAATATACAAATTACAGATAAATAATCAACTAATAAAATTGTATAAAAATATAAACATGCATGTAAATAAACTGTAGAGGAAGACAAGGTATCTTGCCTGGAAGTTGCACGCAAATCCTACAAAATCTAGTCGACTGGTGAGCCATAAAGTCCAAGTCAACATAACTGTCTCCGAAAGCTGAAACAAACATTGCCAACATTCTCAGAAAAGTCAAATTAGCTAGGATTGCCTGTCCTTAAGTCCAATTCTGGATACAGGAGCAAAACGATAATTTCGGACAAAAACGGAGTCCGCGTTGGACCCACTTTGTACCGAAAAATGTGCCAGAGTCAATGGTCTCTAAAGTCGTCAAACTATATGTCTACGGATCTGGTTTTCCGATACGAACCCAACCATATGTCCAGAGTTGGATTCCGGCGGGCCGTGCATAAAATCGCCCGTTGAGTGGGACCGTGGGGCCCTCAAAACGGTGATTTTATCAACTGTCTCAAAATTGGACCAAACTTGGTATACAGAACCAAAAAAATGATACAGTCCTGCTGGCACAAGTTTTGTCTCGATCTGACGAACGTGCACAAAGTAATTAGAGTTTGTGCAAAGTGCACGATACGGTGAATTTCGACGGATACGTATCAAATTCGTCGCGCACACGCGACCAATTTAAATTCCGTCAAAGTCCACACGACCACGAAGCCGTTACGCAGTTTTCGATGCTTTCGATTCACGACCACGTCGCTCGATTTGGCGAGATGCACGTCGTGTGGATGAGTTTTCTAGTTTTGAAAACTGTTTTAAAACATGTTTGTCTCGAACTTTGAAAACTGATTTCTTTGCACACAGTTGATAAAATTCGAAACTACAAATTAGGTTATAAAGTCCTACGTGTTATCTAAAAAGTTGTTCAAATAGATTTTCGAATCGATCAATGGATTGGCGAGATATCGGCTTCCAAGTCGAGTGTTTGGACTGCGTTAATACCCTGTTTTGGGCTGGTTTTTCGTCGACTTTGCATCGATCTTGTGGACTGATGGGTTCTCTATGTCGAATCCTAATTGCTAGGATTTCTATATGGTTATATAGTCTTCTATAAGAACTTTACGGAATCGAAAACTGATCCAACTTTGACGGAGAAATCATACCTCAAGTCGGGCTGTCACGGCTGCTGTCTGTTTGTTGCACACGCGCTCCAGCGCTCGGTCGTCCGGCTCCGGCGCACGGCGACGGTGCGCGACGGTCCAGGGTGGCCGCCCATGTGCTGGGGTGGCCTAGGGTGGCGGCACGGCGGAGTTAGGGTTGGGTTTTGGCGTGTGGATCCTCCCTTCGTATTTGTACTGTCGAGCAAAGGAACGCGGGGGGTTTCTCAGTTTAACCTGGGCTTTGGGGAAATATTGGCTCGGTTTACCTCTGCTGTTGTGGCCGGGCCATGGGCTAAGACTTCTCATTGCTGGCCATTTTTTTTTGGTCTTTTCTTTTTTTTATTTCTATTAGTCTAATATATATTTTTTTTATTTCTATTAGTCTAATATATATACATGTATATATATATATATATATATATATATATATATATATATATATATATATATATATATATATATATATATATATATATATATATATATATATATATATATATATATGTACATATACGTATACATATACCATATATATATTTATATATACACACACACACACATATATATATAGATATATTATACACACATACAAATACATATATATTTATTTATATATATATTCACATTCACACATATACATATATATATTGTACATATGCACATACATTTATATATATAATATATACATTTATATATGAATACGCAGATACACCTATATATATACATATACATACATTCACATACACACATATAATATTATTTATTTGACAATAAAATAATATAACTAATAAAATAATAATATCAAATAACCATCCCAATATTGATAATAATAATAATTAATAAAGAAATTTAATTTACCAATAATAGGCATTGCATCTACTTGAAATATGTCTACATGGCCGTATTAGGTCTCACCACATGCCTACATGGGCTTGGATTTGGTTCGGCCCAGTTCAGACTAACTTGGTTCAACCGGGTTCCTATAAAGTCAATAAATCTAATAATAATTAACTAAACTTATTTAAAATGGTCATGCTATAACTTGGCCTGGTTTTCCTAGTTAGGACACTCCTATGGCTAGGCATTCTCCTACCATGGCTACACACTAGTCAAAGCACGCTACTGCACTATCCGTACCATGATTCCTAGTCGTCTGGTACTTCAACTCCTAACCATGACTAAAATTATCTACCGTAATAATTAACTAAATAATTATTCATAAAATATAAAAATCACCATTTAAATCAAATAAAATAAAATAAAAATATTTCAAAGGATTTTCGGGAAGGGAGCTACAAATCTACCCACCTTAAAAATAATTTCATCCTCGAAATTCAATTTCATAACTATTCCATTAAAATTCAAGGTCTAACTATCACCTTAATCTCCTCAAATTTAATTTCTCAAAAACTATTTATGGCCTTCTCTAGTCATTTGGTATTTACGAAATCTCGAGGACTTCTACCTACCTTATGTCACACTACTTCTTTGGAACACAGGTCACTAAAATCTTATAATATTCTAACTAGTGGCTAATAATTCTACCAAAATATCTAGAACATATGGTACCTATAATCCCTCATATATATAAACAACCGATATTCAATAGTCAAGCAATATATACTATAATTTAAGAATTTCTAATGAGTTCTAGACATCACGATCGTTCGTCATCCCGAAATAGGAAGGGACGAGAATCAACGGTACGGAAAACAAGAAAGTATAATCGAGAGCAATTATGGAGTTTTAAAGGACGTAGAGACTTTACAAGGCAGTGTGGATTGAAATTTCTAAGGGTTTAGTCAGTTGCACAGGATCGTATCAGTACAGTTACGTAACCGATACGATATGCTCTGACCTGCATAGGCCACCAAAAAACTTGTCACGACCCGCACCCGCTTTTCGGATACGAAGCGTGTCCAAGCCCAGCTATGTATCGAACGGACTCCAGCCTGACTCGAATACATAAACGCTGTCAAGGCTATGGTATACTGCCAAATCATGGCAAACAACTCTAAATCTTAATGCACAATAAGAATAATAAACAAGAATGAACAAGTATGGGTCGTGGTCTGCAGCCCACTAGCATGCATGTCCGATTAGACTCCAAGAAATAACATGAGTCTATAAACTGAATAAATATGATATATCATAATGATGAAGAGGAAACACGAGCTGGATGAACTAAATAATAAACATGGTATCAATACCTGAATTCCGCAAGCAATAGCATCACATCCGGACCCCACAAGTGTCATAATCATCCGCCAACCAGAGCTGCTAACTAACTAACTCCACACAATAACTAACCTGAAGAGATCATCAGGTCCTCAGGGGACATAGCAAGATACATAAAAACATGCCTATCTAGCAGTTTATCATGTAATAAAGAAAATACAGAAAATAAACGGAAAACGACCAATCAGCACGAAAATACGACTATACACGACTAGAAGAACCACTACGCCTAAACGAACTGCTGGGGAAGAACAAGAGAACACGATATCACGATGTCAATGGATAACCAATCGAATACTCAAACCCTCGTCCCTAGTGTGGACTCGCAGGTTTGAACAACTACTAGCCCTCGCTCCTAGTGTGGACTCGCAGGCTAGCATCACCCTCGTCCCTAGTATGGACTTGCAGGTGTGAACCATATACTACTAACCCTCGTCCCTGGTGTGGACTCGCAGGCTAGCATCACCTTCGTCCCTAGTGTGGACTCGCAGGTGTGGACATATAACTACTAACCCTCATCCCTGGTGTGGACTCGCAGATTAGCTTACTAACTCTCGCCCCTGGTGTGGGCTCGCAAGTTAGCTTAACTACTAACCCTCGTCACTAATGTGGACTCGCATATTAGCTTACTAACTTTCGCCCCTAGTGTGGGCTCGCAAGTTAGCCTAACTACTAACCCTCGTCCCTAATGTGGACTCGCAGGTTAGCTTCAAAAATTTCAAGATACAGCAGTTCCGATATGACTTATTCGTCCTATGACACGATGTGACTCAGTCCAAGTACAAGAGATGACACGACATGACCCAATCACGATACACGAGAAAACCAATCCAATATGAACTATAAAGCTAATTATAAACAAGGCTATATATAACTAGCAAGCATAATATACAAATAACAGATAAATAATCAACTAATAAAACTGTATAATAATATAAATATGCATGTAAATAAACTGTAGAGGAAGGCAAGGTATCTTTCCTGGAAGTTACACGCAAATCCCACAAAATCTAATCGACTGGTGAGCCATAAAATCCAAGTCAACACAACTGTCTCCGAAAGCTGAAACAAATATTGCCAACATTCTCAGAATAGTCAAATTAGCTAGGATTGTATGTCCTTAAGTCCAATTCTGGACACAGGAGCAAAACGATAATTTCAGGCAAAAACAGTGTCTGTCGTTGGACCCACTTTGCACCAAAAAGCGTGCCAGAGTCAATGGTCTCTAAAGTCGTCAAACTATATGTCTACGGATCTGGTTTTCCGATACGAACCCAACCGTATGTCCAGAGTTGGATTCCGACGGGTCGTGCATAAAATCGCCCGTTGAGTGGGACACTCCTATGGCTAGGCATTACCCTACCATGGCTACACACTAGTCAAAGCACGCCACTGCACTATCCGTACCATGATTCCTAGTCGTCTGTTACTTCAACTCCTAACCATGACTAAAATTATCTACCGTAATAATTAACTAAATAATTATTCATAAAATACAAAAATCACCATTTAAATCAAATAAAATTAAATAAAAATATTTCAAAGGATTTTCGGGAAGGAGAGCTACAGTAGGCTACAAGTCCACTTAGTGCGCCCAAATAACGGGATTGCCTGTAGCTGGAAAATTTCTTCATGACTACTGAATTATTCTAGTTTATTAGCCTTAGTCAATTGCAGTGGGTATCCCTGACCGTGCTACTCAGGGATCTCATCCTAGACATGATGCAAGACAGTACTGGTTTATTTGTACAAACACAATCGCCCACGGTGTCCAGGTCATTCTTACTTATCATGTTAGGCTAGCTGTCGTAACAGCATGTCGAGATATATCATGTCAGTTTACTTATTAAGAGTGCACCACGGCGGGCCACTATCGTGTTCCTGGAATCATATCAGAATTTATATGATATAAGCATAAATATGACAATTCAATTTAATAATTATAAAAATAATAATATAATAATAAAAGAGAATAAGACTGTGAAATGAACCATGCGGCTAAGAGATATATGCTCATGTGGCTGAGAAAGAACGACACATGCGGCTCGAAAGAGCGCAAGGGTCTTATGCGGCTCAGGAGAATCGGGCTTACGCGGCAGCGGGAGGGAAGGGCTTATGCGGCAGAAAAGGGGCAGTGCCATGTGGCTCAGGAATGAAAGAGGGCACATGCGACTGAAAACTAGTGGGGGCTCATGCGGCTGGGAACACAGGGTCTTATGCGGCTAAGAATTAAGAGTTCATGCGGCTCAGGGAAAAAGTTGGACTTATGCGGCTGCGGTTCAATAAGTACATGCGACTAGGTCATGGCAAGGCCTATACGGCAGAGGACGCTAGTGTTCATGCGGCTCGAAGTTAAGGGCAGCCTATGCGGCTGAGGAATCCGTCGAGCATATACGGCTGTGGTTATTAGAGTTCATGCGGCTGGATGAAAACAGGGCTCATGCGGCTCGGGATGAATCCAGCATATGCGGCTATGCTCAAGTGGGGTCTTATGCGGCTGGGCCAGGGGCGGGTCTTATGCGGCTGAGGGAATTATCTTCATGCGGCTCGGAGAAGTAATGCGCCATGCGGCTAAGAAAGACTTGCCGCATGAATGTTCATGCGGTCAAGTGCTGCCATGCGGCTCAAGACTGTCATACGGCACAGAAGCTGTTCTTTTTCTCTGCTTGTCCGAGAAGAAGAGCCATGAAGTCCATGGCTTCAAGGCTTCATAAATCCTTCATCCAAGGTCGGAATCCAGACTTTCATAGGTCAAAATGGGGCAGAACGAAATTCTCTACAATACAGAACCATCAAAACTTAGAAATAACAATGTTAAGTAGATCAAAATCCAAGAAATCCAAAAATAAAATAAACTTAGACCCACACAAATTGAACCATAGAAATTAGAAATGCCAAGTATTAAAGTATGTTAGAATCTCGTGAGGAAGAGAATGGAACAATAAAAATAGAATTCCTCCATAAAGCAAGCTGTACTTGCCTAAGAGCTCTCTCTCTCTCTCTCTCTCTCTCTCTCTCTCTCTGGTAGGTGAAAAAGTAATGGTGGAGAAGAAGAAGAGTAATAAAGAGAGAGAGTGAGGGAATGGGTTAATAAATGAAGATGGGTGAAGGGTTCTCCTCTTGGTTTATGATAAACCAATAAGCAACCCAAGTCGAACCAAGCCAACCCAAACAAGTCGAACCAAGCCAGAAGACATACAATACGAGTCAAGATACGTACACGTATTCTAAAATACGTAATACGAGCTACGGGCATTACAACTCTACCCACCTTAAAAGAATTTCGTCTTCGGAATTTAATTAAGAGGCTAGAGAGATAAGGACAAGTTATACTAATCACAGGCAAGCTATACTAGGTAATCAATCAATCAACCCATCATGCAAGCAAGGAATCGAAGGCACGAGGCATAAGGAAGATATTATACCTCACGAGTCAAACAGATCGGGATATCGCGATCGGATATCATCCTCACGCTCCCAGGTTGACTCACCCAAAGAGTGATGACCCCAAACAACTCGGACTAACTTGATAGTCTCGTTCTTGAGCATCTTCTCTCTCCGGTCCAATATAGACAGGGGCCTCTTCTCATACGAAAGGTTGGTACCAACAACCAGTTCTGAATGATCCAGGATATGGCTCGGGTCTGGGATATACCGTCGTAGTTAGGATACATGGAATACGTCATGTATCTCACGTAGCGAAGATGGAAGAGCGAGACGATAGGATACATCTCCTACTTGCTCCAAAATGTCGAACAGTCCTATATAACTAGGACTAAGCTTTCTCCGTACGCCGAAACGAATGACGCCACGGTTAGACAAAATTCTCATGAATACATGGTCACCGACAGAAAACTCAAGAGGGCGCCGATAAGAATCGTCCTAATGACGCTGGCGATCTTGGACAACTCGAAGATGATCTTTAACTCTCCTGACCACTTCAACGGTCTGAGCAATCATTTCTGGACCGAGCAAGGATGTGCAGTTTGCTTGGATAGTAGAATATCAGGATTCTTTTGAGAAGTTGAAGCGAGGCTTGATGACGGCTCCTATTCTCACGCTTCCAGATAAAACTGGAGGATTTTCAGTGTATTGTGATACTTCGGACAGAGGTTTAGGATGTGTTCTGATGCAGCATGGGAAGGTAAAAGCTTATGCGTCATGACAACTTCGTGATCATGAGAGAAATTACCCAACCCATGATTTGGAGCTAGCAGCAGTAGTGTTTGTGCTTAAGTTGTGGAGGCACTACTTGTATGGAGATAGGGTAGAGA
Source organism: Iris pallida (assembly GCA_029216955.1). Lineage (NCBI taxonomy): Eukaryota > Viridiplantae > Streptophyta > Magnoliopsida > Asparagales > Iridaceae > Iris > Iris pallida. Next base: position 10,793,464 of record JANAVB010035418.1, read on the forward strand.
TTTTCAACCGACCATAAGAGCCTGAAGTATGTTTTCACCCAGAAGGATCTTAACATGCGTCAGAGGAGGTGGCTGGAGCTACTTGTGGATTATGATGTCAACCTGTAGTATCACCCAGGGAAGGCCAACGTCGTTGTAGATGTATTGAGCAGACGAGCCGAAGTTTATTTCCTAACAGCACAACCAGAGCTGTTAGCAGATCTTCAGAAGATGGGAATAGAAGTTGTCCTTCCTACCAGTGTGGCATTGATGGCCAACATACAAGTTCAGTCCACTATAGTCGAGAGGATCCGGATGGTGCAGTCAGCAGATTCCAAGCTTCAGCGACTCAGAGCAGAGTATGAGACAGGACGAAGACCAGAGTTATGTATCCATGAAGACGGTACACTACGACATGGTAAGCATCTTTGTGTACCCAGTGGAGATATCAAACAGAGATCATGGCAGAGGCTCACAGTTCGCAGTATTTCATTCATCCCGGCGGTACGAAGATGTACCGAGATATTCGTCAGCACTTCTGGTGGAATGGCATAAAAGGAGATAGCCCGGTTTGTCTCTCGATGTTTGGTTTGCCAACAAGTTAAAGCTGAACATCAGAGGCCAGCTGACTTCTTCAGCCCTTGCCAATTCCAGAATGGAAGTGGGAGCATATAACCATAGATTTTGTGACTAGATTACTGTAGCCCCTCTTCCCAAAAATTTTATAATATTTTTATTTATTAATTTGAATTAAATGGTGATTTTTTATAATTTTATAATTAATTAATTATTACGTAGATGATTTTAGCCATGATTGAGTTTTGGAGTACTCGGTGATTAGAAATCGTGGCACGGATAGTGCCATGACGTGCTTTGGCTAGTGTATTAGCTCCGATAGGGAAGGACGAGCCATAGTGATGTCCTAACTAGGAAGACCAGGCTAAGTTGCGACTTAACCCTAACCGAATACTTATTTATTTATTAGTTATATTATTGAGCGTTAGGGAACCCGGTTGTACCGAATTAGTCTAGATAAGACCCAAGCAAGCCCAAGCCCATGTAGCCATGGGGACGGCCAATAACATCGCGCTGATGTATTTTGGTACGAGTGTGTGGTATTCTGTTTAACGATTTAAATGAATATTTTCTAGTATTTGTAAATAAATATTATGAATATTATTATTAGTGATATTCAATGACTTTTGCATAAAATAAGTCTTCGTGCATTTTGGGATTATTAGACTGCGCATAATGATATATATACACTATTATTGTTTATTTGAAATTCGTTATATTTATTATTATTGTATTGAGGTTATTATATATATAATATTATTTTATTGTTATTAATTATAGTATTTTTGTTAATTAAATATTATTAATATTATATATATATATATATATATATATATAAATATACACACACACACACAGATAGGGTCTACCCTAGGAGTAGACAGCATTGAGGTTTATTTTAGATTTTATAGAGATTTTTGTATAAGGTTTATATATATATATATGAAAAGAAAAAAAAGAATAAGAGAAAAGAAAAAAAAGGACTGTAGCTACAGTAACAGAACGAACCGTGCGTATAACTCTCAAATCCCGAGAGTTCTCAACAGCGTATATATCAGATCAAGAGATTGACAAAACCCTAATAAAAATAGCCCCGCCTTCGCGCGACCTTCCCCAGTCATCTGGCGCGCCGGACGATGCCAGAGCGCCGCCCAGGCCGGCCAAACGCGGTCCGTGCGTTCGTGACACAGAACGAGCAACAGCAGCAGCACTGTTGCGGAGCCGACTTCGCGATCGAAGTCCACCTTCGTTTCTCCATCGTTTTTCGAAAATAATTCTTCAGGTATGATCCTGATATAACCACCTTCGACTCCCATTGATTATTTCTAAATTAGATAACCTAAATCGATAGGGAAATCCCCAGTAAAAATTGTGAAAAATCACGATGTACATTGACAGTTTTAAGGTCCAGAGACCTAGTTTGGAGGACAATTTTCTGCCACACCATAGTGAGTCTTCAAAATCCATTTGAAGGCAAACATTGACAACATATAGGGCTAGAAAACCCTGTTTACATAAATCAATTTCGATAACTGGGCACTGAGAAATCGATTCCGAAATTTGTCAAAAACCTGTTTTAAAAACATAAAAATTCATCCACACGACGTGCGTCCCGCCAATCCGGACGACGTGGGCACGAACCGAAAATATCAAAAGCTGTGTAACGACTTCGTGGTCGTGTGGGCTTTGACGGAATTCAAATTGGTCGCGTGTGCGCGACGAATTTGATGCGTATCCGTCAAAATTTACCATATCGTGCACTTTGCAAATTTTTCAATTACTTTGTGCACGCTCGTCAGATCGAGACGAAACTTGTGCCATCAGGACCGTATCGTTTTTCTGGTCTTGTACGCCGAGTTTGGTCTAATTCTGAGACAGGTGATTGGATCGTCGTTTTGTGGGACCCACGGTCCAACTCAACGGGCGATTTTGTGCACGGCCTGCCGGAATCCAACTTAGGACATACGGTTGGATTCGTATCGAAAAACTGGATCCATAGACACATAGTTTGATGACTTTAGGGACCATTGACTCTGGCACGCTTTTCGGTGCAAAGCGGGTCCAACGGCGGATACCGTTTTGACCCGAAAATTACCGTTTTGCTCCTGTATCCAGAATTGGACTTAAGAACAGACAATCCTAGCTAATTTGACTATTCTGAGAATATTGGTAATGTTATTTCAGCTTTCGGGGACTGTTGTACGTGTTTTGACTATTGTGGCACATTGAGTAGTTCAGACTGTCGGTTTCACCAGCACAGGACCACAGGCGAGTACAGTTTATTGTCTGCATTTTGATATTAATCTTTACTATATTTTATTGATTAGTCATTGGTTATGTGATTTTATAGTCTATTATAAATTGTTGAGTCGGGAATGAGAAGTACCAAGGATGTGTGTTCCGACTGTAGACCGTGTTTATTTCATGCAGTAGATCTCGTAGACCGTGTTTATTTTCATGCAGTAGATCTCGTAGACCGTGTTTATTTTCATGCAGTAGATCTCATAGACCGTGTTTATTTTTATGCAGTAGATCTCGTAGACCGTGTTATTTTATTGCAGTAGATCTCGTAGACAGTGCTTTATTTCTGTAAGTAGATATCGTAGATCGTGTTTATTTTTCATGCAAGTAGATCTCGTAGACCGTACGATATAGTGCCCCAGACCGATCACATGTCAACGGTACTTCTAACAGTTGGGGAAAGTATTTGGTGTCTATTTATTTACTATTGGTTTTCCGTATTTTCTGTTTACCTTCAAACTCATGATTGATGTCTAACCTTTATCTTATAGTCATTTTCTTTATTTGAAATTGCATTCAGTGAATTGTGCTCGTTCCATTCCTGACTGAAAACCAATATTTTTCAGGTTAGCCGTGGATTCACTTAGCATGGGAGATACGAGGGTACTTGCAGACAAAAGCCTAGAAACTAGCTAGATAGCGGAGTTGTAGTCATTCCAATATTGTACAAGTTTATATTTTCTGCAAATGTAAAACTTGCGATCATTGTAAGTTAAATTAATTTTTGTGAATGAGTATTATTGTATGTTTGATCTTCATGGCCGTGACAGCGTTCTACCGCCGACACTGCGGTGTAGGCTGGCTTGGACACGTCTCGTATCCGTTTTAAAAAAATGGGTACGGTCGTGACAAGTTTTTGTGGTGGCCCATGCAGGTCAGTCTTTACAAATCATGCGAACTCGTGATAGTACTTAAGTTAGTCGTACTATTGCGAGCCTGCGACTAGAAATGCTCATTCACGAATTAGAAATTAATTTAATTTACGAGAATGACTAGGACTAGGAGTCCCTTATACAAATTTACCGATGGGTAGTCTAGGCCATGCAATGTAGATAAGGAGTTATTAATTTTGATAGTTTATCAGATCCCCATAGGTACACTATTATCTCTTGATATAACGATGTAATCTAATTTGGATAGATTATTCCCTTGGTAAGGCAGGGCTTCATAGAATTAATGATCTAATCTTGATAGATTATTCAATCATTCTCTTGTCTCTTCGGATACCGTCACCATATCTTAGTCTGAATTACCCATTTAAAGTCCTATTTTGCCGTAAAGGAATAGTTTATAATTCCTGATTCGGTTATTCAAATACGAATCTCGAGGTAGACTGATCCAAAAAATTTCTTCCATGGTTCGAATACACTGAAAGAGACACCAGAAAGTTTGTAGTTCTTTGTCTTCAGTTTGTTCCTTCCTGTGCAATCTGTTATTTTAAAGATTGTGACTGATAGGACGAATATTTATGCCTTATTACGTAGTCGATTTGCTGGAATCTCTAGAAGCTCATGAGTTTTATATATAGTTAAAAGAAGATTAGTTAACTATAATGGCAGGACAGCAGCACACTGTCGCCATTTATTTAAAATATGGAACTATGGACTCACTGCAGCCAGCAGCGTACTGGCGAGACGACCCTAGAGTTGGAATTTGTTTAAGAAATATAGGTTTTATAATGTTATTAAAAACTATGCTAGTGGTCCTCTTTGACCATAGTCACACTGGTGTCAATATAAGTAGAGTATCGGATAGCATGTCACATCTGAATCACGAAACCAAGGGCTTACCATAGCCCAATTTTACAGGCGAGGCGTAGTCCTCGGTGAAATGACTTTAGACGTGATTACAAGTTAAGGATACTATAGAGGATAGGACAGTGCCTGCATGTCCCATAAGATCCAAAGCCAATAGTAGTAGAAGTTCTGTGAGATTGGGTAGCGTGTCTTCCGACCTAGCATTCTGTGGTCCTTGTGATCTATTGACGAGGTAATTGACTGACACTAATAGGTTTACTAGAATATGGAATTTAGAATGTCCATAACCCATTAGTCGACCAAGTCCTTGTGGATAAGAAGATAGTAGGAAGATCGTATAAGCAAGAACACCAGGTAATTTTTGATTCTCTCTAAACTCGAACTACTTGTGCCTTTTCAAAAATCTCGCGTACTTGTATCTTGACTATCTTGATCACGCTGCTATTACAGCCTAGTTTTTGCAAGCTTACTCTTTTAACGAGCTGATTCAAGACATATATTTATTGGGGACGTCCACTAACATATTGTCTAATCAGAATTAGTGTATTATGGTCTGATCAACCATGATGTATTTGGTTCATACTTTATTTAATTACCTACGTGGATTGAGATGTAGATGTTTCTAGGATCTATCCGCTACTGCTTTGACAATTCCTCTTGAATTATATGTTCGCCTTTGAATCACGAAATTGTATCAGTAACATCTTCCTTGAACTCTTATTGTTTTTGTCTTTCACTGATTTGGAAAGACGAAATCTCGTGATGGTAGAGAGGTACAGATTATCCTCGTGTCTATGATAGTTGTATACACAAGTGTAGCTACCATTGGCCAGTCATATGACTGAGTTACTCGTTCTTCTTCGACCCTTAAACTACTATTGAGACCTACTAGCCATTCGAATTTGAGAATGATTAGGGTTTTACCCTTATTCGAAACGCCGACCTAGGAGACTACCTATTCTTTAGAGACCAAAGGTTGCGAGTCTCTAATTGTTTGCTGGAAGCTTGCCTTAACTAGCAACCCTTAAGCCTTAACCAACCCTTCCTCGCCGAAGCCACAGTTAGACATGAGAGGAGTGGACAATAGGGTAATCATTTACCGTGACACTCATTCCGAATTGGTTTCCAACAATATTACTCTAGTTATGTAAATTTTATTACTAAGACCTAACTAGTGTTGGAACACCACAGTCACTAGCTTAGCTAATACCATAGCTTAATACCCTGTCATATTATGATCTACCAGTTGTCAACAGCAATACACGATCACTACAACTCTTGTGACGATAGTCTGGCAGGTTGACGCAAATAGAAATTCACGACTCAGTTGTTAGAAATCTTGTGCCTGAGAGTTGGTTACCCGTCGGTAACTCTAGTATACTATAGACGAGTAGATCATCCTATTTTATCGACCATGTGTCATTGTACACACTTGTTCTCCATTTATTTAGGAACGATCCTTGACTTGACTAATATCTACTGTACCCCGATACGCCGTGCCTTATTCCCTATTAACAAAGAGTCAAGGTACAGTATCCGGACTTTGGGAACCTCTAACCTCAAATTCCTAAGACTGTGTCCTACTTCTAAGGTGGGTAGACTATAAGTTCTCAATTTTGGGATATACGACTATTACCGATTGATTAGAATAATTCCATTAGGATGATAATTAGTTCCCCATAGCTCCCACTTTCCACCTAGATCATTTTGTGTCCCCGGCTGTGTCATTAATATTTGGAGCACGAGATTAGATGTTACCTTCCAACAAATTTATATACAAGAGCTAGACGAGTCCACCTTCATCAAGGTATATCAGGTCCCACTCAAACACGTCCCCTTGTACTCTATTTTATGGTACGACTTTCAGGACGGAAGGACTAGCTATAGCCCTTACCATAATACCCGTATACTTTTCGACTACAATTAGAGACTCAACCCCGACTCAAACTTTCGATTCGATATATGGTTGTGATCGACTCGAAGCCCAATACGCACATGTCACTAGTGTGCCACTCAATTGTGCCTTCTCGTGCTACTTAAACACAAAAGTCAT
>JANAVB010035418.1:10805129-10922629 GCA_029216955.1 Iris pallida
TGGCAGAGATGCTATTTGGATTGTCATAGACAGGCTCACGAAGGTGGCTCACTTTCTCCGTTCAGAGTTGGTCAGTCGACGACTCAGCTAGCGGAGATGTATCTCTGGCAGATTGTCAGATTGCACGGTGTACCAGTCAGTATCACCTCGGACAGAGATTCTAGATTTATGTCGTACTTTTGGCATAGCCTGCAAGAGAGTTTAGGGACTCGCCTCCAGTTCAGCTCAGCATATCATCCACAGACAGATGGCCAGTCAGAACGCACAATCAGACTCTTGAAGATATGTTGAGATCTTGTACACTCGACTTCGGTGGTTCGTGGGAAGATCACCTGCACCTGGTGGAGTTCTCATACAACAACAGTTTTCAGGCCAGCATCCAGATGGCACCATTCGAGGTACTGTATGGTAGGAAGTACCGATCCCCGCTAGCCTAGGATGATGTTGGAGAGAGACAGATGCTCGGTCCGGAAATGATTGCTCAGCCATGAAGTGGTCAGGAGAGCAGAGATCATCTTCGAGTTGCCCAAGATCACCAGCGTCATTGGGCCGATTCTCATCGACGACCCTTGAATTCTCGGTCGGTGACCATATTCCTGAGGATTTTGCCTAACCGTGGCGTCATTCGTTTCGGGTACGAGGAAAGCTTAGTCTTAGGTATATAGGACTGTTCGACAGAGAGTAGGTGATGTATCCTATCGTCTCGCTTACTGCCGTCGTTACGTGAGGTATGACGTATTTCATATCTCAACTACGATGGTACATCCCGGACCCGAGTCACATTCTGGATCATTCGGAATTGGCTGTTAGTACCAACCTTTCGTATGAGGAGAGGCCCGTGTCTATATTGGACCGAAGAGAGAAGACTCAAGAACAAGACTATCAAGTTAGTCCGTGTTGCTTGGGTCGTCACTCTTTGGGTGAGTCGACATGGAGCGTGAGGATGATATCCGATCGCGATATCCCGACCTGTTTGACTCGTAAGGTATAATGTCTTCCTTATGCTTTCAAATTCCTTGCTTGAATGAATGACTGCATGATAGATTGCTTTTATAGCTTGTCCTCTTTCTAGCCTCTTAATTAAATTCCGAGGACAGAATTCTTTTAAGGTGGGTAGAGTTGTAATGCCTATAGTTCGTATTACATATTTTGAAATACGTGTACATATTTTATCTTGTATTGCATGATTTCTTACTTGCTTATCTTGGCATTACATGGCTTGGTCTATTTTGGGTTGGTTCGGCTAGGCTTGGGTTGCCTTGGTTCATCATGAACCAAGGGGAGAACCCTTACCTACCACACAATCATTTATTAGTCCATTCCCTCATTCTCTCTCTTCATTTACTATTTTTTCTCCACCATTACTTCTTCAACCACCAGGAAGGAGAGAGAGAGAGAGCTTAAGCAAGTGTAGCTTGCTTCATGGAGGAACTTCATTTTCATTGTTTCATTCTCTTTCTCTCGAGATTCTAACACACTTTAGTACTTAGCATTTCTAATTTCTATAGCTCAATTTGTGTAGATCTAAGTTTATTGTATTTTTAGATTTCTTGGGTTTGGATCTACTTAACATTGTTATTTCCAAGTTTTGATGGTTCCATGTTGTAGAGAATTTTATTCTGCCCCAATTTGACCTATGGAAATCCGGATTTGGACTTGGGATGAAGGATTTATGAAGCCTTAAAGAATGGAGTTCATGACTCTTCTTCTCGGACCAGTGGAGAAGAAGAACAGTGCAGCCGCATGGCAATTTTTAGCAGCATAGCCTTCTGGCCGCATGGTAGTACTTGACTGCATGAACATCCATGCGGCAAGTCTCCTTTCAGTCGCATAAGGCCTTGATAACAGCTGAGCCGCATGGCTCCGCATCTCTCAGCCGCATGAAGTCTCCCTCGAGCCGCATAAAGACCCCATGATTCAGCCACATGAACTTTTGCTTTCAGCCGCATGAACTCATTCATTCCTTGGCCGCATATGTGCGTTGACTTCCTGAGCCGCATAGCTAACAATTGTCCCAACCGTATGAAGTCAATTTTTCGCAGTCGCATAGGCTTGATTATCCCGCAGTCGCATAAGCTGCCCTTGGTCTCTGACCGCATGAACACCAGCATCCTGCAGCCGTATAAGGCCCTGCCATTTAGCTGCATAAGCTTGGGTCCTTTTTTGCATGAGACCCAAACACTTCTCGGTCGCATGAGCCCTCCTTCTTCCTCGTTACCGCATGAGTTGTTTCCTTGCTCAGCTGCATATGACCCATACCCTTTAGCCGCATGCGCCCTGCACTTTCCAGCCGTATGCGCCCGCTCCTTCTCAGCCGCATGAACTTCTAACCCCGAGCTGCATAAGATCCAATTTCTTGGCCGCATGAGCCCTATTATCCCTGGCCGCATGAGCTCAATTTTCTTAGCCACGTGGCTCCTTCCACAGTCTTGCCCTCTTTTATTATTATATTATTATTATTATATTGTTATTATTCATTTGAAATGTCACATCATGCTTATGTTATGTAAATCTTGGCATATTTTCTGAACATGATAGTGGCCCGCCGTGGCGCACTCTTAACAAGTAAACTGACATGATATATCACGACATGCTGTTACGACAGCTAATCTGACATGACAAGTATGAATAACTTGGACACCGTGGACGATTATATTTGTACAAATAAACCAGTACTGTCTTGCATCATGTCTAGGATTGGGATCCCTGAGTACCACGGTCAGGGATACCTACTGCAATTAACTAAGGTTAATAAACTAGAATAATCCAGTAATCATGGAGAGATTTTTCATCTACAGGCAATCCCGTTATCTGGGCGCACTAAGTGGAATTGTAGCCTACCGACGAGTAGGGCACATTTCCAACACACAGTCTCGTGTTGCATCTTTCATAAATGGAAATTCGACCTAGATAACCGGATCATCTGCAGGGCTTGTGGCTGTTGGGATAATCTCATTGTATTTGCTAGTAACTAGGCCTGTGATAACCCTAGTTAGTTAAAAGTATCAAGCCGTACTCTTGATTGGCCGTGATTGATTGGATGGAATTTATTCCAGCTTAGTCTTATCCTGATCCTGTGCAAGATTGTGACATGACATGATTATTGATGCTTGCCTTAACAATAACGATCGGGGGTCCAGTTATGTTCAGGCGAAGGGTTACAATCCCGGTCCTTGTTTAGTTTAAGGGTTGTAACTGGCTCCCGGAGCAGTTCTGTGTCCTCTCTTCATTTATTGTCTTATTGCAACCCCATGCCATGTTCGTCATGTTTTACCTTACCTTAATACCATGATTATTTATACTGGCCTTAGCAATAAAGATCAGGGGTCCAATTCTGTTCAGGCGAAGGGTTACAACCCCGGTCCTTGTTTGGTTTAAGGGTTGTAACCTGGCTCCCGGAACAGTTCTGTGTCCTCTCCTCGTTTATTATCTTTACTATACCAATAGTATTTGAGACGGGTTTCTATTCAGGTGAAGGGCTGCAACCTCGATCCTTGTTTGGTTTAAGGGTTGTGACCTGGCTACTTGAATGGTTTCTTTGTACTCAGTTTACTGTTGTTATCTCTATTATTATCAGTTCTTTATTTTTTATCTTTAATATTCTATTGTGATTTGCTGGTTTTAGTTCCTAAGTGAAGCCTCCTTTGTAGTACTTGCTCTTTCTGGGGTCTGATTCAGCTGGTTTTGTGTTGCCAGATATCGGAGCAGCACCAGAGGATCCACCTGTCTTCCAGCCAGATGGTGACCACCAGGCGTAACCCTGGCAACGAGTGGATTTCTTTTTGTCCTTCCACTTTATTGTAAAAATTATTCTTTGAGGCGTTTAGCCGGCGAGCACGTGTTAGCTCGTATTGCACCTTTACTTACTGTCTGCCTACGGGCTGTAACATGATTGACAGATCCTAAGGTTGATCATGTATGACTGAACTCTTGCTAGTCTTGACATTTTGTACGACTAGCTTCATGATCATCCAATATGTAATGTATGGGACGCCTTGCTATTATATTTTTGGTGCTCTGACATCTTGTAACTATTATTGCTTGCTTGAGATTGAGACAATAGGCTTGTTCACGACCAAAGGAGACTGTTGGCTTGTAGTTAAACCCTCATGTATCTAGACAGCCGTGACCGTATAGCGAGGTAGGTTGCACTTCAATATACGTAGCTGGCTATGTACGCCCCCGCTCTCCAGTATATTTTGGTTCTGGGGCGTAACATGGTCTAAGTAGTGGCCCATACAGGTCTTATAAATCAAGATATGTGAGGGTTTACCAAATAGATGTCTCAATCAGTACCCGTCCTTGATCTCTGCTCGTATCTTTTGAATCCCTGTAATCTTGACCTGATCACATGCTTGTATCGTTGATCTGTCCTGGCCCTTCATTATTGTTTCCTATGTAGTCTTCTTCAGCGGCATTGTTCCTGGACCTGCCGATCAGCCAGGCAGAGCACCTCCCGCAAACCAGCAGCAACCTGGAGATCAAGCCCAGCATTCAGGAGTAGCCTCCAGAATCGTGCCTACTGGAGGAGAGCCACCCGTTCAACCCGTCCAGCCTGCAGAACCTGATGATGGCACTTTGGTGGGTCTCATCAGGTCATTATTAGCTTCCCAGGATCGTCGCGGAGATGTCTTGCACCAGCCGGTGGCAGATGCTTTGACTAGAGGAGGTCATCAGGGGAACAGCACGGCCAACAGCTTCAAGCACTTGAACCCTCCATTCTTCGATGGCAATGAAGATGCGATCGCTGCAGATGCATGGCTTCAGGACACAGAGGTAATTCTAGAAGCAGTCAGGACTCCAGAAGCCGAGAAGGTGGTCGTAGTGCGCCTACAGTTATTGGATATTGCCCGCAGCTGGCGGGCGGCACAGGCCGTTGGATTATTGGCACCCATTGTTTGGGCAGTATTTAGAGAGAGATTCAGACCAAGTATTTTGATGTTGTAGCTCGGTACGACCTACAGACGAGGTTCACCAATCTGAAGCAGATGGGCAGGACGGTCGACAGATATGCGGCCGAGTTTTTGAGACTCAGTCGATTTGCTCCCACCTTGGTAGCAACCGAGTTCGATAGGGCCCAGCGGTTCTAACAGGGACTTCACCTGGAGATCTTATTGGCAGTTGAGCAATTTGAGCATCAGACTTTTGATGCAGTATTGAGAGCAGCTAGAAGGCATGAATATACCTTCCAGAGGATCGTGGATAGGACCGGATGTCGGAAGCGATCCCACGGTTAGATGAATCAGTCATCAGCACCAGCCCCGGCAGCCAGGGCTTTGACCATTGGAGCTCCGAGGCGGGCGGCCTCAGTAACGTCGGTTCAGCATTCAACCCCGACGCACCCTCAACAGCAAAAGCAGAAGCAGTCTTCCGTAGTGGGATGTTCACATTGCGGGAAGCCAGGACATGTGGTATCAGAGTGTCGCAGCGCACAGGGTTTGTGCTTGGTTTGTGGTGCCCCGGACCACAGGGTTGGGAACTGCCCGAACAGGGAGAGTTCATCGACCTTCTGTAGTCCTTCAGTTAGAGGACCAGCACTAGTCCAGCACAGCAGCATCAGTACCCGTTCTCGAGGCCATTGTCGACGCAGGCCCAGGTATTCCAGCAGCAGAGATCGCATCAGTATGCCCAAGCCCAAGCTCTGATCTAGAGCAGGCAGAGGAATTTTTAGCAGAGGGGACCCGCACCCAGAGGGCATAGTCAAGTGCTGGCCTTGACCATGGGAGAGGAAGAAATAGCACCAGGTGAGGTAGTGGCAGGTACTATTCTCGTTAACACCTTTCCAGCTTCAGTATTATTTGATTCTGGTGCCTCGCATTCATTTATGTCTGTACGATTTGCGACACGGATAGGATTGGAGCCCGAGTCATTATCAGTGAGGCTCAATATACTTACTGGTAATAGACTTGTTGGAGTATATAGGATGTTCTTCTCGTATCGGATCGTAGTTAGCGGTAGAGAGTTCCCCGCTAGATTGATAGAGTTTCTGATGGCCGATTATGATGTGGTCTTAGGGATGGATTGGTTGAGGGACCAGTATGCTAGGATAGACTGCCACATTGGTAGGGTTGTTTTTAGCATTCCAGGCGAACCAGAGTTTTTTTTCTCCTGAGGCGAAGTTGAACCTTCTTCTCCAGTGTTGTGGATGGCGGTAGCAGCCGTACAGTTACCCCGGATAGTCGAAGAGTTTCCAGATATTTTCCCAGAAGAGCTTCCAGGGATGCCGCCAGAGCGGGAGATCGAGTTCACCAACGACTTGATTCCCGGATCAGCCCCAGTGTCAGAGAGAGTCAACAGGATGGTGCCGTCAGAGCTAGAGATATTGTACAAGATGATTGAATAACTCAGAACCAAGGGATTCATTCGTGCTAGTGGATCGCCTTGGGGAGCTCCGATGCTTCTTGTGAAAAAGAAGGATGGTACGTCCAGATTATGTGTAGATTATCGTACCTTGAACTCAGTGACAATCAAGAACAGATACCCTCTTCCGAGGATAGATGACTTATTTGATCAACTCAAGGGGGCAGCAGTGTTCTTGAAGATTGATTTGCAGTCAGGATATCATCATATCCGTGTCAGAGAGCAGAACATCCCGAAGACAGCTTTCAGATCAAGGTACGGGCATTGGGAGTTCCTTTTTATGCCATTTGGAGCAACCAATGTGTCGGCTGTATTCATGGACCTCATGGATCGCATCTTCATGCCTTATTTGGATCAGTTTGTGATTGTGTTCTGAGACGACATCCTGGTCTACAACAAGAAGGGAGCAGAGCATGAGCAACATCTCCGTGTGGTTCTTCAGATTCTCAGAGAGCACTAGTTGTATGCCAAGTTTAGTAAATACGAGTTCTGGCTCGATCTCATTTCGTACTTGGGCCATATCAACACCAGAGGATGAGTAGAAGTGGATCCCCAAAAGATCATGGCTATCGAGTCATGGCCAGTACCTAGCACAATTGCAGAGGTTCGCAGTTTTCTTGGATTAGCCGGCTACTACCAGCGATTTGTTTCAGACTTTGCTCGAATTTCAGTGCCATTGACCCAGTTGACCCGCAAGGATGTGCAGTTTGCTTGGACAGTAGAATGTCAGGATTCTTTGAGAAGTTGAAGCTAGGCTTGATGACGGCTCCTATTCTCACGCTTCCAGATGGAACCGGAGGATTCTCAGTGTATTGTGATGCTTTGGGCAGAGGTTTAGGATGTATTCTGATACAGCATAGGAAGGTGTCACCCCCAGTTTTTAAATTAGGGATATTTTTGTCATTTCCCAAGTTTTATGTTTTTTAGGAATTTTATTTGATTTTATATGATTTTTAGGGATTTATTTGATTTAGTTTGAATTTTATCCAATTTGGACTTAAGTTGGAGACCCGAGTAGCCTGGACATTAGTGGGACCCACATACTAGCTGGACTTGGTCCACATACCATCCTAACTAGGCTAGAAACCATAAACCCTATTTCCATGGCTTAATTAGTCACTTTAGAGGCTTAATTAGTTAATTAGAATTAAACCGAACCGAATCGAACCAAACCCGAACCAAACCAAGTCTATTGGGTTTGGGGGCTTATTGGATCACCACCCAAACCCAATATCCCCCCCATGGCCGGCCAAGTAGCCATCCCCCCTCCCCTTTGCTTCACAACAAAGCAATCTCTCTCTCTCTCTCTCTCTCTCTCTTCATTTCTAAATTTCCTTCCAAGCTTTTCTTCCTCCAAGCAAACCAACTTTAGGTAAGCCATTAAATTCCTATTAATTCCTCTATTTCATTTATGGCTTTCACAATAATTGTAGAGGAGATGATTCTCCATACTTTGTGTAACGCTCCAGATCCAAATACTTGAGACTAGATACGTATCATGCCAGCTGTATGCATACGAGTAAATATACGACTCGTATATATACATAAGCTGTAAATGTAGAAAGCCAAGACACTAAATCTCATCCACAAAGATAAATGATAATATAAAAGCAAACTTGGAGTTTGTCATGTATACAATCGTTGGACGGAGACAAAGTCCACTACCAACTAATTTAAATAGAGAAGAAATATACAAAGAAAGTGATTGATCGATCGAAGCAAATGACGAGTCCAAAAGCAATCATCACGAAGGATAGAGCGCAAGTCATGGCCTTAGGTAGAGCACCTGCAAGAAATCACGAAAACATACTCCTGGGGAAAAACCAGGTCCTCAGAGGGACGTAACAAGACACATAATATCATGCCGATAAACTGAATAAATAAAGCTCAATATAAAAGTATGCATGGGTAAAGGTTCCTAACCATTCTATATGAATTTTCAATTTAGAGGACAACGTTCTACGCAGGGGCTGTCTCAAGAATGTAATAAAGAGTGGCCAACAAGTAGCGCTCATCCGAGACACTATCGGCCGGGTAACACGTAGTGCTCATCGGAGACACTATCTCCCAAATGTGTGTAAAATAAAAGTAGCCCCTACGCTAGTAGTTGTCCCCTCCCCCCCCCAATGATACTATACGTGTGTCGTAACCATGACACACAAACACGTGTCGTTTCTACCACACTGTTTTGATATAGATAACTGTCAAGTCTTCTAATCATGCATCTATTGACAGTTATTCCTACGCATGCGCACGGGGGATCAGCCCACACGCAAGTAACCTCTATATGATACTCACAACTCTCACACACAACTCGTGTATAATCGTGACAAGTCAATGAGACACAATAAATTTGACGGTAGTCCCTTAACTCTAAGCCAATTTTATAAAATATAGCAATTTGCATCTACATATAATTTAGAAAGAACAACTTGAAAATAAATACAACATGCATGATATTGAGCAGGAAATTTAAACAGTAAAGGCAATGTGTCTTGCCTGGTGTTACGCCGGCGGCTTGGCCGGGTTCCGTGCGGCGGCGACGGCGGCAGAAAAGTTCAGCGGCGGTGCACGGTCTGGAGGAAGGACGCCAGGGTCGGGAACTCGGCGGGCGCTGCGCCGTGCGCGGCGGGGCGCGAAAGACCTGGCGGAAATGCGACGCACGACCGTTCACCGTCGGGCGGAGGCGGAGAGCTCAGTCTCGTGGAGGCGCGGCCGGCGACGGATGTGAAGGCGGCGGTGTTAGGGTTTTCCCGGCCGGGGCTGCCGGATCTGCGCGGACACGACGGTGGAGGAGTTCGAGAGGGCCCACACGAGGATCTGAGTGCGGTGGCTGTGGTTCTTTGTAGAGGAGGCTACTCGGGATATCGGTGATGTGGGCAGCGCTCTCGGCGACGAGGTCGACGCGAGGCGGAGGGCGTCCGGAGGTAAGAGGCTGGGTTTCTATTTATTCTTCTTTTCTTTCTGGCATTTGGTGGGGACGATGATGGAAGTTTTGGGAGAAGAGGAGGAGGTCGGATTGTGGACGGAGAGATAGTGGAGACGGTGCTGGTGATTCGAGTCGGGACGTCGTGGCGGAGGGCGATGTGTGGTGGTCGTGATGGGGATGATGGTTGCGGTGGTAACGGTGATGATGGCGACGGGATGGTGGCGAGGACGGTAGAACGGGTAGGGTTAGATTTAGAGTCTTATTATATGTGTCGGGGTGTCGTGTCCTGTGCGACACGAATTGGATGTCCGGGTGTCGGACACGGAGTTGGGAGAATTGTAATTGTAATGGAAAAATATAGTGGAGGGGATGAGGCACAGACATGATGCACCTATTGGATGAAAATTGTGGTAGAGAATTATGGAGGAGTACCTGCCTATTTATAGGATGTGGAAATTCCCATTAGGATAATGATTGGGATTATTTAAATCCCAATTAGATTTAAATCGATAATCGAATCTAATTTCAAATCCAATTCAAATCTAATTTAAATTAAATTAAATTTTAGTCTAGAAATCAAATAGAATAAATCAAATTACAAAAATTTAAATATTTAAATAAATCCATAAATTTAAATCAAAATTTAAATGCCACAATAATTTCAAAATATATTTTCTAAAATACTAATATTATTAATTTCAAAAATTCATTATTATTTAAAAATAAACTAATAAATAATTACTAATTATATATGTATGTCCAAATAATATTTATATAAATATACTTTTCTAATACACCATTTTATAGGAAAATTTATTTATTATTTATAACTGTGTAAATGAAAGGTTCTATAAACAAATAACAAACCTGAAAAATTTTGAAACGATAACAAAATTATTGTATATTATTTTGAAACCATAAAAATATAGAAAATATATTTTTCAAAAATATGTACGCTCGCACATATTCGCACTCGTCGAGCAAATTCGAAAAGATGAAAATTTCACGCGCGACGTACAATACGACTACGCGGCGTACAATACCAAATTTTAAATCAGAACCAAAATAAAATAAAAAAATCAGTAGAAATTTAGGGGTTTTACATCCTACACAACTTAAAAGAATTTTGTCCTCGAAATTAAGAATTATGAGGGGGTGAGAAGGCACAACGGTAGGTAGGAGGGTTTAAAGAACTTTATATGATCGTAGTCTAGATTGAGGATATGATTAAGAGACGATTGTAATCACTCTTAAATTCAAGTGATTAGAAAGTCAAGATTGTAAATTTAGGGCCGAGGGAAAGGTCGGATAGTTCAAGACAAAGATATAGTTTCATTGGGTGGTAATGGTCATGGTGATAGGACAGTTAGAGGAAGTTCTAGTATAACGCCATCGTCCTTCCAAAATAGGTGAAGGTGAAAGCAATATAGAGTTCGAAGGAGGCGTTATCGAATACGAATACGTGATTCAAAGACGATCGAATAATTTCAAAAGAATTGTCAAGGCAGCCGTGGATGGGATTCTAGAGGGCAAGTTTAGCTATGTCCCCATCCACGTAGAACGATAGATAAAAGCGAACCAAAGTGCACTCGGTTGATCAGACCATCATGTACCGGTTCTGATTAGACAATATGTTAGTAGGAACGATCCAATAAAACATATGTCACGATCAAGCTTGATAAAGAATACGCTTGCAAAACTAAGCTATTTTAGCATCATAGGTAATTAAAATAATAAGTAAAGGGTAATGATGAAAGAAATCCATTAGTCCAAGATCTTATAAAATCTAAGTTCCGCCCGAACTTTGGGCCTATGCAGTCGGCTTGGTTGACTAGATAAGTTAGGGTCTTCTGGATTCTATGGTCCAAGTGAACCTATCAATGTGGTCCACAAAAATGTTGGTTAGGTCATAAGATATTCTACTCAACTTACAAGAATTAAACTAATGGTGGGATAGGTCCAGCAATCAAGATTTAAGCATGTAAGGAATTAAATAGAACAAAATCGTATATCGGGTCGAAAGAATGGAGTCGAGGTCGAGTCTCATCTATAGTTTAAAGTATATTGGTTTCACGGTAGGGATTTGAGTCCAGTCATTTTGACCCAAAAGTCGCAATATGAAATTAGAGTACAAGGAGACGTGTTTTAGTGGTATGTGATATACCTACATGAAGGTGGGCTCGTGTAGGTCTTGCATGTGAACTTTGTGGGAAGGAAAAAATCTAGTGTTGTGCTCCAAATACCCAAGTCACGGTAAAGGACACAAAAGAATTTAAAATAGAAAGTGGGAGTTCATGAGATAATGATTAACGCACAAAATAAATGACCAAGTTAAAGCATGAAATAAAGATAACTTAGATTCTAACAAATCAAGGTAAAATAAATTAGGAGTACAGTTTCTAGGGATATGATAGCCACTTAGATGGTGTATGATCAAGGAACAATCTAATCATTTTCCAAGTTTCAAATGATTAGATGGTCATGACCAAAAGATCTAGAATTGAGGGAAGGTCGAGTAAGTCAAAAGATATGTTCATCGGTTTGGTCGATGACTAAATATACTTGTGCATATGCAATATCATAATTATAGGTGGCATGACAATCTAATGTACAATACTTCTATCTCACTAGGATGACCTTCCTTGCTTCTTGGTCCTCTACCAATATGATCTAATCTAAATTTCAAGTTCCTCGAAGTTTCTCAATAAAATTTTCAAGATACTCCGCCACAATTACCAATTAACTTAGACTGTCATGTTTAATTTAAATCTCTAATCAATCTCGAAATAGTCCTTGTATATCGTAAAATAAACATACATTTTTTTTACTAAAAATTTAAATATCCATAATCAAGGCTTTAAACTCGAAATTTAAATAACTCTATAAATCATAGATCATAGGACAAAATAGATATGTGTGTGTGTGTGTTTATATATAAATAGATATGTGAGTGTGTTTGTGTGTGTGTGTATATATATATATATATATATATATATATATATATATATATATATAGGAGAGTAGGAAGATGAAGAAGAAGAAAGACAGCTGCAGCAGCAGCAGAACGAGCAGTAGCAGCAGCAGGTAGCTGCTGTAGCAGCAGCAACACTGGCGGCACAGTGGCTGCCAGTTCCCTCCCCCCTAGCTCCTATATACCCCTTTTTTCCCCCTTAAACCCCCCAGTATATATATATGTATATATATGTTTATATATAGATATAGATAGATAGTTATATAGTTAGATGATAAAAAGAATAAGAGATTAGAAGAAGTTAGAAGAATTAGAAGAAGTAAGGAAAAGAATAAGAGAATAAGAAGAAGTAGGCGAAGAAGATTAGAAGAGAAGGAGGGAAAGGAGAATAGGAAATTAGGAGTTAGAAGAGGATAGGAAAAATAATGAGAAGAGGGATTAGAAGAAGAAGAATAGGAAGAATTAGGAGAAGAGAGTTAGAAGAATAGAAATTAGAAAGAGAAGGAGAAGAATAGGAATAGAGAATGAATCGGATTTTGGGTGAAAAGGTGAAACGGAGCCCCGAGCGTCGGAATGAGTTGAAACTTGGGAGAGACCTAGATTATATAAATTAGACTTTGCGGGTAGGCTCCCGAGTTGAAATCGAGGTTGTAGGACGTCGGTATCGCGCCGTACCATTGCGTATCGTAAGATATTCAAGATATCGGCAATAGGCCGTAGGGTGGACTAGACGTCCACTTTACCTAGGTATCTTGGTAGGTAACGTATATATAGGCTAGTATCCTACTACCCTAGGGAGCACGGGTCAAAATACCAAGCGTAGGCAGGCTAACTTGATATTCATCTAGGCTAGAAATTTACCTTAGAAAGGGTAAATTAGGATATTGGCCTACGGCCAAGATTTGAGTTTCGAAGTCCAAGATGGACTTGGATATGGGTTGTAAGGGTTGGTAGTGATTAGAAATAGTCGCCTAGACCTAGTATTGACCTTGGTTGACCACGGTTGACTTTTTAGACCAAAAGTCAACTATGGGTCAACACTTTACCCAATTTAGTCCGAAATTCCATTAAACTTGGGCAGTTGACCAAAAGTCAACTATTAGTCACCATTAACCTAGGGTTGACCTAGAGTTGACCAGAGTTGACCAGTTGGCCAAAAGTCAACTGTAAGTCAACCGTTGACTTAAATCGACCTAGATTAATTCCGTTTGACTTGCATTGACTTAGTTTGACTTGTCTTGACCTAGAATGACTTAATAGGATTTAAATTTAATTTGACATTATTTCCTAAACAGAGTATTGATACGTCTTGTTCTCTATAGGTCCTCAAGATGCAGCATTTGATCCCGTTGACATATCATATCATATTACAGGCGAGTACATTCTCTGGCACTTTTCCAATTTATGATGATTGTTATAATTCATATAATTAGTGTAGATATGCTTGTTCTCGACACATTGTTCACACGGATTGGTATTCATGGATCCCGACATGAGATGTTATTTTTCGTTATCTTGGTATATCTTGTGCAAGCTCCCTTGTAGTTCTTGTGCAGTATATGGACACCAATTCTCGAGGAGACTTGCTCCCTTCTCGTAGAATCCCGTGTCGTAACGTGTCTTGCTTGGATCCACTCTACCAGTCGGGGATGGGGAGTACTAGTGTAGATGTGTGGTCAATACCCGTCTTGTATATATTGTGAACCTTGTGAATGCTAATCCTACACCACACGTATGATTGGCTAGATCATAACCTTGTGCAGACCCAATCCGGCCACATGTTGTAGCTAGTACTCACACACCTAGATATATGATTCTTGATTCTTGTACATGCCATGATCAGTTTACTTGTCTTGTTCTAGCTCTAGATTTACAGCTTACCTTGCCATGATACTCATATGTACGTTCCATGATTTTCTTGTATATACTCTATATTTACAATCTTATAGCTTTTGTCATATCTTGTGAACTATTGTTAGTAGATTATACTTGTTCCATCCTGACTGGATATGTTGACAAATATTATAGATGCTGATGAGGGGGATTACTGTACCTACTACGGTCCGGATGACGTAGTGGGCTTAGACTTGGAGACTTTGGTCCAGCAGGGCTTAGCTCCGCCTGACGAGACTTTACCTATTGCTTAGTTAGAGCAGGTCTTTTGTACTGGACCTTGTCTCCAGCTACTTTTGAGACTGTTATTATTATGGATTGTATTAGAGACTTGGACTTGTATATTATCTGTGTTTGGACTTGACAGGTTATTATTTTATCATCTTGTTGTCTTTATCTTTCAGTCTTTACTTTATCATCTTAGAGTTGTGATTGAACACTCATATATATTCATTGCTTGTCCTCCATTCGGAGTTGACCATATTTTTGACAGGTTTTTGATATATATAAACTGTTGTTAGAGTAGAAAACCTAAAGCGTTTCATGCCGTTACGGTGAGGGCTGGGCGTTGTCACGTGCACGTGCCCTTATAGCGGGTGCGGGTCGTGACACGTTTTTAGTGGTGTCCCACGCAGGTCCTGAAGTCACAATTAGTGCGATGTCGTGGCGGCACTCATCTTAGAGTGTTGACTACGAGTCTGTGTTACATATAGGAGGTAGTAGACTAAGAGTACTCAATCACAGTAGGATCTTTCCTTGCTTATCTTGCTTACCGTCTTTGATATTAATTTTGCATTCTAATTGTCCTCCTTGATATAATATTTCACGTGCCGTATTGATTTCCTTCTTTATTTCTATCTTCAGGATGGTGCAGACCAGGTCCGAGCATCCTGAGTCCGCGGATGCGGAGAGGTCTGCTATGACTCGCGGACCTGATCCGGATACTCTTGCTGCAGTCGGGGTGTCGGCAGCAGCAGCTCTTGGGGGCGCTCCTCTGCCAGTTACGAGGGCTGACCCCAGGGTTGCTACGACTTTTTCGGCCGCAGAACCAGTGGTTGATGCGGGCGCTCTTCCTCCTGCTGCACAGCGGATTCCTCCGCTAGTTACAGACATACTTCCACCTCCACCTCCTCTGCCTACAGATATGGGGCAGATGCTTACTTTCCTCCAGTAGATGCTGGAGACTCAAAGAGCCCAGGCCGAGGCTCAGCAGAGACAGACAGACGTGATGCGTCAGGGTATGGAGGATGCCCATCAACTGGCCCTTGCAGCCGTGGAGCAGAGGGCTCCGCATCCGGGGATGCGTACTAGGTACAGAGATATCCAGGACTTCAAAAAGATAGGGCCTCGTGACTTTAGCGGGACCGAGGGTGTGGTCTATGCAGATGATTGGCTCGAGGATATCGAGCGGCAGATGAGGGCCTCCCGCCTGACAGACGACCTGAAGGTCGAGGTGGTAGGTTTGCAGTTGCTAGATATTGTACGCACCTGGTTCAGAAACAGCCAGCCCTAGCTGGAGAGGGCCACACTTGGGCAGAGTTCAAGCTCCTCTTCAAGGAGAAGTTCTTTTCCCCACGGACAAGATCGACCTGGTTCGGCAGTTCCAGGATCTGTAGCAGGGCAGTTTATCTGTGGAAGAGTACGTCGCGAAGTTCGACCGTCTGAGCCGATACGCAGAGTACATGGTTCGAGACCCAAAGATCAGGACAAGCCGTTTCAGGAAGGGACTGACTTGGGATATCAAGATTCTCATTCCCACCTTCTATGAGATATACCCAAATCTACACAGAGGCCCGCAAGGTAGAGCGGGAGTGGAGCTTGAAGTCCAAGAGGGAGCGTGATCTTTCTTGGGACTACTAGCATCGCAGGGGCTGCTAAGCGCCCTCAGCTTCAGCATCGTTCTTTCCAGCATCACCAGCCGCAGGATCAGGCCAGAGCACCAGTTCAGCAGCAGGTACAGCATACTCAGCAGAGGCAGGCACAGCATGGGGCTCCTTGCAACTTCTGCAAGAAGCCCGGTCACATCTGGAAGGTCTGCCGGAAGAGGCTGGGCTTGTGTCTCTACTACGGGGAGGCTGGACAACAGTTGAGAGATTGTCCTACGAGCTGTCGCAGGGAGGCCCGTAGAGCGGTAGCAACTCAGGGGGCACCGGCGAGAGTACCTGCAGTACAGCCGAGGGGTCCACTTTCGATCCAGCAGCAGCGATTTGTTCAGCACCACCAGCAGCAGGGTGGTCAGGATAGAGCCTTTGCTCTTGTAGCCGAGGAGATGGAGCCTATTGCGGATGTTGTGGCAGGTTCTATTCTGCTCGATTCTTTTCCAGCTTTAGCCTTGTTTGATTCTGGTGCTACGCACAGTTTTGTATCGATTTCTTTTGCTCTTAGACACAATATCATTGCTGAGTATCTTGGTAGGACTTGCAAGATTATGACTGGGAATGGCATCATCCTATTTAATAATGTTTGCAAGGGGCGGAGAGTTTCTTTGAGAGGCCGGAAGCTGAGTGCATGTTTGCTCGTAATGCCACTTTCGAGTTATGATGTGGTACTCGGTATGGACTGGTTGAGCATGCACCACGCTAGCATCGACTGCAGAGGGGACAGGATTCTATTTAGGCCGCCGGGAGATCCGAAGTATGAGTTCACCAGGGGTACAACGGAGCAGGGAGATGGATTCTGCGGAGCATTGTTGGCAGGGCCGGTGTTGCCACATCCACTCATTGCTGAGTTCTTGGATGTCTTTCCCGAGGAGCTGCCCGGGATACCGTCAGATCGTGATGTTGAGTTTTTTATAGACCTAGTGCCGGGCGCTGAGCCTATCTCCCAGCACGTCTATAGAATCAACAACAGTGAGTTAGCGGAGCTGAAGAAACAGGTCGACGAGCTGGAGGACAAGGGCTTTATTAGATCTAGTTCTTCACCTTGGGGCGCACCAGTTCTTTTCGTCCCTAAGAAGGATGGCATGGTACGTCTATGTATTGATTATGGGGCGCTCAACAACCTTACAATCGAGAACAAGTATCCTTTGCCAAGGATTGATGACTTGTTCGACCAGTTGAGCGGGGCGAGGGTGTTCTCGAAGATCGACTTGCGTACAGGGTACTATCAGGTGAATGTGAAGCGGGATGACATTCTGAAGACTGCCTTTCGGACTCGCTATGGCCAGTATGAGTATACCGTCATGCCGTTTGGGTTGACCAACACCCCGACGGTATTCATGAACTTGATGAACCAGGTATTTCATCAGTACCTTGACAAGTTCGTGGTGGTCTTCATTGATGACATTCTCATCTATTCGAAGACACCAGAGGAGCACGAGGAGCACCTGAGGATTGTGTTGGACACTCTCAGGAGGGAGCAGCTGTATGGGAAGCTGTCCAAGTGCGAGTTCTTCTTGGATAGCATGGAGTTTCTAGGCCATGTTGTCTCTGGCGAGGGGATTTCATTGGATCCGAAGAAGATTTCTGGGTGGAGTCCTGGTCTACGCCGAGCTCAGTAGCAGAGGTTCGGAGTTTTCTGGGTCTGGCAGGTTATTACCGGAGGTTCGTATAGGACTTTTCCAGGATTGCCCAGCCGATGACCCGCCTTACCAGGAAGGACGAGGAGTTTATTTGGTCTGAGGAATGCCAGGCCACCTTCGAGGAGCTGAAGGCGAGGTTGACTATAGCTCCTATCTTGACGCTGCCATCTGGATGTGGTGGTTATACGATCTACAATGATGCTTCAGGACGGGGTTTGGGTTGTGTGCTTCAGCGGCACGAGAAGGTGATTGCCTATGCATCTAGGCAGTTACGTCCTCATGAGAGGAACTACCCTACCCACGATCTGGAGCTGGCAGCGATCATCTTTGCTTTGAAGCTGTAGAAATACTATCTGTACGGAGAGCGAGTTGAGATCTATACTGATCACAAGAGCTTGAAGTACGTTTTTACCCAGAAGGAGCTGAATATGAGGCAGAGGCGATGGTCAGAGCTGATGAAGGATTTTGACATATCCTTACAGTACCATCCGGGGAAGCCCAACGTTGTCGCGGATGCTTTGAGCAGGTATCCCGTGGCTATGTGTTTGACGATGGATCGTCACCTTCTGGCAGATCTGGAGAGCTTGGGTATAGAGGTGATAGTTCCAGGGTTCGAGGCGCAGATGTGGGGTCTCCAGGTGCAGTCGAAGCTGATGGACAGAGTCAGGGCAGCTCAGTTTGAGGATGAGGCTCTGAGGGTCAACAGGGAGCAGGTCCAGGTAGGACTGTTGGATGAGTTCTCTATAGCAGGGAATGGGTCGTTGAGGCATGGTACTAGATTGTGCGTGCCGAGCGGAGGACTTCGGGAGGAGGTTCTTCAGGAGGTGCACCGTTCTCAGTACTCTATGCATCCTGGAGCCAACAAGATGTATAGAGACTTGAGACAGCATGTTTGGTGGTATGGCATGAAACGTGAGATGGCTCAGTTCGTTTCGAGATGCTTGGTGTGCCAGCAGGTGAAGGCCGGGAGGAAGAGACCCGGTAGATTGCTCCCGCCACTACCCATTCCTGAGTGGAAGTGGGAGCATATCAGTATGGACTTTGTATCTGGGCTTCTACACTTTCCCGGAGGAAAGGATGCGATTTGGGTCATTGTTGATCGATTGACCAAATCAGCCCACTTTTTGCCTTCCAAGTTGGGTTTGTCTACGGAGAGGTTGGCCGAGATGTACGTGCGGCAGATAGTCCGATTGCACTGGGTTCCAGTAAGTATAGTCTCGGATCGAGACAGCCGATTCACTTCCCACTTCTGGAGGAGTTTGCAGCTTAGCTTGGGCACATCGTTCAAGTTCAGTACCGTATACCACCCCTAGACAGAAGGGCAATCAAAGAGGACGATTCAGACCCTCGAGGATATGCTGCGTACCTGTGTCTTAGACTTCGGGGGATCTTGGGAGGACCACCTTCACTTGGTAGAGTTTGCTTACAACAACAGCTACCAAGCCAGTATA
The DNA here is from genome assembly GCA_029216955.1 of Iris pallida. NCBI lineage: Eukaryota > Viridiplantae > Streptophyta > Magnoliopsida > Asparagales > Iridaceae > Iris > Iris pallida. The sequence goes on from JANAVB010035418.1 coordinate 10,824,254, forward strand.
GAGATATCACCTTTCGAGGCTCTATACGGACGGAGGTGTCGTACTCCCTTGTCTTGGGATGATGTCGGCGAGAGGGTTTTGCTTGGCCCTGAGATGGTAGTAGATGCTGCAGAGAAGGTCAGGGTTATCAGAGATAGACTTCGGGTGCCGCAGGATAGGCAGCGGCATTGGGCCGATAGCCACCGGAGGCTGTTGGAGTTTGAGGTATAGTTTAGATTTTTCTAGTATTTGAGTCTGATTGTGATTGTTTTAGATCAAGCTCTAAGTCTTGTATCTTGTTCTAGGTTGATGATCTTGTGTTTCTACGAATTTCTTCGACGCGTGGCACGATTCATTTTGGTGGCGGCGGAAAGCTTAGTCCAGATACATCGGACCATTCCGTATCTTCGACAGGGTCGGTGCAGTGGCTTACCGACTGGAGTTACCGCCCGTACTAGAGGGAGTACACTGCGTGTTCCACTTATCGCAGCTGAGACGGTATGTGGCAGATCCCAGTCACGTCTTGGACCACTCAGAGATCGAAGTGGGACCGACACTCAGCTATCCAGAGAAGCCGGTTGAGATCTTGGACCGAAGAGAGAAGGTGCTCCGGAACCAGGTCATTTCCTTGGTTCGCGTTGCATGGAGACACCACTCTCCAGGTGAGTCTACCTGGGAGAGGGAGGACGACATGCGGGAGCGATTCTCATATCTCTTCGAGCCTTGAGGTAAAATTCTATCTTTTCTTCCTTGTTTAATTCATGATTGCTGTGTTAGTCCTCATTCAATTTCGAGGACAAAAATTTTTTAAGGAGGGTAGATTTGTCACCCCCAGTTTTTGAATTAGGGATATTTTTGTCATTTTCCAAGTTTTATGATTTTTTAGGAATTTTATTTGATTTTATATGATTTTTAGGGATTTATTTGATTTAGTTTGAATTTTATCCAATTTGGACTTAAGTTGGAGACCCGGGTAGCCTGAAGATTAGTGGGACCCATATACTAGCTGGGCTTAGCCCACATACCATTCTAACTAGGCTAGAAACCATAAACCCTATTTCCATGGCTTAATTAGTCATTTTAGAGGCTTAATTAGTTAATTAGAATTAAATCGAACCGAACCGAACCAAACCCGAACCAAACCAAGTCTATTGGGTTTGGGGGCTTATTGGATCACCACCCAAACCCAATATCCCCCCTGGCCGGCCAAGTAGCCATCCCCCCTCTCCTTTGCTTCACAACAAAGCAATCTCTCTCTCTCTCTCTCTCTTCATTTCTAAATTTTCTTCCAAGCTTTTCTTCCTCCAAGCAAACCAACTTTAGGTAAGCCATTAAATTCCTATTAATTCCTCTATTTCATTTATGGCTTTCACGATAATTGTAGAGGAGATGATTCTCCACACTTTGCCCCTAGAATTTGTAGATTTTCCTAGAAATCTAGGTTAGGAATTAATTGGGGGTTTTCTAATTAGAGTGGTATATATATATATATATATATATATATATATATATATATATATATATATATATATATATATATATATATATATATATATATATAGGATGGTGGTGGTGGAGAGTGGTAGAGAGAGTGTGTGTGCTTGTGTGAGTGTGTGTGAGAGAGTGTGTGAGGGTGGTGTGTGTGCTTGAGTGTGTATGTGCCTATATATATGTGAGTGTGTGTGAGAGAGTGTGTGAGGGTGGTGTGTGTGCTTGAGTGTGTATGTGCCTATATATATATATATATATATATATATATATATATATATATATATATATATATATATATATATATAGACATGTGTGTGTGTGTTATATATATAAATAGATATGTGAGTGTGTTTGTGTGTATATATATAGATATATATAGATAGATAGATGGATGGATATTAGATTATATATATATATATATATATATATATATATATATATATATATATATATATATATATATATAGAGGAGGGTAGGAAGATGAAGAAGAAGAAGAAGAAGGGCAGCTGCAGCAGCAGAACGAGCAATAGCAGCAGCAGGTAGCTGCTGCAACAGCAGCAACACTGGCAGCACAGTGGCTGCCAGTTCCCCCCCCCCCTAGCTCCTATAGGAAGAATTAGGAGAAGAGAGTTAGAAGACTAGAAATTAGAAGGAGAAGGAGAAGAATAGGAATAGAGAATGAATCGGATTTTGGATGAAAGGGTGAAACGGAGCCCCGAGCGTCGAAATGAGTTGAAACTTGGGGGAGACCTAGATTATATAAATTAGACTTTGCGGATAGGCTCCCGAGTTGAAATCGGGGTTGTAGGACGCCGGTATCGCGCCGTACCATTGCGTATCGCGAGATATTCAAGATATCGGCAATAGGCCGTAGGGTGGACTAGACGTCCACTTTACCTAGGCATCTTGGTAGGTAACGTATGTATAGGCTAGTATCCTACTACCCTAGGGAGCACGGGTCAAAATACCAAGCGTAGGTAGGCTAACTTGATATTCACCTAGGCTAGAAATTTACCTTAGAATGGGTAAATTAGGATATTGGCCTACGGCCAAGATTTGAGATTCGAAGTCCAAGATGGACTTGGATATGGGTTGTAAGGGTTGGTAATGATTAGAAATAGTCGCCTAAACCTAGTCTTGACCTTGGTTGACTACGGTTGACTTTTTAGACCAAACGTCAACTATGGGTCAATACTTTACCCAATTTAGTCCCAAATTCCATTAAACTTGGGCAGTTGACCAAAAGTCAACTATTAGTCACCATTGACCTAGGATTGACCTAGAATTGACCTAGGGTTGACCTAGAGTTGACCAGAGTTGACCAGTTGGCCAAAAGTCAACTGTAAGTCAACCGTTGACTTAAATCGACCTAGATTAATTTCGTTTGACTTGCATTGACTTAATTTGACTTGTCTTGACCTAGAATGACTTAATAGGATTTAAATTTGATTTGTCTTTATTTCCTAAATAGAGTATTGATACGTCTTGTTCTCTATAGGTCCTCGAGATGCAGCATTTGATCCCGTTGACATATCATATCATATTACAGGCGAGTACATTCTCTGACACTTTTCCAATTTATGATGATTGTTATAATTTATATAATTAGTGTAGATATGCTTGTTCTCACCATATTGGTCACACGGATTGGTATTCATGGATCCCAACATGAGATGTTATTCTTCGTTATCTTGGTATATCTTGTGCAAGCTCCCTTGTAGTTCTTGTACAGTATATGGACACCGATTCTCGAAAAGACTTGCTCCCTTCTCGTAGAATCCCGTATCGTAACGTGTCTTGCTTGGATCCACTCTACCAGTCAGGGACGGGGAGTACTAGTGTAGATGTGTGGTCAATATCCGCCTTGTATATATTATGAACCTTATGAATGCCAATCCTACACCACACGTATGATTGGCGAGATCATAACCTTGTGCAGACCCAATCCGGCCACATGTTGTAGCTAGTACTCACACACCTAGATATATGATTCTTGATTCTTGTACATGCCATGATCAGTTTACTTGCCTTGTTCTAGCTCTAGATTTACAGCTTACCTTGCCATGATACTCACATGTACGTTCCATAATTTTTTTGTATAAACTCTCTATTTATAGTCTTACAACTTTTGTCATATCTTGTGAACTGTTGTTAGTAGATTATACTCGTTCCATCCTGATTGGACATGTTGACAAATATTACAGATGCTGATAAGGGGGATTACTGTACCGACTACGGTCCGGATGACGTAGTGGACTTAGACTTGGAGACTTTGGTCCAGCAGGGCTTAGCTCTGCCTGACGAGACTTTACCTATTGCTTAGTTAGAGTAGGTCTTTTATACTGGACCTTGTCTCCAGCTAATTTTGAGACTGTTATTATTATGGATTGTATTAGAGACTTGGACTTGTATATTATCTGTGTTTGGACTTGACAGGTTATTATTTTATCGTCTTGTTGTCTTTATCTTTCAGTCTTTATTTTATCATCTTAGAGTTGTGATTGAACACTCATATATATTCATTTCTTGTCCTCCGTTCGGAGTTGACCATATTCTCGACAGGTTTTTGATATATATATAAACTATTGTTAGAGTAGAAAACCTACAGCGTTCCATGTCGTTTTTACGGTGAGGGCTGGGCGTTGTCACGTGCACGTGCCCTTATAGCAGGTGCGTGTGTGACAGAAGGTAATAGCTTATGCGTCACGACAACTTCTTGATCATGAGAGAAATTACCCAACCCATGATTTGGAGCTGGCAGTAGTAGTGTTTGCGCTTAAGTTGTGGAGGCACTACTTGCACGAATATAGGGTAGAGATTTTTACCGACCACAAAAGCCTGAAGTATGTTTTCACCCAAAAGGATCTTAACATGCGTCAGAGGAGGTGGCTGGAGCTACTTGTGAATTATGAAGTCAACCAGTAGTATCATCCAGGGAAGGCCAACGTCGTTGCAGATGCATTGAGAAGACGAGCCAGAGTTTATTTCCTAACAGCGCAAACAGACCTGTTAGCAGATTTTCAAAAGATGGGAATATAAGTTATCCTTCCTATCAGTGTGCCATTGATGGCCAGCATGCAGTTCAGTCCACTATAGTCGAGAGGATCCGGATGGCGCAGTCAGCAGATTCCAAGCTTCAGCGACTCAGAGTAGAGTGTGAGGCAGGACGAAGACCAGAGTTATGTATCCATGAAGACGGTACACTTTGACATGGTAAGCGTCTTTGTGTACCCAGTGGAGCTATCAGACAGGAGATCATGGCAGAGGCTCACAGTTTGCAGTATTCCATTCATCCCGGCGGTACGAAGATGTACCGAGATATTCGTCAGCACTTCTGGTGGAATGGCATGAAGAGGGAGATAGCCTGATTTGTCTCTCGATGTTTGGTTTGCCAACAAGTTAAAGCTGAACATCAGAGGCCAGCTAGACTTCTTCAGCCCTTGCCAATTCTAGAATGGAAGTGGGAGCATATAACCATAGATTTTGTGACTGGATTGCCTAGATCCCCGGCTGGCAGAGACGCTATTTGGGTTGTCATAGACAGGCTCACGAAGGTGGCTCACTTTCTTCCGTTCAGAGTTGGTCAGTCGACGGCTCAGCTAGCGGAGATGTATCTCCGGCAGATTGTCAGATTGCATGGTGTACCAGTCAGTATCACCTCGAACAGAGATTCTAGATTTACGTTGCACTTTTATCGTAGCCTACAAGAGAGTTTGGGGACTCACCTCCAGTTCAGCTCAGCATATCACCCACAGACAGATGGCCTGTCAGAACGCACAATCCAGACTCTTGAAGATATGTTGAGATCTTGTACACTCGACTTCGGTAGTTTGTGGAAAGATCACATGTACCTGGTGGAGTTCTCGTACAATAACAGTTTCCAGGCAAGCATCCAGATGACACCATTCGAGGCACTGTATGGTAGGAAGTGTCGATCCCCGCTAGCCTGGGATGATGTTGGTGAGAGACAGATGCTCGGTCTGAAAATGATTGCTCAGACCGTTGAAGTGGTCAGGAGAGTCAGAGATCATCTTCGAGTTGCCCAAGATCGCCAGCGTCATTGGGCCGATTCTCATCGGCGACCCCTTGAATTCTCGGTCGGTGACCATGTATTTCTAAGGATTTCATCTAACCGAGGCGTCATTCATTTCGACATACGGGGAAAGCTTAGTCCTAGGTATATAGGACCGTTCGACATTCTGGAGCGAGTAGTTGATGTATCCTATCGTCTCGCTCTTCCATCGTCGTTATGTGAGGTGCATGACGTATTTTATGTATCTCAACTACGACGGTATATTCCAGACCCGAGTCACATCCTGGATCATTCGAAATTGGTTGTTGGTACCAACCTTTCATATGAGGAGAGGCCCGTGTTTATATTGGACCGGAGAAAGAAGACACTCAAGAACAAGACTATCAAGTTAGTCCGTGTTGCTTGGGGTCGTCATTCTTTGGATAAGTCAATATGGGAGCGTGAGGATGATATCCGATTGCGATATCCCGACCTGTTTGACTCGTAAGGTATAATGTCTTCCTTATGCTTCCAAATTCCTTGCTTGAATGAATGACTGCATGATAGATTGCTTGTTATAGCTTGTCCTCGTCTTTCTAGCCTCTTAATTAAATTTTGAGGATGGAATTCTTTTAAGGTGGGTAGAGTTATAATGCATATAGTTCGTATTACATATTTTGAAATACGTGTACGTATTTTATCTTGTATTGCATGATTCCTTGCTTGGCTTATCTTGGCATTACATGGCTTGGTCTATTTTGGGTTGGTTCGGCTAGGCTTGGGTTGCCTTGGTTCATCATGAACCAAGGGGATAACCCTTACCTACCACCACCATCATCCTTTATTAACCCATTCCCACATTCTCTCTCTTCATTTACTACTTCTTCTCCACCATTACTTCTTCAACCACCAGGAGGGAAAGAGAGAGCTTAGGCAAGTGTAGCTTGCTTCATGGAGGAACTTTGTTTTTATTGTTCCATTCTCTTCCTCTCGAGATTCTAACACACTTTAGTACTTAGCATTTCTAATTTCCATGGCTCAATTTGTGTAGATCTAAGTTTATTGTATTTTCGAATTTTTTGGGTTTGGATCTACTTAATATTGTTATTTCCAAGTTTTGATGGTTCCATGTTGTAGAGAATTTTATTCTGCCCCATTTTGACCTATGAAAATTCGGATTTGGACTTGGGATAAAGGATTTATGAAGCCTTAAAGAATGGAGTTCATAACTCTTCTTCTTGGACCAGTAGAGAAGAAGAACAGTATAGCCGCATGGCAATTTCTTAGCCGCATAGCCTTCTGGCCGCATGGTAGTACTTGACCGCATAAACATTCATGCGGCAAGTCTCTATTTAGTCGCATAAGGCCTTGATAACAGCTGAGCCGTATGCCTCCGCATCTCTCAGCCGCATGAAGTCTCCCTCGAGCCGCATAAAGACTCCATGATTCAGCCACATGAACTTTTGCTTTCAGCCGCATGAACTCATTCATTCCCTGGCCGCATATATGTGTTGACTTCCTGAGCCGCATAGCTAACAATTGTCCCAGTCGCATGAAGTCGATTTTCTGCAGCCGTATAGGCTTGATTATCCCGCAGCCGCATAAGCTGCCCTTGGTCTCTAACCGCATGAACACCAGCATCCTGCAACGGCATAAGGCCCTGCCATTTAGCCGCATGAGCTTGGGTACTTTTGCCGCATGAGACCCAAATACTTCTCGGCCGCATGTGCCCTCCTTCTTCCTCGCTGCCGCATGAGTTGTTTCCTTGCTCAGCCGCATATGACCCGTTCCCTTTAGTCGCATGCGCCCTACACTTCCCAGCCGCATGTGCCCGCTCCTTCTCAGCCGCATGAACTTCTGACCCCGAGCCGCATAAGATCCAATTTCTTGGCCGCATGAGCCATATTACCCTTGGCTGCATGAGCTCAATTTTCTTAGCTGTGTGGCTCCCTCCGCAGTCTTGCCATCTTTTATTATTATACTATTATTATTATTATTATTATTATTATTATTCAATTGAAATGTCACATCATGCTTATGTCATGTAAATCTTGGCATATTTTTTGAACACAATAGTGGCCCATCGTGGCGCACTCTTAACAAGTAAACTGACATGATATATCATGACATGCTGTTACAACAGCTAACCTGACATGATAAGTATGAATGACCTAGATACCGTGGACGATTGTGTTTGTACAAATAAACCAGTACTGTCTTGCATCATGTCTAGGATAGGGATCCCTGAGTACCACGGTCAGGGATACCTACTGCAATTAACTAAGGTTAATAAACTAGAATAATCAAGTAGTCATGGAAAGATTTCCCAGCTATAGGCAATTCCGTTATCTGGGCGCACTAAGTAGAATTCTAGCCTACCGACGAGTAGGGCATATTTTCAGCACACAGTCTCGTGTTGCATCTTTCATAAACGGACATTCGACCTGGATAACCGGATAGTCTGCAGGGCTTATGGCTGTTGGGATAATCTCATTGCATTTGCTAGTAACTAGGCATGTGATAACCCTAGTTAGTTAAAAGTATCAAGCCGTACTCTTGATTGGCCGTCATTGATTGGATGGAGTTTATTCCAGCTTAGTCTTATTCTGATCCTGTGCAAGATTATGACATGACATGATTATTGATGCTTGTCTTAACAATAACGATCGGGGGTCCAGTTCTGTTCAGGCGAAGGGTTACAATTCCGGTCCTTGTTTGGTTTAAGGGTTGTAACCTGGCTCCCGGAGCAGTTCTGTGTCCTCTCTTCGTTTATTGTCTTATTGCAACTCCATGCCATGTTCGTCATGTTTTACCTTACCTTAATACCATGATTATTTATACTGGCCTTAACAATAAAGATCAGATGTCCAGTTCTGTTCAGGCGAAGGGTTATAACCCTGGTCCTTATTTGGTTTAAGGGTTGTAACCTGGCTCCCGGAGCAGTTCTGTATCCTCTTTTCGTTTATTGTCTTCACTGTACCAATAATATTTGAGACGGGTTTCTATTCAGGTGAAGGGCTACAACCTCGGTCCTTGTTTGGTTTAAGGGTTGTGACCTGGCTACTTGAATGGTTTCCTCGTACTCAGTTTACTGTTGTTATCTCTATTATTATTAGTTCTTTATTTATTATCTTTAATATTCTATTATGATTTGCTGGTTTTAGTTTCTAAGTGAAGCCTTCTTTGTGGCACTTGCTCTTTCTGGGGTCTGACCCAGCTGGTTTTGTGTGGCCAGATATCGGAGTAGCACCAGAGGATCCACCTGTCTTCCAGCCAGATGGTGACCACCAGACGTAACCCTGGCAACGAGTGGGTTTCTTTTTGTCCTTCCACTTTATTGTAAAAATTATTCTTTTGAGGTGTTTGGCCGACGAGCACGTGTTAGCTCGTATTGCACATTTACTTACTGTCTGCCTACGGGCTGTAACATGATTGACAGATCCTGGGGTTGATCATGTATGACTGAACTCTTGCTAGTCTTAACATTTTGTACGACTAGCTTCATGATCATCCAATATATAATGTATGGGACGCCTTGCTATTATATATTTGGTACTCTGACATCTTGTAACTATTATTGCTTACTTGAGATTGAGACAATAGGCTTGTTCACGACCATAGGAGACTGTTGGCTTGTAGTTAAACCCTCATGTATCTAGATAGCCGTGACCGTATAGCGAGGTGGATTGCACTTCAATATACGTAGCTGGCTATGTACGCTCCCGCTCTTCAGTATTCTGGTTCTGGGACGTGACACATTCTACCAAAAGTGCTGACGGATATCATGGTACATCTTCGTACCGCCGTGATGAATGGAATACTGAGAACTGTGAGCTTCTGCCATGATCTCCTGTCTGATATCACCGCTGGGTACACAAAGACGCCTTCCATGCCTAAGTGTACCGTCTTCATGGATACATAACTCTCTCCGTCCTGCCTCACACTCTGCTCTGAGCCGTTGGAGCTTGGAATCTACTGACTGCGCTATCCGAATCCTCTCGACTATAGTAGACTGAACTTGCATACTGGCCATCAATGCCACACTGGTAGGAAGGACAACTTCTATACCCATCTTCTGAAGATCTGCTAACAGCTCTGGCTACGCTGTTAGAAAATAAACTCTGGCTCTCCTGCTCAATGCATCTGCAACGACGTTGGCCTTTCCTGGATGATACTGCAGGTTGACATCATAATCCACGAGAAGCTCCAGTCATCTCCTCTGACGCATGTTGAGATCCTTCTGAGTGAACACATACTTCAGGCTCTTGTGGTCGGTAAAAACCTCCACCCTATATCCATACAAATAGTGCCTCAACAACTTAAGTGCAAACACTACTGCTGCCAGCTCCAAGTCATGGGTTGGGTAATTCATCTCATGATCATGAAGTTGACGTAACGCATAAGCTATTACCTTCCCATGCTGCATTAGAACACATCCTAAGCCTCTACCTGAAGCATCACAATATACTGAGAATCCTCCGGTCCCATCTGGAAGCGTGAGAATGGGAGCCGTCATCAAACCTTGCTTCAACTTCTCAAAAGAATCCTGGCACTCTGTTGTCCAAGCAAGCTGCACATCCTTGCAGGTCAACAGGGTCAATGGCGCTGAAATCTGAGCAAAGTCTGAAACAAATCGCCGGTAGTAGCCGGTCAATCCTAGAAAACTACGGACTTCCGCAACTGTGCTGGGTACCGGCCAGGTCTCAATAGCCATGATCTTTTGGGGATCCACTTTTACCCCTCCTCTGGTGATGATATGACCCAAGTACGAAATGCGATCGAGCCAGAACTCGTATTTACTGAACTTGGCATACAACTGGTGCTCTCGGAGAATCTGGAGGACCACTATGAGATGCTGCTCATGCTCTGCCTCACCCTTGCTGTAGACCAGGATGTCGTCTAGGAACACAATCACGAAGTGATCCAAATAAGGCATGAAGATGCGATTTATGAGGTCCATAAATACAGCCGGTGTATTGGTTGCTCCAAATGGCACCACAAGGAACTCCCAATGCCCATACCGGGATCAGAAAGCTGTCTTCAGGATGTCCTGCTCTCTGACTCTGATCTGATGGTATCCTGACCGCAAGTCAATCTTCGAGAATACTGGTGCCCCTTTGAGTTGATCAAATAAGTTATCTATCCTTGGAAGAGAATATATGTTCTTGATTGTCACTGAGTTCAAGGTACGATAATCTACACATAATCTGGACGTACCATCCTTGTTTTTCACAAGAAGCATCGGGGCTCCCCAAGGCGATCCACTAGCACGAATGAATCCCTTGGTCCTGAATTCTTCAATTATCTTGTACAATATCTCCAATTCTGATGGCGCCATCTTGTAGACTCTCTCTGACACTGGGGCTGTTCCGGGGATCAAGTCAATAGTGAACTCGATTTCTCGCTCTGGCGGCATCCCTGGAAGCTCTTCTAGAAAAACATCTGGAAACCCTTCAACTATCCGTGGTAACTGCACCACTGCTACTGCCATCCGTAATACTGGAGGAGAAGGTTCAACTTCGCCTCGGGAGAAGGAAAACTCTGGCTCGCCTGGAATGCTAAAAATAACCATGCCAATGTGGCAGTCCATTCTAGCATAATGGTTCCTCAACCAATCCATCCCTAAGACCACATCATAATCAGCCATCGGGAACTCTATCAATCTAGCGGGGAATTCTCTACCGCTAACTACGATCCGATACGAGAAAAACACTCTATCTACTCCCACAAGTCCATTACCAGTAAGTATATTGAGCCTTACTGATAATAACTCGGGCTCCAGTCTTATCCGTGTCGCGAATCGTGCAGACATGAATGAATGCGATGCACCGGAATCAAATAATGCTGATGCTGGAGAGGAGTTAACGAGAATAGTACATGCCACTACCTCACCTGGTGCTATTCCTTCTTCTTCCATGGTCAAGGCCAGCACTTGACCATGTCCTCTGGGTGCCGGTCCCTACTACTGAAAATTTCTCTGTCTGCTCTGTATGAGGGCTTGGGCTTGGACATAATGTTGCAGTCTCTGCTGCTGGAATGCCTAGGCCTGTGTCGACAATGACCTCGGGAACGGGTACGGCTGCTGCTGCTGGACTGGTGCTGGTCCTCTAACTGAAGGACTAGAGAAAGCTGATGATGAACTCCTCCTGTTCGGGCAGTTCCCAACCCTGTGCTCTGGGGCACCACAGACCAAGCACAAACTCTGTGCTCTGCGACACTCCGATACCACATGTCCCGGCTTTCCGCAGTGTGAACATCCCACTGCGGAAGAATGCTTCTGCTTCTGCTGCTGAGGGTACGTCAGGGTTGAATGCTGAACCGATGTCACCGAGGCCGCCCGCCTCGGAGCTCCAATGGTCAAAGCCTTGGCTGCAGGGGCTGGTGCTGAAGACTGATTCATCTGGCTGTGGGATCGCTTTCGACCTCCGGTCCTACCCACTATCCTCTGGGAGGTATACTCATGCCTCCTAGCTGCTCTCAATACCGCATCAAAAGTCTGATGCTCAAACTGCTCTACTGCCAACAAAATCTCCAGGTGAAGCCCCTGCTGGAACCGATAGGCTCTATCGAACTCGGTTTCTACCAGGGTGGGAGCAAACCGACTAAGTCTCGAAAACTTGGCCGCATATCCGTCGACCGTCCTGTCCATCTGCTTTAGATTGGTGAACCTCGTCTGTAGATCGTACCAAGCTACAGCATCAAAATACTTGGTTTGGAATCTCTCTATAAAAACTACCCATGAAATAGGGGCCACTAATCCCATGGCTTGCGCCGCCCACCAGCTGCGGGCAAGATCTAATAACTGCAAGCGCACCACGGCCACATTCTCGTGCTCTGGAGTCCTGGCTGCTTCTAGAATCACCTCTGTGTCCTGAAGCCAAGCATCTGCAGCGATCGCATCTTCACTACCGTCGAAGAAGGGAGGGTTCAAGCGCTTGAAGTTGTTGGCCATGCTGTTACCCTGATGACCTCCTCTGGTCAAAGCATCTGCCACCGCCTGGTACAAGGCATCTCCTCGACGATCCTGGGAAACTAATAATGACCTGATAAGAACCACCAAAGTGCCATCATCAGGTTCTGCAGGCTGGACGGGATGAACTGGCGGCTCTCCTCCAGTAGGCACGACTCTGGAGGCTACTCCTGAATGCTGGGCTTGATCTCCAAGTTGCTGCTGGTCTGCGGGAGGTGCTCCGCCTTGCCGATCGGTAGGACCGGGAACAATGCCGCTGAAGAAGACGACATAGGGAACAATAAGGAAGGACCAGGACAGATCAATAATACAAGCATGTGATCAGGACAAGAATTTCCACTACACCAAAATAAGGATTTTCTAACACCCTTTATTTCAATTACTAACGATTTTTGACCGTTACTAATTACCAACGGTGAAAAACCGTTAAAAACTCAAAAAATCGTTAGTATAAAGAGTCAAAAGTTAATTTTAATATTAGTAACATATATTATTTATTATGTGACACTTAGAAACCGTTGGAAAAGTTAATAATATTTTTTCTTTTGCAACATGTGCCTTTCACATGAGAAGAAAAGTGTTGTCTGGATAAACACTTTTCGAAACCCTCATTTCCCATCCCTCAGACATCCCGAGCCCTAACCCGAGCACTTCGTTCTCTCCTCCTCTCCTTCGTTCTCTCCTCCTCTCCTTCTCCCCGATGAAGTTGCTTTGCAAGACGAAGACTAGTAAAGGCGGCTGGTAATCTCTCTCTCTCTCTCTTTCTCTCTCTCTTTCTCTCTCTCTCTCCTTCTCTACTCACAATTTTAGGGCAAAGAACAAAGAACAACCGGCAAAGTCGATTGACGTGGCAGATGGCTGGTTGTTTCTCATTTGAAAGTATTCCGTTTGAGGCTATTTCTATAGAATAGTCATTAATTCTTTAAACCTTCTTGTTAGTTCAGTTTTTGGGTCATAGAGAATTTCTGGAAGGGCTCCCTATAATCTCACAAATCATATGTCTTCAAAATTTTTGGGAGAGACCCTACTTACTTTGACCCTTTTTTGACTTGGGATCTGGATCTGGTCGTTTCGACTGGCATGTATAGGTTGTACCTAAATTTGATCCTAATTTAATAATGGTTCTACGATGTTGCAGATATTTGTTGTACTATATTTTGATGCAAAGTGCCGAAAGAGATGTCACCATTGTTGTAGTTGTTTTTTGCCCTGATTTTCTTCCTTGTCATGCTTATTGCCATAGGTGAGTCTCCATAATTGCAATATTGTAGTGTTTTGATTATTTGTTTATTTGTTGACTCTTCTTATTAAGGAGTATATACTCAGGTATGCACAATTTGACTGATGTTGTAGCTGGAATCAACAGTATGCTTGTTGTACTCGACTTTTGGCTTACAATTCAAGGCTCTGTCGACGATTTTATTGTAAATGGACAAAATGGTAAGGAGCAGTATTCTGATGCTGGTTAATTGTCCTTATATTAGGAGAACTTGCTATCGATAACACTCTTTTCCTGGATTTGCTTTTGCAATTACTGCCTTTTGGGCAAGTCTTTATTTCTTACTATGTTTCGCCTATCCAACCCCAAAAGTCCTAACCCCGAGTTTCAACTATCATACAGCCTTTACCGGTGTCACATTGGGAATAGTAAGTCTATTCTACCTTAATCTTAGAGTAAATTGTTGCTCCATATTGGCATTTTGGAATGCCGTTCTCGGACATGAATACTGAAATTTTTAGACAGTTTTTTTTCCAGTTAACTGGAAGGTATAACTATTAAAATTTGTAGTATTGTGCAAGTAAAAGGACAAATTACTAGGAACTTATATACTTTGAATCTTGTTATTAATGAAAAACTTATCGATTGAGAGGGCAAAATCATATGTGGCGTTAAAGTTTTGGGAAGGCTAGACATACGCAAATGCAGTAGTATGAAAGATATCTGCAGTTAAGATTTCCATAATAAGTTCAACCTATACAAAACCAGTTTTTACTTTCAATGGATTTCTGGTGATGTCCTTTGGTATAGATCATTAAGACTAAAGTGGAACCATGTGAAGTCATTTGCTTTGTCATATGTTGCATGGACAACATCCTTTAAACTGGATTGGCATAGAACCCTTAGTTGTGCACTCTTTTCTCTTTTGTTATGTATCATTTCCTTTCCATACTATGAAGTTGACCAACTTGGCAATTCGTCAATCAACATACACAGTTGCCAAACAAATTCAAAAAGTTTTAAGTATGAATGAATCTACTATGAGATTGAAAGCAGTAGACATGTAATTATGTCAAGAAAAAAAAACTACAAGGAATAAACATAACTCGAAAATTGTAGCTTGGACAGTTGAGGATAGAAGAAAGCTATAGGTAGGCAGGTGTTACCCTAGTGTTGCAGGGTGGCAATGAAAATAAGGATTTGTTAGAGACGTATTTTTAATCCAAACGAATGATCATAGAGCATAGAGTTGTATTTTACTTGTAGCCCATTGTTTCAAACTAAAAATGAGCAAGAGTATTACTCCCTTGAAAATAAGGATATGTCTCAGTGAGGGCTTTCTGCAGTTGCAAGAGTTCTCATCCTTGAGAACAGAGATCAGTTAGCACTTTATGCAGTGAGAGTCTCGCTTCTTGTCTTTGCGACTTCTATCATCGACCCTTTGATTTGCTTAATTTATCAAATATATGAGGTTAATGCAGTGTTAACTCCTTGATTGAATTCATTATTTTTTGTCTTTTATTATTTGGACTTCTTGCTAACTCAAGTAAGGATTTTTTTGGTATGACACTTGGTTCACATAAGAGTAAATCTTCAGTAGATTTGTTCCCAATTGGAAATACTTTTGGTATGGCACTTGGTTAACGTATTTTCTTAACCATTAGTATGGTAAAATGGCAGGATAGGTAAATTATGCTTTCCTCTTCTACTACTTTTCTTGGGGAAAGATTAATAGGAATTGCTAGAACTAAGGGTTTACCTAAATAAACATGATTGAGGTTGTAACAAAGATATGATTATTTTGTTAAGGCTACAAAGAAAATGGTCTTTCACATAGCTGATGGAAGACAGGATTAAATACCTGATGCCAAAATTTCAGGATAAAGGCTTAGTTGTTGTATCAACTATTTGTAGAATTCACAACAACAAGCAGAAATGGTGGCTTTCCCTACCGCAAATATCTGAGGGGCTAAAAACAAGTTCTGGTTCCTCATCCCTACATACCCATATCAAGAAGTAAATCAAAGAAATGTTGTTCTGGTTTTCATTTTATATTAATTAGAGGCCTATACAATATAGAGGTGACAGTTTTTATTTGAACTTGCAGGAGGAGACATCGGTCGACTGAGTGATAAGAAGAGTGGGTGGAGACAACTACAGAGTTTTACTGATTGATGATTCTCGTCACACAGAATGTAGGTAATATGGCTGAACCACACAGTTTGTTGGTTGAGCTTAATTCTCAACCTAACAAAGTCTACTCTTTCTTTAGAAAATTTTGTGATATATCTGATATCATTGTTTCTTAGTTTAAGTTTTAGCATCCTTCATGAGAACTTAAGGTTCCATTTATACTTGTTATAGTGGAAAAGGCATTGCCCCAGGTGGTTCCATTTTCAATCATTATGTCCTCCAAGATATATATTCCTTTGTAGCCCATTTTAATACTTTTTGAATATTGTAATTTTAATGATGTGATATTAGGATTTCTACTAAGGATGCTAATCAGTTACATTCTTTGACCTCATTTGTTGAGATTTTATTTTAAGATGTACTCTTATGCCTGAAAGGTTTTCTATTGACGTATCTACTTAGTAAGAAAATTAATGAGTTTTTTGAGTAATAAACATTGACATATGATTTTGGTGCTTATAGAAGGCTTCTAGGGTCCTTGGAGAGATTATGTAGTGGTTTTTGGAGAAGAAACATGTTTCCGGTATGAAGCTTCATGTGGCAGAACCAAAAATTTATGGTAAAGGATTTCTTCTTGTTGCATTCCAATATTAGTATGCTGAAATCTCAAACAAGTTAATTTATATGAAATTATTAGGATTTTCGTCCATGTAATATGATCTTTTGGTTATGCCCTTTCTATGTGGTCTTCTTCTTTTATGACATATAGTCTAGGCCTCTATATATGTTTAGGTAGCTCATTTTTATGTACATCTTACTGTCCAAACCTCTCCATGAAATCATAATGCTGCATTCGAAAACCACATCCACTATAGGTACCTATTTTTCTTCTTCTTGTTCTCAAGACAATATCCCTGCATCTACTTCAAAAAATTTAATGTGGCAATTGTGATGGCTTACCATAAGTTCCTAATTTCTTTTTCCTTGTGCTTCTGGCAGTGCAAGCATAGATATCTCTCCCAATATTCAACAATCGATGAATGGTAGCAATTCCATCCATCACTCAAGGGATGCTTGGTTGCAAGCATTTGATGCTGCAGTGTTCCTGTGCTAATGCAGCTGCAATGCAGTGTTCTTGGAAGGTATATATATTCCCGATCTACGGATTCATGTTGTTAACTTGGTCCACACAAACAAGTATTGGATTTTAACTGATAGTAACTTGTATATCCTAACAGTTTGAACTTTGTTCTTAGTGAAAAATGTATCCATCTCTATTTTTAAAAATAAATAGGGTGTAGGGTGTAAAGGGATCACTAGCCACTAACTTGAAATGTAGGCTGAGCAGCTCATGCGCCCTCATAATGTTGATAGAAGCGTTGGAAATACAATAAGTTATTGGGACATTGTGCTCGCTTGCAAACATCTGAAAACTGTGCCACATCAAACTACTGGAAGGCGATGGGTGCAATGCTGTCACCAGGACGAAGGGTATTGGCTGTGACCAGCATACTGGCATAGGTGCATGTCAACCAGCAGTGACCACTCTTTCTTTGAATTCAGGTAACGGGTCCTTTAGTTAACTAGCATGTTGGACATGTTCCAGAGTGCACATTAAAACGAAGACGCGTCACAAGCGATGTTTGAATTTAGGCTTCTATTCTTCATTTTGTACTGTGTTCTATTCTTCATTTACAAGTATATCTGATGCTCATTTTGTGCACCAGTGTCAAATTTTTATGCTTCGCAACTTATGCTATTTGCATCCATTTGGTCATTGTCTCTGTATGGTTCTAGGATATTAATTAACTAATCATACACTCCTGTTTCCCGATTACTTTCTTGTAGTTGGTACAAAGTTTAGCAGAAGTGACTGAAAATGGAACCCGTGACCAGCATTCAGATGCAATGGTTAGGCCCCTCCTTCGCCATGTATAATTGCTTGTTTCAATTTTTACTGGATTGCATCTTTCAAAATACTGATTTTTTTCTTCTCCTTTACTGTAACCTTATTGATTGTCAAATCATCACTTTCTCCGCATACATAATTTATTGACACATCACTTATTAGACTGCTAGATTGTAGTTCTTCACTGATACATATTTTTCTTGGTCATCATTTTCCTTTGTTAACCTACCACGATAAAGAATTTTTTTTTATATTATTCCTAGACTTGTACTTATCTAATGGCCTCCTGATTCTCTGTCATTAGCATTTAGTCATCTCGACTAGCAATGTAATGTCTAAGGCTTGTTTCTCTTAATTAAAGTATTTGACACCAAGGGAGTATATTCTCACATATATTTATGTTGATATGTCATATTCAGAACCCAATCTTTGTCTGCAATAGAGGTTCATATAGATTATATGCCACATAGTAGTAATACGGTTAACATATTTACTTGTGATCATGGGGTTAACATATCTATTTCATTTTTGTCGTCCAATAGGTCAATGAATTGACCAACCAGTTTGAAAATTGTCAAAGATTGCTGAACAAGATGTCGGGATCAAAGGCTATGGTAAGTAGAATATGACTGCTATCTTCTATTATTTCCTAGGCGTTCAGGCATTTTCTCAGGATCCAAATGACAAAGGACAAGTAGAAATGGCAGCAGGCATATAAAGATGAGACTTATCTGTTATCGTAATCATCTATCCCATAATTATTAGCCAGTGAGCAGCAATCATATGTTGAGAAAATGTAGTGTGTCTAGTCCTAATAGCATGCATTTCACTATTGATTTAATGACATTTCTGTTCATTTTTACACAAATAAGCTATGGAACATTTTCTTTAAGCTATGCAATACTATACTAAAACAATGTATTCGTAGAAAGTAGTAGTTTCATTTATTTTGGATCCTTTTCCTATTCTTTGTTTTTACTTAATTGATTACTGATTTTAAATTTCTGGATATGGAAGGTAGACTTGACCGTATACGTCGAGAAGCATGAGTTTTTTTTTAATGTTGTTCTGGACGAGTCCATCACTAACGACGAGGTAACACGATTCAAGGTTTATATAACCTCTTAATTTCTTGGATATTGTGATGCCACACCATTTGTGTTGAAAATAAATGTACTTGCTTGAACGGGTATACCGTGAGACTGTAGAGCCTATTATACCTACTATATTCCAGCAAACAAAAGCGACATATTTTGCTTATGGTCAGACAGGTGAGACATGGGCTTGGTCACATTTTTGTATTACAAATATACATGCAATTCTATAATATATGAATGTCTTTAATAACAGTCCAGTTTCATGGTTCATTATTTCAGTTGTTTGTTGATAGTGAGATTTGACTTGTACAATTTCTTGGATCCTCTTTCTCCTTTGCACATCTGGAATTCTTCTATTTGAATTTACAGATCTTTTATAGTATTATGTGTTGGTTTATTATTTGAATTGCTGGTTGGCACTAATTGCCTTGTTTGTCATCAACCTTCAAATCATTAAGGGTTCATGAAACATGGAAAGGGTCCCAAAATAGTAGACTGGTGTTCTACATTGTGAAGACAAGAGTAGCACTTTTTTATGTTTTTAAAAATAAAAACTTTTAAGTTAATTTTCCAAGGTCTACATGGATCCTGTAATTTGTTCATGCTTTCTTTTTACACCAATTTTACGTTTCATAAGAAAGCATGGACATTTATATTGTTTTAGATATGATTATGAGTTCAAGATAGATGGCCATTTCATTGATGTCTTGAAGACCTTTTATTAGTAGAATGTAATACATATCTGGGTTGGAAATGTGACTACCTCTTAATTAAAGCCTGAATTCCTTGATATTTCGGGGATTTTTGCAAGCACAAGTTACATGAACTTTAAAGGCTCATATTAAGACATTAGGACAGGTTAAGCAGTCATTTGATATGTGGTTCAGTTTCTTTTGTTCTTTTTTGGATGTATCCTTATTGCATACTAGAGATAGGACTGAAAAAGTAGTCATCAAGGATGATTGTGTTTGAATTGATTCTACCCCTCTACGCGAATCTGGTGAAACATCATTAATTATTAATATTTTGTGCATTTTGGCCAATTCATAGATTTCTGGTCGAGGGTGAAATTGGGGTATTAGTTCGTAATTCCTAGTTTTTTATATGTCAAATTGGTGTTTGGTTGAGGAATTTAGGTTTCAGCCTATTTCTCCTGGGATTCCTTGATTCATAATCGTCCACACAAGTCATCGTTAATTAGTTGCACATCTTACGCCATAACATGAAGTGTAAATCTATTTTTTTATGCATCATTTTTTTCCAAAATTTATTTTTCTGTTAGTTGTTAATCTGTAAAATTTACCTTGTAAAACATTGTCTTAGTTATATTAATCAATCTTCCTCGGGAAACTCTGCATGGGGAAGATAGAAGGCAACAAGTTTGTATCGATGGGTTTCAAGAACTTGAAGTTTCAGATAGTTAAAGAATATATCAAGAAATGGAATTCTACACGAAGCACTGGTTTAATAGGTTGCAGTCTTCTGATTCAGAGACATGTTCCTCCAAGGACAGAACTTCTTGTACTGAATCATCTCAAACTCGGTTGGTTCAACAAAGCTCGGCTCAGTCGAAGGGGGCTTCTTTCATCTATGGAGGTGCAAGTCGATGAGGTGATTGCCCAGTTCCCCCTACTTGGTGTCAGAAGGTTATCGAGGTGGATGAAAAATAAAGAAACTCATGGGCCTGAGTTGAAGTACTACAATCCTGATAGCCAGTTAAGGGAGGAAGCTCACTTGTGAACAAAGTAACAGTTCGTGTAATTGTTTTGATTTGCTTTATTTTGATCCAGCATTATATGGTGCCTAATGTATGGTGGACTATATAGAACATTATTTATAGTATTAATACTTAATTTGTTACACAAACTACATCTTTGTTTTTTTTTGTGCTTGCAATTGTTTTAGGAACATAATTTACTTGTGTATATTGTGGTGTTAATACTTCAGTTGTGTGCCACTCATGAATTTTTGTGTGCCACTCATGAATTGGTTGATAATTGAGAGCTAAAAACCCAGGTTCAATAGAGCTACATTTAAAAAACAATATTTCTTATCCATTCCTAACGGCTTGTTACCGTTGGAAAATTTTGCTTTCATAACGGTTAAAAGCCATTGGAAAAACTTACTTTTCCAACGGTTTTTTTGTGTTAGGAAAATTTGTGTTTCTAACGGTAAAAAACTGTTGGAAAAATCTAACTTTCCAACGGTTTTTTACCATTAGGAACACAAATTTTCTAACGGTAAAAATCCGTTAGGAAAATTCCCCACACCCAACCACCAACGGTAAAAAAGTGTTAGGAAAATTTTTTCTAACGCTTATAGTCGTTAGGAAATGACTATTTTGGTGTAGTGAATTCAGGGATTCAGAGGATACGAACAGAGATCAAGGGCGAGTACTGATTGAGACATCTATTCGGTAAACCCTCATATATCTTGATTTACAAGACCTGTATGGGCCACCACTTAAACCATGTCACGCCCCAGAACCAGAATACTGGAGAGCGGGGGCGTACATAGCCAGCTACGTATATTGAAGTACAATCAACCTCGCTATACGGTCACGACTGTCTAGATACGTGAGGGTTTAACTACAATCCATCAGTCACCTATGGTCATAAACAAGCCTATTGTCTCAATCTCAAGAAAGCAATAATAGTCACAAAATGTCAGAGCACCAAATATACAATAGTAAGACATTCCATACATTATATATTCGGATGATCATGAAGCTAGTCATACAAAATGTCAAGACTAGCAAGAGTTTTAGTCATACATGATCAACCCTAGGATTTGTCAATCATGTTACAGCCCGTAGGCAGACAATAAATAAAGGAGCAATACGAGCTAACACGTACTCGCCGACTAAATGCCTCAAAAGAATAATTTTTACAATAAAGTGGGAGGACAAAAAGAAACCCACTTGTTGCCAGGGTTACGCCTGGTGGTTACCATCTGGCTGGAAGGTAGGTAGATCCTCTGGTGCTGCTCCGATATCTGGCCATACAAAACCAGCTGGATCAGACCCCAGAAAGAGTAAGTGCCACAAAGGAGACTTCACTTAGGAACTAAAACCAGCATATCACAATAGAATATTAAAGATGATTATAAATAAAACTGATAATAACAAAGATAACAACAGTAAATTGAGTACGAGAAAACTATTCAAGTAGCCAGGTCACAACCCTTAAACCAAACAAGGACCGAGGTTGGAACCCTTCACCTGAATAGAAACCCGTCTCAATTACTTGTTAGTAAGTAAAATATGATGAGCTCGACATAGGGTAAAATAAGACAATAATCGAAGAGAAGACACAAAACTATTTCGGGAGCCATGTTACAATCTTTAAACCAAACAAGGATCGGAATTGTAACCCTTCGCCTGAACATAAATGGACCCCTGATCTTTATTGTTAAGGCCGGTATAAATAATTATGCTATTGAAGTAAGATAAAACATGACAAGCATGGCATGGGAAGCAATAAGACAATAAACGAAGAGAGGACACAGAACTTCTCCGGGAGCCAGGTTACAATCCTTAAACCAAATAAGGACCGGGGTTGTAACCCTTCGCCTGAACAGAACTGGTTCCCTGATCGTTATTGTTAAGGAAAGCATAAGTAATCATGTCATGTCGCAATCTTGTACACGATCAGGACATGTCTAAGCTGGGCTAGATTCCATCCAATCAATCACGACCAATCAGGGAGTACGGCTTGATACTTTAACTAACTAGGGTTATCACAGGCCTAGTTACTAGCAAGATGTAATAAGATTATCCCAACAGCCACAAGCCCTGCAGACCATCAAGGTTATCCAGGTCGAATGTCCGTTTATGAAGGATGCAACACGTGACTGTGTGCTAGAAATGTGTCCTACTCGTCGGTAGGCTACAAGTCCACTTAGTGCGCCCAGATAATGGGATTGCCTGTAGCTGAAAAAAAATTTCATGACTACTGAATTATTCTAGTTTATTAGCCTTAGTCAATTGCAGTTGGTATCCCTGACCGTGGTACTCAGGGATCCCATCCTAGACGTGATGCAAGACTGTACTAGTTTATTTGTACAAACACAATCGCCCACGGTGTCCAGGTCATTCTTACTTGTCATGTCAGGCTAGCTGTCGTAACAGCATGTCGAGATATATCATGTCAGTTTACTTGTTAAAAGTGCGCCACGGCTGTAATACCTATAGTTCGTATTACGTATCTTGGTATACGTGTACGTATTTTTGACTCATATTGCATATTTTCCTGCATGGTTATTTTGGCATGTCATTTGTTATGGCTTAGCTTGGTTCGGCTTAGCTTGGTTTGGTTTGCTTGTGGGTTCATCATGAACCAAAAGAAAACCCCCACCTACCACCACCACCCTCATTTATATTTCCACCTAACTCTCTCTCTCTCTTCATTTTATTCTTCTCCTTCACTTCTTCTTCTCCACCATTTACTCTTCCACCTACCAGGAAAGGGAGCTAGGCAAGTACAAACTTGCTTCATGATGGATCTCAAGTTTTATTGTTCCATTCTCTTCCTTACTTGATTTTAAGACTCTTTAGAACTTGGCCTTTGTCATTTTGATGGATAATTTCTTGTAGATCTAAGTTTATAACTTTTCGGTTTTTCTTGGTTTTGATCTCTAAAACATTATTGTTTTCGAAATTAAGTGGTTCCATGTTGTAGAGAATTTAATTCTACTAAAGTTTGGCTTTTGAAAAGTTAGATTTCGATTTATTTTGTGGAAGTTATGGCAAAAGTATTCTGGTTCGTTCCTATATTCATCTGCAGCACGAACAGCATGTCGCAGTAGCCGCATATCATGTCGCAGAAGGCGCATGTCGCAGTAGGCGTATGTTGCAATGAGGCGCATGTCGCAGTAGCCCAATATTATGTCGCAGAAGGTGCATGTTGCAATGAGGCGCATGTCGCAGTAGCCGCATATCATGTCGCAGAAGACGCATATCGCAATAGGCACATATTGCAATGAGGCACATGTCGCAGTAGCCGCATATCATGTCGTAGAAGGCGCATGTCGCAGTAGGCGCATGTTGCAATGAGGCGTATGTCGCGGTAGGCGCATATCATATCGCAGTTGAGCCACATGAGGCGCATGTCGCGATAGGCGCATATCATGTCGCGTATGAGCCGCATTAAGGTGCATGTCGCAGTAGGCGCATATGGTGTCGCAGTTGCATGCATGTCGCAGAATAGGCTGCATAATGCATATTTTGACTATTACTAACTGTTATATGTCCTAATTGGCTGAATTATTGCTCGAATTTCTCCCAACTCCCAACGTGGAAGTTGTAGATCTTTTCCTTAGCAGCAAGAATATGTCTCTAGTTATTTTATGCAAGTATCTCTCATTCATAATATTGTAAGAATAGAACACGATAGTGGCCCGCTGTGGCGCACTCTTGACAAGTAAACTGATATAATATATCTCGGCATGCTGTTACGACAGCTAGCCTGACATAACAAGTATGAAAGACTTGGACACCGTGGGTGATTGTGTTTGTACAAATAAACTAGTACTGTCTTGCATCATGTTTAGGATAGGGACCCTGAGTACCACGGTCAGGGGTACCTACTGAAATTGACTAAGGCTAATTAACTAGAATGATTCAGTAGTCATGAAAAGATTTCCAGCTACAGGCAATCCCGTTATCTGGGCACATTCAGTGGACTTGTAGCCTACCGACGAGTAGGGCACATTTCCAGCACACAGTCATGTGTTGCATTCTTCCTAAATGGACATTCGACCTGGATAACCGGATGGTCTGTAGGGCTTGTGGCTGTTGGGATAATCTCATTGCATCTTGCTAGTAACTAGGCTTGTGATAACCCTAGTTAGTTAAAAGTATCAAGCCGTACTCTTGATTGGCCGTGGTTGATTGGATGTAGTTTATTCCATCTTAGTCTTATCCTGATCCTGTGCAAGATTATGACATAACATGATTATTGATACTTGCCTTAACAATAACGATCGGGGGTCCAGTTCTATTCAGGCGAAGGGTTACAACCCCGGTCCTTGTTTGGTTTAAGGGTTGTAACCTGGTTCCCGGAGCAGTTCTGTGTCCTCTCTTCGTTTATTGTCTTAATGCAATCCCATGCCATGCTCGTCATGTTTTACCTTACTATAATACCATGATTAATTATGCTGGCCTTAGCAATAAAGATCAGGGGTCCAGTTCTGTTCAGGCGAAGGGTTACAATCCCGGTCCTTGTTTGGTTTAAGGGTTGTAACCTGGCTCCCGGAGCAGTTCTGTATCCTCTCTTCGTTTATTGTCTTCACTGTACCAATAGTATTTGAGACGGGTTTCTATTCAGGTGAAGGGCTGCAACCTCGGTCCTTGTTTGGTTTAAGGGTTGTGACCTGGCTACTTGAATAGTTTCCTCGTACTCAGTTTACTGTTGTTATCTCTATTATTATCAGTTCTTTATTTATTATCTCTAATATTCTATTGTGATATGCTGGTTTTAGTTCCTAAGTGAATCCTCCTTTGTGGCACTTGCTCTTTTTGGGGTCTGATCCAGCTGGTTTTGTGTGGCCAGATATCGGAGCAGCACCAGAGGATCCACCTGTCTTCCAGCCCGATGGTGACCACCAGGCGTAACCAGGGCAACGAGTGGGTTTCTTTTGTCCTCCCACTCTATTTGTAAAATTATTCTTTTGAGGCGTTTAGCCGACGAGCACGTGTTAGCTCGTATTGCACCTTTATTTACTGTCTGCCTACGGGCTGTAACATGATTGACAAATCCTAGGGTTGATCATGTATGACTGAAACTCTTGTTAGTCCTGACATTTTATACGACTAGCTTCATGATCATCCGAATATGTAATGTATGGGATGCCTTACTATTGTATATTTGGTGTTCTGACATCTTGTAACTATTATTACATTGCTTGAGATTGAGACAATAGGCTTGTTCTTGACCATAGGAGACTGATGGATTGTAGTTAAACCCTCATATATATAGACAACCGTGACCGTATAGTGACGTAGATTCCATTTCATTATACGTAGCTGGCTATGTCTGCCCCCGCTCTCCAGTATTCTGGTTCTGGGACGTGACATAGTTTTAGTGGTGGCCCATGCAGGTCTTGTAATTCAAGATATGTGAGGGTTTACCGAATAGATGTCTCAATCAGTATTCGCCCTTGATCTCTGCTCGTATCTTTCAAATCCCTGAGAATCTTGACCTGATCACATGCTTGTATCGTTGATCTGTCCTGGTCCTTTCTTATTGTTCCCTATGTCGTCTTCTTCAGCGACATTGTTCCTGGACCTGCCGATCAGCAAGGCGGAGCACCTCCAGTGGACCAGCAGCAACCTGGAGATCAAGCCCAGCATTCAGGAGTAGCCTCCAGAGTTATGCCTACCGAAGGAGAACCACCAGTTCAGCCCGTCCAGCCTGCAGAGCCTGATGATGGCACTTTGGTGGGTCTCATCAGGTCCCTATTAGCTTTCCAGGATCGTCGCGGAGATGCCTTACACCAGGCGGTGGCAGATGCTTTGACCAGAGGAGGTCATCAGGATAATAGCGCGGCCAACAGCTTCAAGCGCTTGAACCCTCCCTTCTTTGACGGCAGTGAAGATGCGATCGCTGCAGATGTATGGCTTCAGGACACAGAGGTGATTCTAGAAGCAGCCAGGACTCCAGAGAACGAGAAGGTGGCCGTGGTGCGCCTGCAGCTATTGGATCTTGCTCGCAGCTGGTGGGCAGCGCAGGCCGATGGATTAGTGGCCCCTATTTTATGGACAGTATTCAGGAAGAGATTCCAGACCAAGTATTTTGATGCTGTAGCTCGGTATGATCTACAGACGAGGTTCACCAATCTGAAGCAGATGGGCAGGACGGTCGATGGATATGCGACCGAGTTCTCCAGGCTTAGTCGGTTTGCTCCCACCTTGGTAGCGACCGAGTTTAATAGAGCCCAGCGATTCCAGCAAGGGCTTCACCTAGAGATTTTATTGGCGGTGGAGCAGTTTGAGCATCAGACTTTTGATGAAGTGTTGAGAGCAGCCCGGAGGCATGAATATACCTCCCAGAGAATCGTGGATAGGACCGGAGGTCGGAAGCGATCTCACGGCCAGATGAATCAGTCATCAGCACCAGCCCCGGCAGCCAGGGCTTTGACCATTGGAGCTCCGAGGCGGGCGGCCTCAGTGACGACGGTTCAGCATTCCACCCCGACGCACCCTCAGCAGCAGAAGCAGAAGCAGTCTTCCGCAGTGGGATGTTCACACTGTGGGAAGCCAGGTCATGTGGTATCGGAGTGTCGCAGAGCACAGGGTTTGTGCTTGGTTTGTGGTGCCCCGGACCATAGGGTTGGGAACTGCCCGAACAGGGGGAGTTCATCGGCCTTCTCTAGTCCTTCAGTTAGAGGACCAGCACCAATCCAGCAGCAGCAGCTGCAGTACCCGTTTCCGAGGCCATTGCCGACGCAGGCCCAGGCATTCCAGCAGCAGAGACCGCAGCAGTATGCCCAAGTCCAAGCCCTGATCCAAAGCAGGCAGAGGAATTTTCAGCAGAGGGGACCCGCACCCCGAGGACATGGTCAAGTGCTGGCTTGACCATGGAAGAAGAAGGAATAGCACCAGGTGAGGTGGTGGCAGGTACTATTCTCGTCAACACCTTTCTAGCTTTAGTATTATTTGATTCTGGTGCCTCGCATTCATTTATGTCTGCACGATTTGCGACACGGGTAGGACTGGAGCCCGAGTCATTATCAGTAAGGCTCAATATACTTACTGGTAACGGACTTGTGGGAGTAGATAGAGTATTTTTCTCGTGTCGGATTGTAGTTAGCGGTAGAGAATTCTTCGCTAGATTGATAGAGTTCCCGATGGCCGATTATGATGTGGTCTTAGGGATGGATTGGTTGAGGGACCAATATGCTAGGATAGACTGCCACATTGGCAGGGTTATTTTTAGCATTCCAGGCGAGACGGAGTTTTCTTTCTCCCGAGGCGAAATTGAACCTTCTCCTCCAGTGTTGCGGATGGCAGTAGCAGCAGTACAGTTGTCTCGGATAGTCGAAGAGTTTCCAGATGTTTTCCCAGAAGAGCTTCCAGGGATGCCGCCAGAACGAGAGATCGAGTTTACCATCGACCTGATTCCCGGGACAGTCCCAGTGTCAGAGAGAGTCTACAGGATGGCACCGTCAGAGCTAGAGATATTGTACAAGATGATTGAAGAACTCAGAACCAAGGGATTCATTCGGTCTAGTGGATCGCCTTGGGGAGCCCCGATGCTTCTTGTGAAAAAGAAGGATGGTACGTCCAGATTGTGTGTTGATTATCGTACCTTGAACTCAGTGACAATCAAGAACAGATATCCTCTCCCGAGGATAGATGACTTGTTTGATCAACTCAAAGGGGCGTCAGTATTCTCGAAGATTGACTTACGGTCAGGATACCATCAGATCAGAGTCAGAGAGCAGGATATCCCGAAGACAGCTTTTAGATCAAGATATGGGCATTGGGAGTTCCTTGTGATGCCATTTGGAGCAACCAATGCGCCGGCTGTATTCATGGACCTCATGAATCGCATCTTTATGTCTTATTTGGATAAGTTCGTGATTGTGTTCCTAGACGACATCCTGGTCTACAGCAAGAGTGAAGCGGAACATGAGCAGCATCTCCGAGTTGTCCTCCAGATTCTCAGAGAGCACCAGTTATATGCCAAGTTTAGTAAATGCGAGTTCTGGCTCGATCGCATTTCGTACTTGGGTCATATCATCACCCGATGAGGAGTTGAAGTGGATCCCCAGAAGATCGTGGCCATTGAAACATGGCCGGTACCTAGCACAGTAGCAGAAATTTGCAGTTTTCTTGGCTTGGTCGGCTACTACCGGCGATTTATTTCAGACTTTGCTCGAATTTCTGCGCCATTGACCCAGTTGACCCGCAAGGATGTGCAGTTTGCTTGGACAGCAGAATGCCAGGATTCTTTTGAGAGGTTGAAGCGAGGCTTGATGACGGCTCCTATTCTCACGCTTCCAGATGGAACTGGAGGATTCTCAGTGTATTGTGATGCTTCGGGCAGAGGTTTAGGATGTGTTCTGATGCAGCATGGGAAGGTAATAACTTATGCGTCACGACAACTTCGTGATCATGAGAGGAATTACCCAACCCATGACTTGGAGCTGGCAGCAGTAGTGTTTGCACTTAAGTTATGGAGGCACTACCTATACGGAGATAGGGTAGAAATTTTTACCGACCACAAGAGCCTGAAGTATGTTTTCACCCAGAAGGATCTCAACATGCGTCAGAGGAGATGGCTAGAGCTGCTTGTGGATTATGATGTCAACCTGCAGTATCATCCAGGGAAGGCCAACGTTGTTGCAGATGCATTGAGCAGGAGGGCAGGAGTTTATTTCCTGACAGCGCAACCAGAACTGTTAGCCGATCTTCAAAAGATGGGTATAGAAGTTGTCCTCCCTTCCAGTGTGGCATTGATGGCCAACATGCAAGTTCAGTCCACTATAGTCGAGAGGATCCGGATGGCACAGTCAGCAGATTCCAAGCTTCAGCAACTTAGAGCAGAGTGTGAGACAGGACGAAAACCAGAGTTCTGTATCCATGAAGCCGGTACACTTCGACATGATAAATGTCTTTGTGTACCCAGTGGAGATATCGGACATGAGATCATAGCAGAGTCCCACCGTTCGCAGTATTCCATTCATTCTGGTGGCACGAAGATGTACCGTGATATCCGCCAGCACTTTTGGTGGAATGGCATGAAGAGGGAGATAGCCCGATTTGTCTCTCGTTGTTTAGTCTGCCAGTAAGTTAAGGCTGAACATCAGAGACCAGCTGGACTACTTCAACCATTGCCGATTCCCGAGTGGAAATGGGAGCATATAACCATGGACTTTGTGACTGGATTGCCTAGATCTCCGGCTGGCAGAGACGCTATTTGGGTTGTCATAGACAGGCTCACGAAGGTGGCTCACTTTCTCCCGTTCAGAGTTTGTCAGTCGACGGCTCAGCTAGCGAAGATGTATCTCCGGCAGATTGTCAGGTTGCACGGTGTACCAGTCAGTATCACTTCAGACAGAGATTCAAGATTTACGTCGCACTTTTGGCGTAGCTTGCAAGAAAGTTTAGGAACTCACCTCCAGTTCAGTTCAGCTTATCACCCGCAGACAGATGGCCAGTCGAAACGTACGATCCAGACTCTTGAAGATATGTTGCGGTCATGTACACTCGACTTTGGTGGTTCGTGGGAAGATCATGTGCACCTGGTGGAGTTCTCGTACAACAACAGTTTCCAGGCCAGTATCCGGATGGCACTGTTCGAGGTGCTGTATGGTAGGAAGTGTCGATCCCCGCTAGCCTGGGATGATGTTGGAGAGAGGCGGATGCTTGGTCCAGAAATGATTACTCAGACCGTTGAAGTGGTCAGAAAAGTCAGAGATCATCTTCGAGTTGCCCAAGATCGCCAGCGTCATTGGGCCGATTCTCATCGGCGCCCTCTTGAGTTTTCTGTCGGCGACCATGTATTCCTGAGGATTTT
This sequence comes from Iris pallida, assembly GCA_029216955.1. Lineage (NCBI taxonomy): Eukaryota > Viridiplantae > Streptophyta > Magnoliopsida > Asparagales > Iridaceae > Iris > Iris pallida. The sequence goes on from JANAVB010035418.1 coordinate 10,854,587, forward strand.
GCCTAACCGCGACGTCATTCATTTCGACGTACGAGGAAAGCTTAGTCCTAGGTATATAGGGCCGTTCGACATTCTGGAGCGAGTAGGAGATGTATCCTATCGTCTCGCTCTTCCACCGTCGCTACGTGAGGTGCATGACGTATTCCATGTATCCCAACTGCGACGGTATATCCCGGACCCGAGCCACATCCTGGATCATTCGGAATTGGTTGTTGGTACCAACCTTTCGTATGAGGAGAGGCCCGTGTCTATATTGGACCGAAGAGAGAAGACACTCAGGAACAAGACTATCAAGTTAGTCCGAGTTGTTTGGGGTCATCACTCTTTGGGTGAGTCGACGTGGGAGCGTGAGGATGATATCCGATCACGATATCCCGACCTGTTTGACTCGTAAGGTATAATGTCTTCCTTATGCCTTATGCTTTTAATTCCTTGCTTGAATAAATGACTGCATGATAGACTACTTATTATAGCTTACGATTAGTATAGCTTGTCCTTGTAATTCTAGCATCTTAATTAAATTCTGAGGACGAAATTCTTTTAAGGTGGATAGATTTGTAATGCCTATAGTTCGTATTACGTATCTTGGTATACGTGTACGTATTCTTGACTCGTATTGCGTATTTTCCTGCATGGTTATTTTGGCATGTCATTTGTTATGGCTTAGCTTGGTTCGGCTTAGCTTGGTTTGGTTTGCTTGTGGGTTCATCATGAACCAAAAGAAAACCCCCACCTACCACCACCACCCTCATTTATATTTCCACCTAACTCTCTCTCTCTCTTCATTTTATTCTTCTCCTTCACTTCTTCTTCTCCACCATTTACTCTTTCACCTACCAGGAAAGGGAGCTAGGCAAGTGCAAACTTGCTTCATGATGGATCTCAAGTTTTATTGTTCCATTCTCTTCCTTATTTGATTTTAAGACTCTTTAGAACTTGGCCTTTGTCATTTTGATGGATAATTTCTTGTAGATCTAAGTTATAACTTTTCGGTTTTTCTTGGTTTTGATCTCTAAAACATTGTTGTTTTTGAAATTAAGTGGTTCCATGTTGTAGATAATTTAATTCTACTAAAGTTTGGCTTTTGAAAAGTTAGATTTCGATTTATTTTGTGGAAGTTATGGCAAAAGTATTCTGGTTCGTTCCTATATTCATCTGCAGCACGAACAGCATGTCGCAGTAGCCGCATATCATGTCGCAGAAGGCGCATATCGCAGTAGGCGCATGTTGCAATGAGGCGCATGTCGCGGTAGCCGCATATCATGTCGCAGAAGGCGCATGTCGCAGTAGGCGCATGTTGCAATGAGGCGCATATCGCAGTAGCCGCATATCATGTCGCAGAAGACGCATGTCGCAGTAGGCGCATGTTGCAATGAGGCGCATGTCGCAGTAGCCGCATATCATGTCGCAGAAGGCGCATGTCGCAGTAGGCGCATGTTGCAATGAGGCGCATGTCGCAGTAGCCGCATATCATGTCGCAGAAGGCGCATGTCGCAGAAGGCGCATGTTGCAATGAGGCGTATGTCGCGGTAGGCGCATATCATGTCGCAGTTGAGCCACATGAGGCACATGTCGCGATAGGCGCATATCATGTCGCGCATGAGCCGCATTAAGGCGCATGTCGCAGTAGGCGCATATGGTGTCGCAGTTGCATGCATGTCGCAGAATAGGCCGCATAATGCATATTTTGACTATTACTAACTGTTATATGTCCTAATTGGCTGAATTATTGCTCGAATTCCTCCCAACTCCCAACGTGGAAGTTGTAGATCTTTTCCTTAGCAGCAAGAATATGTCTCTAGTTATTTTATGCAAGTTTCTCTCATTCATAATATTGTAAGAATAGAACACGATAGTGGCCCACTGTGGCGTACTCTTGACAAGTAAACTGATATGATATATCTCGGCATGCTGTTACGACAGCTAGCCTGACATGACAAATATGAAAGACTTGGACACCGTGGGTGATTGTGTTTGTACAAATAAACTAGTACTATCTTGCATCATGTTTAGGATAGGGACCCCTGAGTACCACGGTCAGGGGTACCTACTGAAATTGACTAAGGCTAATTAACTAGAATGATTCAGTAGTCATGAAGAGATTTCCAGCTACAGGCAATCCCGTTATCTGGGCGCATTCAGTGGACTTGTAGCCTACCGACGAGTAGGGCACATTTCCAGCACACAGTCATGTGTTGCATTCTTCCTAAATAGATATTCGACCTGGATAACCGGATGGTCTGCAGGGCTTGTGGCTGTTGGGATAATCTTATTGCATCTTGCTAGTAACTAGGCTTGTGATAACCCTAGTTAGTTAAAAGTATCAAGCCGTACTCTTGATTGGCCGTGGTTGATTGGATGTAGTTTATTCCATCTTAGTCTTATCCTGATCCTGTGCAAGATTGTGACATGACATGATTATTGATACTTGCCTTAACAATAACGATCGGGGGTCCAGTTCTGTTCAGGCGAAGGGTTACAACCCCGGTCCTTGTTTGGTTTAAGGGTTGTAACCTGGCTCCTGGAGCAGTTCTGTGTCCTCTCTTCGTTTATTGTCTTAATGCAATCCCATGCCATGCTCGTCATGTTTTACCTTACCATAATACCATGATTAATTATGCTGGCCTTAGCAATCAAGATCAGGGGTCCAGTTCTGTTCAGGCGAAGGGTTACAACCCCGGTCCTTGTTTGGTTTAAGGGTTGTAACCTGGCTCCCGGAGCAGTTCTGTGTCCTCTCTTCGTTTATTGTCTTCACTGTACCAATAGTATTTGAGACGGGTTTCTATTCAGGTGAAGGGCTGCAACCTCGATCCTTGTTTGGCTTAAGGGTTGTGACCTGGCTACTTGAATAGTTTCCTCGTACTCAGTTTACTGTTGTTATCTCTATTATTATCAGTTCTTTATTCATTATCTCTAATATTCTATTGTGATATGCTGGTTTTAGTTCCTAAGTAAAGCCTCCTTTGTGGCACTTGCTCTTTCTAGGGTCTGAACCAGCTGGTTTTGTGTGGCCAGATATCGGAGCAGCACCAGAGGATCCACCTGTCTTCCAGTCCGATGGTGACCACCAGGCGTAACCAGGGCAACGAGTGGGTTTCTTTTGTCCTCCCACTCTATTTGTAAAATTATTCTTTTGAGGCGTTTAGCAGGCGAGCACGTGTTAGCTCGTATTGCACCTTTATTTACTGTCTGCCTACGCACTACAACAAAAAACCCTTTTAATGACGGCTAAAAACTGTCATTAATGACAAACCATGACGCTTTTTTTTTTCAAAGCAACCGTTATGAAAACGGGTGTTATAAATGTTTTTAAAAGCGTCGTAAAATAACCGTCATGAATAGTTTCTATAAAAGCGTTATGAATAGTTAATATATAGTGCACAATTCAGAACAATTTTAAAACGTCATGAATAGATAATATGTATAGGCTCAATGCAGCACATTTATAACACTTTATACTATTCAAATTAGCATATTTATAATGCTCTATACTGCACAGAATATATTACATTCCAAAAATTTAACATTATATATCACCATCTTTATTACATTTCTCAAAATAGAGTACATATCAACATATTTATTACATTGAATATCCAAATACAGAATGTACCCAAAAAATAGGAATAAATCTCTCTTTTGCTATCCAAATACAGAATGTACCCGAGCTGCAGCTTGAAATGCATCCAATTCCTGAAAGTTCTACCCATCTTCAAACTCAGCTTTGCCGGTTGAAGAGGAACAAGATCCATCAAACCGGCGTACTAATTCCTCCTTGTAGATAAAAGCTACAGTAGCCAGCTCTCGCCCATTGGCAGCAGGGGATAAGTGGCACAAAATTGCCTTCTTAGAACTACATATATACAGAAAACAAACAAACAACCACCAAAACAAGAAGACAAGAAAGATTCTCTCAGTTTCTGATTAAAAATATTAATAAAACTTAGTACTAATCGTACATTAGAAACAACACTAAAATGTTGAAATTTAAAGCCCAATTACTACAGATCCTGCTTCCCAAGCCGCAACATGTTCTACTAGCAGCTCCACAAATTACACATTAACCAATAGCTAAACTACAAAAATGATGTAAAAATTTGATAATAAATCACCTGGAAGAGCAACACCTGGTACCATAGCTGATGCTGAAGGTGCCATATCGAAGCCACTGATGCGCTTGCTGTATTTGAAAAGCAATTATAGACACATCACAACCATCAGACAGATGCAGAGTCAAGCCAACAAATATTAGTAAACTCAACAACAAGAATGATAGTAAAGGAAAAAAAATGTGTTGCAGAGAGAAATCAAACTAACAGCTGTCGCGACCAATCTTGCTACTTTTCTGATGAGTTTTTCATCTTCTCAGTTCTCGCAAGTTGAATCCAATCCCAGCATGATAGAAATGACTAAACTCATAATGAAACTTGATATTCTCATCATTAAGATGAACCTCCGATCATAGAAATAAGGAACAGGGTTCATAACTATCCAATTATGAGCTAAAAGTTCTAACAGACGAACACTCCAAATATTGGGAAAATACCAAACAAAACGTTCACAAATTGTTCCAATCCCAACACAGTTTAAACTGAATAAACCCATAAAGAAACGTGATGCTTATATAACTTACAGCATAACTAGGAAGATCAAACTTCTTTTGTTCTCCAAATGCTGTTTCTGAGTGCTTTAGCAAACAATAAGAAACATATCAGAATAACTCAGACGGAAAGAACTATGTGGTAAAGAAGAAATCGTAAAGGAAAACAACATAAATTGAAACAGAAAGGTAAAGAAGATTGCAAGCAATGATTGTAGTGAGACTGATTCGAGTTGGCCCCTTCTTCTTTTTGCTCTGGAGTAGAAGTGCTTGAGGTTTTATTCTCGCCATGAAGTTTTGCTAAACAACAATCAGTTGAACCTGAATCTGAACGCAAAGAAGATGGTAATCACACAATTTTCTTGATATAAATGACCGATCAGTGTCCTAAAAAACAACTTACAAACTAAAAGAACAAGCACAAAATTGAGTGGAACATCCCTTACAGAGGTATTAGAAGAGACTAGTCAATGCAAGTATAAAATTAGTAAAGAAAACAGGGGCACAAAGTAACTTAGCAGATATGAAAGAAATAAATAGATAAAAGTTGAATATCTGAAAATATAATTACCAAAGGAATCTAGGAATCAAGAACCACCCAGTACAAATTACATGACACTTAAAAACAAGATCTATAAAGGTCTTTAAGTTGAAGTTGGATAATCATATAGCCAACTCATTAGGGTCATCAAAATTGAAGTAAAGTCTCAATGTCGGTGGTAGGTCCAGACAAATCCAAAACTCCCTTACAAACTTAAATTTATATGCAAATTTATCTAATGTGTTTTCTTATCTCAGAATTTACCATTAGTATATAATGTCCACAATATTAGGGAATATTGAATAAGTGCATTGCTGAATATAGTAAAGCAAGTAAAGCATTTAAGGTTTTTGAGCTAATGCTCTCACGAGGTCATAAACCAAGTACTGTTACTTACAACATCTTGATCATTGGCTTTTGTATGTGTGGAAAGGTTGATAGAGCTAGACACCTTTTTGATGAGATGCCTTGTAAGGGATTGCAGCAAACACTTGCTACTTACAATATTATTTTAGATGGATTATACCGTGCTGGAAGAGTTGCTGACGCAAAAGAAATACAAGATAAAATGATTGCTTCTGGAACTTCCCTAGAACTCCACACCTATCATATAATATTACGTGGACTTTGTAGAAATCACCACATTGATGAGGCCATGAATCTGTTGGACACTCTATCATGTCAAAGGAAAAACTGGAAGCTACGACCTTCAATATTTTAATTGAAAGAATGTTTCAAGTTGGTAAGGTTAATGCAGCAAAGGATCTCTTTAACTCTATTCTTGCAAATGACATAGTGTCACCAGATGTTACTGGCTTGAAAGAAACTTCCTATCTTACTTTGATTCAAGTAATCAAACCATTCTCAATCCTTATTTATTGCAATGACAAAGTCACCACTTTCAGAAGTTATGAAGCGAAACATAATATGAAATCGATAAATATGTCATTCTGGCATCAAATTGAGCATCCTCAGTTCATCTATCTTGATTAAAACAATCAAGATTCGGACCAAAAACAATAACAAAATCTAACACAAAAAAGAAGGAAACAGCTCAAAATACCTAATCGTCCGTCACTCCAAGACGACCTTTGCGCCAATCTCCTTCAACTTCGCCGCGATCTTCTCGGCCTCCTCCTTGGGCATCCCCTGCTTGATCACCACGGGCGCCTTCTCCACCAGCTCCTTAGCCTCCTTGAGCCCGAGGTCCGTGAAGCTCCTCACCTCCTTTATGATCTTGATCTTGGCCGCGGCCTCGAAGCCCTCCAGCTTCAGATCGAACGGCGTCTTCTCCTTCTTCTCCTCCGCCGCCGGCTGCTCCTCCGCCTGCCCCCCTCCTCCCGCGGCGCCGGCGTCGGAGAATCCCATTCCCGGGGACATAACAGCCAGAACGGGCATCTGCTCAACCCCGAGGCGGCGGCGCAGGGTCTCGGTAAGGTCGGCGGCCTCGAGGAGAGTGAGGGAGGAGATGTCTTCGACGATGGAGGAGACGCGGTCGGTGGTGGGAGGAAGTGACAGAGTGGAGTAGAAGGAGGGGAACGGTAATAGCGGATGGTGATGGATTCGGGAGCTAGGGTTTCTGGGAGAAAGAAGACGGAGGAAGGAGAGAGGAGGTCTCATGGTTGTGGATAGATTTGGGAAAAAGCAAGGGCTTTTAGAGCATTATTTGGGATCTGAGGAAGAAGATGAATGGGAAGCCTAAACCCTGCGTTTGGCCGTTTGGGAAAGAAAACAGGGGGTTTGCTTTGGTTCGTGGAGTTACGCCTCCAAAGTCAAAAATAAAAAACAAAATTGTGGACAAAATTAGGGTTAGGGTTTTGGAGTTGGGGGAAAGGAAGGAGAAGAAGAGGAGAGGAGGGTGTAAGGAAGAGGAACTGACCCATGAGGGCTTCGGATCCGAGGCCGGCGTCGGAACCGATGAAGTGGCGGAGGTTGCGGACCCATGACATCGACGACGCCGGAGGGCGACGAGGAGCGTGCGCGACGGCCTCGAGCTTGTCCTGGAGGGCGACGAGGAGCGTGAGGCCCTCCTCAAAGATTTTGGATCTAGGGTTAGGGTTTTGGAGTTGGGGGAGAGGAGGGAGAAGAAAGGAGGAGAAGGAGAAGATCAGAATGTTTTGGGGGAGAGGCGGGCTATAGCAAAGGTTTTGCCAAAAATTGAAGTTAAAAAATATTACAAGTTTGCCACCGCTCTAAACTATTAATAACGCTTTGTTTTATAAACGTTATAAAAAGCCCAGAATTAGCCAAAACCGTCATAGAAAAAAGGTATTTTTCAACTTAATAACGCTTATGTATCAGCCGTCATTAAAACTCCTTGTCGAGCGTCATTAAAAGGGTTTTTTGTTGTAGTGACGGGCTGTAACATGATTGACAAATCCTAGGGTTGATCATGTATGACTGAAACTCTTGCTAGTCCTGACATTTTGTACGACTAGCTTCTTGATCATCCGAATATGTAATGTATGGGACGCCTTACTATTGTATATTTGATGTTCTGACATCTTGTAACTGTTATTACATTGCTTGAGATTGAGACAATAGGCTTGTTCTTGACCATAGGAGACTGATGGATTGTAGTTAAACCCTCATATATCTAGACAGCCGTGACCGTATAGTGACGTGGATTCTATTTCATTATACGTAGCTGGCTATGTCTGCCCCCGCTCTCCAGTATTCTGGTTCTGGGGCGTGACAACGGCGGGCCACTATCGTATTCCTGGAATTATATCAGAATTTACATGATATAAGCATAAATGTGACAATTCAATTTAATAATAATAATAATATAATAATAATAATAATAAAAGAGAATAAGACTGTGAAAGGAGCCATGCGGCTAAGAGATATATGCTCATGCGGCTGAGAAAGAACGACACATGCGACTCGGGAGAGCGCAAGGGTCTTATGCGGCTCAGGAGAATCGGGCTTATACGGCAGCAGGAGGGAAGGGCTTATGCGGCAGAAAAGGGGCAGTGCCATGCGGCTCGGGAATGAAGGGGGCACATACGGCTGGAAAGTAGTAGGGGCTCATGCGACTGGGAACACAGGGTCTTATGCGGCTACGAATTAAGAGTTCATGCAGCTCAGGGAAAAGTTGGACTTATGCGGCTGCGATTCAATAAGTACATGCGACTAGGTCATGGCAAGGCCTATGCGGCAGAGGATGCTAGTATTCATGCGGCTCAAAGTCAAGGGCAGTCTATGCGGCTGAGGAATCCGTCGAGCATATGCGGCTGCGGTTATTGGAGTTCATGCAGCTGGATGAAATCAGGGCTCATGCGTCTCGGGATGAATCCAGTATATGCGGCTATGCTCAAGTGGGGTCTTATGCGGCTGGGCCAGGGGCGGGTCTTATGCGGCTCAGGGAATTGTCTTCATGCGGCTCGGGGAAGTAATGCGCCATGCGGCTAAAAAAGACTTGCCGCATGAATGCTCATGCGGTCAAGTGCTGCCATGCGGCTCAAGACTGTCATGCAGCACAGAAGTTGTTCTTCTTCTCTGCTTGTCCGAGAAGAAGAGCCATGAAGTCCATGGCTTCAAAGCTTCATAAATCCTTCATCCAATGTCGGAATCCAGACTTTCATAGGTCAAAATAGGGCAGAACGAAATTCTCTACAACACGGAACCATCAAAAATTGGAAATAACAATGTTAAGTAGATCAAAATCCAAAAAATTTGAAGAAATAAACTTAGACCCACACAAATTGAACCATGGAAATTAGAAATGCTAAGTATTAAAGTATGTTAGAATCTCGTGAGGAAGAGAATGGAACAATAAAAATGGAGTTCCTCCATAAAGCAAGCTGCACTTGCCTAAGAGCTCTCTTTCTCTCCCTGGTAGGTGAAGAAGTAATGGTGGAGAAGAAGAAGAGTAATGAAGAGAGAGAGTGAGGGAATGGGTTAATAAATAAAGATGGTGGTGGTAGGTAAGGGTTCTCCCCTTAGTTCATGGTGAACCAATAAGCAACCCAAGCCGAACCAAGCCAGGAGACATGCAATACGAGTCAAGATACGTACACGTATTCCAAAATACGTAATATGAGCTACGGGCATTACACTATACAAGCCATACGGCATTATGCAAGTCTACGGCACTATTCATCCATGCGACACTATTCATTCCTGTGGCACTATACATTCCTGCGGTACTATGCAAGCCATGCGGCACTATGCAAGCTTGCGGTACTATTCATCACTGTGGCACTGTTCATTCTTGCGGCACTATATAAATCATGAAGCACTATTCATCCTTATGGCACTATTCATTCTTACGATACTATGCAAGCCTGCGACACTATACAAGACATACGACACTATTCATCCATGCGGCACTATTCATCCCTGCGGCACTATACATTCCTGTGGTACTATGCAAGCCATGCGATACTATGCAAGCCTGCAGCACTATTCATCCCTACAGCACTATTCATTCCTGCGGTACTATACAAATCATACGGCACTATTCATGCCTACGGTATTATTCATTCCTGCGATACTATGCAAGCCTGCGGCACTATGCAAGCCATGCGGCACTATTCGTATCTGTGGCTCTATTCATTCCTGCGGTACTATACAAGCCTACGACACTATGCAAGCCATGCGACACTATTCGTTCCTGCGATACTATTCATTCATACGACACTATGCAAGCCTGAGGCACTATATAAGCCATGCGACACTATTCATTCCTGTGGCACTATTCATCGTCCCTGCCAGAACCAGGATAGATGAACATAGAAGATGTCCAAATATTGTTTTGGCCATAACTTCCTCAAAACAAATCAAAATCTAACTTTTCAAAAGTCAAAATTGGGTAGAATGAGATTATCTACAACAAAGGACCATTAGTTTTCGAAAACAACCAAGTTTGATAGATCAAAACTATAAAAATCCATAAACCTTAGTTTTAGAAACTTAGATCTACACAAAACTAGCCATTAAAATCAAAAACTTCAAGAACTAAACTTGTAGAGAATGAAAAAAGAACAATATAGACAAATAATATCAAAGAAAAAAAAATAAAAAATAAGAATGCAAGAATCTCTCTATTTGGTGCAAGGTGTACTTGTCTAAATGTTGGTTGGAGGAAAAATGAAATGAAAAGTGAATGAGGAGAGAGAGTGTAGAAGAGATTATATATAGGGGCTGGATTGACTCATAAAACCCTAATCTTAAGCATGCTCTAAACCATATGACTAATGACATGTTAAAAGTTACATGATACAACTAATTAAATTAATTAAATAAAATCATAACCACAACACGGTACAGAAATCTTATCATCAAAGTAGTGAACCACGCCTATAACTAGACAAGGATAAGAGGTGACACACTAATCCGCGACGAGATACTGTTCCATGCCATGGCCAGTTACAAATACATGATACATACAATCAAGATACATGTGCTAGATACCATATATAGAAAATAAAAAATTTACGTATTCCGGGAACGAGGAGTGACAGCTGCTGCTTGCGCTGTTGCTGCTGTGTGCTATTACAGCTGCTGCTGCGTGCTGTCGCAGCTGCTGTTGTGTGCGACCATGGCTGCTACAACCACTCGGATGATGAGGAGGTGAAGAGGAAGATGATGGTGGTTATGGTAATGATGATGGTATTGAAGATGAATGAGGAGGGGGTGTCGTAGCTCGGCCAAGGGGGCTGATGTTACTTGACTAGGAGGGGAAGGTTGATGGAAGAGGAGGAGGAGAATGGGTTCGGCCAACATGGCTGTTGTGTGAAAAAGAGAGAGAAGGGAGGTGAGAGAAAGTGAGTTGTTATTATAAATGAAAAGGTGGGTTGAAATATTGGCTGTGGTGTTTTGAAAAGTGGGGAGAGAGTGTTATCGAAATTTTAGGGCCGGCCACCATGGAGAGGGGGTGGGAGTGTGTGTGAGTGAGTGCTAGGAATGGGTTGTTGGGATTAAATAGGAGTAGAATGAAGGCTAGGATTAAATGTAGTAAAAAATTAGGTCATTCTTTAGGAAATTAAATCATTGGAGTTGTCATTGAATATTTTGAGTGGGTAGACTAGGTGTTTGGTATTTTGCAGAGAAAAAGAGTGTGGGTATTCATGAGGGGACAATATGAAGCTTGGATTTGGTTCCAAGGAGTCGGGTCGGGTCAAAATCGGACTTGGTGCAATATATGGATTAATTTAGCCACTTATGATCATGAGTAAATAAGTAGCATGCGGAGGCTCAATTGAATGTGACACGGGTGTCATGTGGGTAGCACTTTCTGATGAAATTTCAAATCCAGTCTAAATTTCCTATTGTAAAGCGGAAGTGGAAAAGTAAGATTATCTTTGAAGTTGTAATTAAAGTCGAAGATGAATAATAAAAAAAATTATGTATATTATTTTTGATGTTGTAATTTTCAAAAAGTGCAAAAATTAACCCCAAAAAGAAAAATCTTAAACCCTAACCCTATATTCCTAAAATTCTAATCGTGACTCCTAAAACCCTAACCTTAACATATGTATTATCTTAAAATCCTAAAATTCTAACTTTTAAAAGCTAACAACGCGTAGTCAAAACCAAAATAAACGTAGTATCAAGAGCCTGTTGTTAAAAAAAAAAACTGCATAAATGTTCCAAAGTTATTGGCACATCTTATATAGTTCAAAATTTACCAGAGTGACTGATGACTTGTCTCTCTCTCTATATAATTCTGCATAAGTTCTCTCTCTATCGTCTATTTTCCTATAAATTTATTATCCTCTATAATATTATCTGATTAACCTACCTCACTCACAAATAGGCCAGACAAGGCCGGCCCAAATAGTTGAATTGTCCTAGTCAGAGCTAAATTTGGTTGTCTCTCATCATTGATTCCAAAAGAATTTATCAAAAATTAAATGCGAGTGGAGATGACAACGACATCGAAGTCTCCTTTTTTGACGACATCGTGGAGTTCGGATTCCGAGTCCATCTCCTTAAGCTATTATAGGCCTTTTCAGTAGGAACTCAAAATATGGACCCAGTGGATTGCTAGTCAACTAAGGGGCTATCTGGATACATGGGAGTGGAGTGAAAGTGCGATGAAATAGGGACTTTCATTGAAACTGGACGTTAAAAAGTGAAAATTCTGTGTTTGGATACACATTGCAATTGTGTTGTAAGTGTCCCATTACTGACACAGAACAGTGTCCTGTCCTCCCAATTTTTTCACTTCTCACCTACGTAGAAAAGGTGAAGTAACTCAATGGAAAGAGCATTGTTCTTCTCTATACTTGCAAGTCTTCATCCCTTGCAAGTCTCCAATGCTCCGGTCACCGCCCGCAGCCTCGGCCCGTAACTCCGACTTCGCCGTCCGCAGCCACCGAACCGCCGTCCTGCCGGAGACACCGCCGCGCGAGCGTCCTACACTGAGCGCGGGCTTCCTCGTTGGAGATCCGCCGCACGTAGCTGTCCGCGCGAGTTTTCTCGCCGGAGATGGTCGAAGACGAGCCCTACTACTCTTCGACAGAGACCGGAGGAATGGGTTTTTCCCCTCGGGAGGAGGGGGAGAGAGAGAGAGAGAGAGAGGAGTGGCTGGAGAGGTAAAGAGGAGTGGCTCGAAAGATATTTTGCGGTGGAGTGAGGATTTTAATAATAATAATAATAATAACTATTCCTATGTTTCTAATAAAAATAACAATAGTAACAATAGTAGTAATTTATAATAATTTATATTGTAATATTTAGGTTTAAATGAGAAATATTTAGGTTTAAATGAATTGGGAGTAAGCATATGTAGGTTTACCATCCAATCCCAATATCCACTTTCAACAACCATCCAAACAACTAAACTCATTTTTTTTTTCCACTTTCAACATACATCCAAACAACGAACTCATTTTTTCTCACTTTCAGGAAACAAAAAATATACTATCCAATCACACTTTGAAAAGTACCACTTGCTGCAAGTGCACTGTAACTCAATATAATATAAGTGTCACTTTTACACTTTTAAGAAGTAATTTATATCCAAACAGTCCCTAACAGAGAGGAATTGAAGTGGACCGGGAAAACTTTATTAGCGGAGAGAGAGATTTTTTTTGGGGTGGTGTGGGGTGGGGCCGTGACGGGAGTGTCCAACAGAACTATCAACTCGTGTGCATTGGCACGGGTGCCTCTTCATAGTGAGACACAGATGCGGAAAAAAGAGATCAAGTGGCCAGTATTTACTATAGAAAAGACGAGGTCCAAAGGGAAATCGAGTAGCAAAACTCACTCAGGCGTAACATGCACCTGCAAAACCCTTTGTTTCCCACATGCGAAGGGTTAGGACGCTTGGGGAGTTGGTTTTCAAAAATATGTGCGCTTCAAACGGCTACATATAGGGCCTGTTTGGTTGCACGAAAGTGTATGAAAGTACGAAAGTGAAAAAATGAAACTTGCGCACGCGATGCGTACGCATAAATTTTGAGTTTCCAAAAGTTGTTTGGTTGATGGTTGAAAAATATGAAAGTGGAGGAATAAGGAGTTTCATTGTTTGGATGGTTGTTGAAAGTGGAAAAAAAAAGAGTTCCGTTGTTTGGATGGTTGTTGAAAGTGGATGTTGGTTGGAGATATATTAAACGAAGATCACTTTTCTCTTTCCACATTTTTCCTTCTCTTTCCAGACCACTTTCACCAAAAAACTCCGGATGTGAAAAGTGGAGCTTTTGCAGCAGACAGGAACTGCAGATTGGTCATGTCACTTCTCTTTCAAAATTTTGGATAGTAATACCAAACAGCGGAACTTGTCACAGTTCCGCTGAGTTACCAAAAATAATGCACTTTCAGCCCACTTTCACGGAGCCAAACAGCCCCAACTCTTGATACGCATGCAGCACATATCCCAACAACAATGTTTTCTTCTCTCTCTCTCCTCTCTCATAATTAAAGTGCTGCTACAGCAACAACAACACTCCCAATAATCCTCTCTCCTCCTCCGTTCTCACTTTCCCCTTTCCTCTCTCTCTCTCTCTCTCTCTCTCTCTCTCTCTCTCTACAATGGCTCTTTGGATTCTCACTTGTCTCTCCTCATCTCCTTCTCTCTCTCTTCAGCACTGTCTCCTGATGGCAAGTATAAGCTTCATCACCATTGCCATCTTCATCATCTCTCTCTCTCACTCTCTTACTCTTCCATCACAGGTGAAGCACTGCTTGAGCTCAAGCAAGGGTTCAATGACACCAGGCACATGCTCAGGAGCTGGAAAGAGACTGACCCCAACCCGTGCGCCTGGTCCGGGGTCACATGCCACCTCCCCGACCTTCGGGTCCGTTCAATGTAAGTTCATTCGAGCTGGACACATATCGGACACGACACAGACAGCCCAAAAATATTATACTTAGGTTAAATGACACGACACAGACACTTCAAAATATGCTTCGACATAGACATTCACGTTCCAGAATATAGTAGGACGCTGACATAGACACTCCAAATACACTAGAACATGCATGTCAAATCAGTGCCGTGTCCGTGTCGCTGTGTCCGGTACTTCATTGATTGGCTCGATTGATCTCTATGGTGCAGAAATCTTCCTTACTTGCAGCTGGGAGGAATCATCTCCCCGAGCATCGGCAAGCTCCATAGGCTCCGGAGACTGTACTAATGAGCTCTCCCTCAACTCACCCTTTTTTTTTTTCTCAAATATTTTTTTGGGGGAGGGTTCTAATTGTGATTTTGCATCTGTGGTTCTTTTTCGAAGGGCATTGCATCAGAACAGCTTGCATGGGTCTATTCCTGCCGAGATCAGGGGCTGCACTGAGCTGAGAGCACTGTATGCTTCCGTTTCCCTCTGAACCACTTGAGAAATTTCTCGTGTTTTCGGTGTGATTTTGAGCTTTCATTGTTGTGCTTTGTAAAGGTATCTGAGAGCCAACTACCTGCAAGGCCGCATTCCTCTGGAGCTCGGAGAACTTGCCGGTCTCACCATTCTGTGTGTTCCTAGAACCCTTTTTGTCCTGTTTGTTCTATAGCTTTTATTGCTTCTATTGATTTAGAGTATTTGGTGTAAAAATGTAGCGATTTGTCGAGCAATCTGCTGAGGGGAACCATACCTCCTTCCATAGGCAGACTTACTCAGTTGCGGTTCCTGTGAGTGTCCTGAACATGATCTTTGTATGACTGCGTCGGACCCAGTTTCAAGTAATCCGAGTTCGATACTGAACCCTTGATATTTATTGTATTTCAGTAATCTATCAACAAACTTCTTTTCTGGCGAAATCGCAAATGTTGGAGTTCTTGGCACATTCAGAAATACCTCGTAAGTCAAGTAGTGCAGTATTCCCTTACAATGTAGCTATTTCTGATATCCAATGATCAGTATGATCGATCAATCAATGATGTGCTATTTCGTCGGCTTCGAATTTCCTGTGGATTCATGTGTAAGCAGGTTCGTTGGAAATCTGGAGCTATGTGGCCTCCCAATTCAGAAATTTTGTCGAAGCTCGTTGGGCTTTCCTGCCGTCCTACCACACCCTTTGGCGTCTTCTTCACCAGGCAAAACACATACAGCGTTCTCATCTCGATTGTATTAGGATAAGTACCTGCTGTAGAAGTACAACATGTTGATTGAGATTTCTCCTTTTTTTTCTGCAGTTCAAGCATCGGAGCTTCAACCTATTCCTACAAGACGAACTAGGCATTTTCTAAATGGGTTAATGATCGGTGCTGTGTCAAGTATGGGTGTCACACTACTTGTAATCCTTGGTTTGCTTTGGGTATGTTTGTTGTCGAGGAAAGGGAAAATGGTCGAGAAATACATGAAAGTGGATAAACAGCTCGTTCAAGATGCTTGTAAGCATCATAATCTGCAACTTCACACTGTTCTGGACCTGCATACTCTTGTATTTTCTTTTTACTCAATTGTTCGTACTTTTTAATAGGCACCAGGCTCATCACATTCCGTGGAGATCTTCCTTATTCATCTCAGGAGATCATAGAGAAGCTGGAGCTACTCGACGAAGAGGACATAGTGGGGTCAGGGGGGTTTGGTACGGTGTACAAGATGGTCATGGAGGATTTAAATTCATTCGCTGTCAAGAGGATTGATCGACACCGTGATTATTGTGATCAAGAATTTGAGAGGGAGCTGGGGATATTAGGCAGTATCAAACACATCAACCTTGTCAATCTGCGAGGCTATTGCAGGCTGCCCCCAGGAGGCACAGCTGGTTGTACTCTGCAGTTCACTTCCATAGCAAAATTTAACAATAACACAGTCCTCTTCTCTATAAATGTTTCAAAATTTTGCAATAACAGCTCATCATTTTTTCTTGAGGATGAGAGAGAGTTTGTTAAAATCTGATTTTTTTTTTTTCATGGAGTACACTAAATCGGCGGGTGCCCCTCCTCCTCCTCCGCCGCCACCCTATGCTCCCTGCGATGGATGCCCATGTCCGAACCATCTTCTCTTTGGTCCCACTCCGTATCCGCACTACCACGGCAGCGCTGTCGTGGTAGTTCGGATACGGAGTGCGACCCGGGAGAAGATGGTTTGGACATGGACATCCACCGCAGGAAGCATAGAGTGGCGGCGGCGGAGGAGGAGGGGCACCCGCCGATTTAGTGTACTCCATGAAAAAAAAAATCAGATTTTGACAAATTCTCTCTCCTCAAGAAAAATGATGAGCTGTTATTGCAAAGTTGAACTGCAGAGTACAACCAGCTGTGCCTCCTGGTTGGAGAGAAGACAGCTATCGTCCACTATATAGGCAGGAGAGATCAGTCGAGGAGAACCTTGTGTCAGCTGTTCACAAGAAAGGCAAAAGAGCTCAAAATATGGAGGCAGGTTCTACTATATTTATACTTGTTTAAAATCTCTGGTCCTTGTATAGTTTCCAACGGCCAGAGCTACAATGTAAAAGTCTTCGGTCAACAACTCACAAGATGAAGCTCCAACGGTCAATGAACTAGAAAGCTACAATATCCAACGGTCTTACTCAAAATAAATTGTTATCACTAACACTAGATAGAAAAAAAAAACATAAAAACATTAAATATATAAAAGTTAAAATAGGTAATCCACAAGTCAACAACTATTATTATTATCTATTTAAATGGAAGGATTTAAAAAATAGTATTAAAATAATAGGTTGGAGGTTAGAGAAGAATATCTTTGAATTCTAAGAGCATCATTAGTAGTTGGGACTCTCCAATGCAATTTGGAGCCCAAAATTTCAAAATAAAGGTAAATGTAGAATGGGTTGGGTTTGTATGAGAATAGTAGGAAATGATAAAGTGAGCTCCGGTCCCAAAAATTGTGTGGTCAAAAATTAATGTAGGAAAAAAATAATATAAAGTTTAGAATCTAGAAAGTTGGGCTCCAAATTGGAACTTACTATTCTACAAAACGAGTTTCTACAATCTAGAATCTAGAAATTGGGAGGCCCAACCCTTAGCACCCATGGATGGGTTGGGACCGAAATTGTAGAAATTGGGACTGGGGATGAGACTTATTATTCTACAAAATGAGCTCCTACATTCTAAATCTAGAATCTAGAAAATGGGATGGGCCTTACTAATGATGCTCTAAGAGAAGCGGGAGAATACCATCCAACCATTCTTTTCCACACTAAACATGGTAAAACACATTAAAATGTGTTAAACCACCTAAAAGTAGGTTAGGAAACTCTTGGACACAAATATAAATAGGTTTTAATATATATATATATATATATATATATATATATATATATATATATATATATATATACTTCTCTTGTTTATGTAACAAAAGAAGATAACAATCTTTTACACACACAAAAATAATAAACAAAAATGGAATCAAATGCCCATTCCAATTTCATAAGAGTTTGCATTGCATTTCTCTTGTGCTTTCCTCAACAGAATATCTTCAGAGTGGGCGTGCAACAATTAAGTCAGACGTCTATAGCTTTGGCGTGCTCTTGTTAGAGCTGATAACTGGAAAGAGACCACCGACAGATTCGTCCTTTGTTAGGGGGGGCTAAATGTTGTAGGATGGATCAGTGTCTATCATTTCTTTCATGTGTCTATCATTTCTTTCATGTTCTTCGCTTCTTTTCTATGAATTTAAGTATCAACCTGCAATTTTTATGTCCTTTTCAGATGCACACTCTTACCAGAGAACCGATTGGAGGAAATTGTAGATGAGAATTGCGGGTATGTAGATACTGAAGTCGTGGAAGCCATTCTCGATGTAGCTCAGATGTGCACCGATGCAAATCCAGATGATCGTCCGACTATGAGCAGAGTGCTTCAGATGCTAGAAGAGGAGGTCATGTCGCCTTGCCAGAATCACTTCTATGAGCCTCACCTGGACATTTAAGTAACCCTCCTACTTTCAAGTCCCAGAGAATGCAATGTTCTTATATATATATATTACTGTGATCGGAACATTTTCCACAAGTTGACCCTTCATGGGAGTTTTGTACACCCTTATGGTGTTTTATGCTATTCTAGGCTTGAGAGGGGTTTTATTTAAGATGTAGAATTGTCGCAGTGCACATGCTGTATCAAGAACTTTGAAAAATAGGGAGGGGACTGAAGGCTCACCACTGCCACGTGGTAATAAAGTACCTACAATTGAACAAACATTGCCTCATCAGTAAAATTTGAAAGTGAATGCTTGACTCTTTTGCAGGGGAAGTTCTGTATCTAGTGGAGAACAATTATCAGGGGAATGCTTGACTCTTTTGCAGGGGAAGTTCTGTATCTAGTGGAGAACAATTATCAAATAATATGGAAACACCAATGGCTGAAGTGCTGATGGATTCTTTATCATTGGAGTTGAGATCTTCATGCTCAATTTTGAGATTACCATGAGTTCTCTTCTGGAAACTTTCCCTTGGTGCAATGATTTTGTAGGTTTTGACAGAGATGTTGTGAAGCATCACAATCATGCTAAAAATTTCTTTGTGAAGAATGTTGCTCACCAAATGCACTAGTGATCATGAAAAACAAGGCCAATGATTTTGGAAAGTTGGGAACATCCTAAACTAAGTAAGCTCTGAATTATTGCGACTGTCCATTTGTAAGCCCCAACTAGCCAACCAACTAGTAAATTCAATACTTCCCAGATGTGGGTCTCCAAGTAGTCTCCCAGATTCTACAGCATAGTGACACGACACATATAATACAGCATGTGTATCTTAGTGTATGTTGGCGTGTACCATTTCTTGTATAATACATGTTTTCAGCGTGCGAACTTGAATGATTGTCCATTTTTGTTCATCCACAAAAACTAGCGTGAATCTTCTCTCTTCTGCTCACGAGTTGTGATGTGTCATTTTCATTCAACATAAAACTGCTTTAAAAGTGGTTTGGTGAACATTCATACCAGTTTTGACCACTAATTTAATACATGACAAATCTTGAGTGGCAGGGTTAACATTCACCGTAGTTTTGGTGGGTGCAAAAAAAATTGGACTCAATGAACGGTAGTGTATGTCTCTGCTAGGGCTGCAAACGAGCCAAGCTGAGCCAAGCTTTAGTAAGCTTGAGCTTGGCTTGACTAGAATTAATCGAGATCGAGCTCGAGCTTGATAAATTTTTTATTTTAGAGCTTGATCTTGGCTCGAGCTTGTTTATATCAAGCTTGAGCTTCGATTGGTTTGAGCTCGAGCTTGGCTTGATAAGCAAGCTTGTTTCAAGCTTGATAAGCTCAAAATCAAGCTTGTTAAGCTTGATTTCAAGCTCGCTCAATTTTATTTCAACCTCATTAAGCTTGATATCAAGCTTAACGAGCTTGATTTCAATTTAATTAGGTTTGAATTCAAGTACATGTAATATTAACAATTTAATTAGGTTTCTTATCGAGATTAATATTGACAATATCTATGGGCCAAAGCTGAGAGCATTGGTCACGTTCACACTTTCTGCAGTCTTGGACTGCCAAAATTTTGGTAGTCCTATATTTATGATTGTCAACATTTTGGCAGTCATAAGCACCACAATTGCTTTCCTGATTAGGGGGAACATTATTAGGTTTTTGAACGTGAACCGAACCAAATACAATAAGAGATTTGGTTCGGTTTGGGGGAAAAATTCGTTTCAGTTTTGAAAATACTAAGTAAATTTATTCGGTTTCAATTTCGGTCCAAAACCAAAAATCAAATAAGATTTACGGAATCATATCATTACCTTCAATTTTATACATTGTTAATAATAATAAATGTGTATATGTTTGTGTTTATTTTGAAAATAAGAATTATATAAATGTGTTTTAAAGTCCAATTTTGATAATTTAATAATTAGTCCAACTTTAAAACACAACAAACGTATATATAATTTTTTTTTTAAATATAACTTAACTAAAATTTTAACTTTGGGACTGGGCCATTAAACAATAAAATTAGTCCAATCGAATAAACCAAATTGGCTATCGGTTCGATTTCGGTTATGATTAATTTTGGTTCGGTCGGCTCTGAATTTTTAGAAATTTTGGTTTATTTGTTCTTGACTATCTTGATTTGATTGAAACCGAATGCTTATCCCTAGTTCAGACTATGCTAAGGACAATCACACTACATTTGTTGTTAAGGATTGTCATTATTTTCAACAGTACAGATAGCACATTGTGGCTACATCTCCTGTCTGAAGTTAAAACTCTACTACAGGTAGGCCACTCTTGGTGCCATCATCACTAGCCTGACCCAATTTTGTGCAACCCTTAGCTATTGATGGCCTGCCTATCATTAATGCACTAGTATGAGTACAACCATTATGTTTGTCCTTCCACTCGAAAGGAAACTTGGACATTTTTCAATTTTTGATTCACTTGGTTGGTCATTCTTTCCTCCTCAAAGCAAGTTAATATATAAGAGAGTCAAGAAAGTCATGATGGAGCAAAACCATAAAGACTAGGGAATTGATAATGGCACTTCACAATTTGATCGGGGCTAGCGCAGATTGGAGCTAGCCCAAATTTTTTTGGACTTTACTCAGGACAGCCCATTAATTTGATCACAGGGCTGTCCCAAGTAATCCCGCCCTCCCCCCCCCCCCCCCCCCCCCCCCCCCCGAACACAAACTTCCCTCTTCTTCTTCCTCACGAACCCTAACTTCTTCTTCCTCAAGAACCCTAACTTCCCTCTTCTTCTTCCTCCTAAGACCTAACACTGACTCCATTCTCCACCACTCGGCGAGCAGCTTCATCATCTTCGTCTTCTTCCCCACGTCCTCTTCTCTCTTCCAAGGAGAACGATGGCCCCGAAACCTTCCTCGTAAACAAGGTGCGAAATCTTCCTCCATTTCTTTCAATAACCGTAGAAATTATCTGAGACAGTTGAAGAATAAATTACATTCGTTATTTCCATTGCATCGGACCGTAGCAAACGTGGCAAAATTTTGCGTCGGCTAGGACTGCCCAGTCTTCTGGCAGTCCCGAATGTATGTTGGACTGCCAGAAGAATGAGCAGTCCATTGACATAACATGTGTAGTGAAGGACTGCCCAATCTTCTGGCAGTCCTGATCGTATGTTGGACTGCCAGAAAACTGGACAGTCCATTTGGCATAACTTGTGGAACAATGGACTGCCCACCTTTATGGCAGTCCTGACTCTATGTTGGACTGCTCAAATTTTTGGCAGTCCAACATAAAGTTAGGACTGCCAGAAAAGTGGGCAGTCCTTTGTTACACATGATGTGAGTTAGGACTGCCCTCTTTTCTGGCAGTCCTAACTGCATCTTGGACTGCCAGAAATGTGGGCAGTCTCAAGTTACACATGTCCTGAGACAGGACTGCTCATTGAAATTCAAATTGGCCGTCCATTATACACTGAGGACTAGTAGAATATTGGGCAGCCCAATGTTTGCACTAGTGGAACAGCCACATTTGTGGGCATCCCTTACATTTTAATATGTAATTAATATTCAATAATAGTCCTGAAAAGAAGACAAAGGAGAAGGATCTTGAGGCCAGGCCCGAAAGAAAACGTCCGACCGCGTCGGATCGCAAGGCGCGTGAAGCTGGTAGAAATGTCGAGAAAGGGCTATCAATCAGAGAACCCGAACCAGCCTCAGAAACAAGAACACGTGGAATGAAACGTGTTGCAAAGCGTTTGACGAAAGCGGCGGCGATTCATCGTGATGATTCCTCCGACGATGATGATGTACCCATTGCCCGAATGACAGATGACGCCGGATCGGGTCCTTCTCAAGTACCCGAGGAAGAGGAAGAGGAAGATGCGGGCCCAGTTGGTTGCTCAATTTTGAAGTCAATTGAGAACCACATTTGTTATGAAATATGGAAGGATCCGGTAAGTTACTTACCTATTATATAGATTAACTATCCGGAATAATAGATGTATGTAATATTGGATCTTTGTTTTTGTTTTTATGCAGAAAAGCTCGCGCCTTTTGAGGGTAATAAACCATGCGAAGATGTATAGTACGTGGGGATTTGATGAGTTGAAAGAGAGTGTGAAAGAAAAAATCACCCCCACCGGATTGCAGTATTTGGCAAAATACTCATATCAGATATTGGACCACGCAATGATTTCTGCTTTTGTGGAGCGCTGGCATCCAGAAACTAACAGCTTCCATCTCGCAGATGGAGAGTTGACAATCACCCTCGATGATGTCCACCACATTTTAGGGCTTAGAGTTGATGGTCGTCAAATGTCGATGGACTATTCCGAGGGCGACTTCGAACTGTATGATGAGATGGTAGATTTGGTTGCCAATTGTCTTGGTGTCGAGTCCAAGACCCTTATCACAATCCCGGAATTTAAGAAGTCTTATGGAGTTCCTTTAAGTTTTTTGAGGAATACTTTCAATGATGACTCCGACGACGATGACGACAACAATGGTAATGACGACCTCGTGGCCCGTGGATACATGCAGTTCATCCTAGGAGCCGTCGGCATTACAGACAAGTCCGGAACAGCGATACATGCAAAATATCTAAACAATTTTACGGACTTGAACGCTGTGGCTGAAATATCGTTCGGAAGTGGTATACTAGCACACCTCTACCGTGGTATAC
Source organism: Iris pallida (assembly GCA_029216955.1). Taxonomy (NCBI): domain Eukaryota; kingdom Viridiplantae; phylum Streptophyta; class Magnoliopsida; order Asparagales; family Iridaceae; genus Iris; species Iris pallida. The sequence continues at coordinate 10,877,673 of JANAVB010035418.1, forward strand.
TTAGTAGACTCGAGCTTCTTCTTTTGCATTCTTGTAAGTTTTTTTGGCGGTCTACCTTTCGGAGCAATGATAGAAGATGGCTCCTGTAGACGAGTACTTGCCGGGTTGGCAAGTTCTTGGATCCCAAGCTCAATGGACTTCCTCTCAGGTTCTAGTGCTGTACACCATCTGGCATGAAGAAGTTTCAACTGTGGCATGGAAAAGAAATCATCTGGACTGTCCGCCGTAGGCATGATCGACAGCTGTCTCCAACGCTGGTCAACGACCATTACTGGAATAGGTCGACCTTGACGTCGATATTCGTTGATCTCGTGTGCACAAGGGAGTCCGAGAGAATATCGATGTGTACAACCACATACTTCGACATCTAAACCGACAGAATTCGCACGACCAATCTCATCAAGTAGTAATGTCAATGCGTAGTGGGACGCCACGTGGATTAAATCAGACAAGAGATGTTCATTCTTGTGTTGGTGTTTTACAATGTTCAGACTCATCTCAAATGAAGCCTTTATCTCGTTCACGACCGAATTGGTCATTCGATTGATTGATTGCCAAACGGAGACGAAACCACCGGACGATGAGCGCAGATATTTTTTTAGTCTTGCATGTGAGCCTTCGGCACGGTTGGTAGTGGTCGTGCCGTAGTATTTTACCATATTCGTCCATGCCAAGACAAATTTTTCTTTATGTTCATCAAGCCAGGTGTCTTTGATGTAAGATATACACGCCGGGTTGCTCTGCTCCCATTGCTCTTTGAACATGTACCATGCTGCGTCAAACGTTTTCTCACTACTTGCTCGCCACACAAGAGTCCAACCGTTGTAGAAATCTTGGAAGCGGTCCATGTCGAGTTTGCCGTCTACTTTCTCGAACTTCAGTTTGCATTGTGCTTGAATATTTTTGTTTATATGCCAAGTACATAGTAATCTACAAGCATGAGGAAATACGGTATCAATAGCATTCATCAATGCATATTCCCGATCGGTCACAAAAACAGACGGTTCTTTATGTCCACTGTAAAGTGTCTTCAGCTTTTCCAAAGCCCATGTATAGTCCTCTAATGTTTCAGTCCTCATAAAACAAAAGGCAACTGAAAATGTCCTTCGGGTTGAAGTGAACCCAACAATGTGAAGAAGAGGCATCTTGAATTTATTAGTCTTGTAGGTGCAATCAAGAACCAAAACATCGGCGAAGGACCGTGCCAACTGTGTACAATCCGGATGAGACCAAAACAGAGAAACGACTTCATTGCTCACCGGCAGTCTTCTATGGTATTCCACATAATGATTTTCGGCGAGCAATTTCATCACTTGTTGCATCGCCATTCTTCCTTTTAGACTCCTCGTTCTAGACCTCGCTAGTGCATTGTAAATTGTCCTCATAGTGGACTTGTTCCTCTCATTCTTCTGAAGCAACGCAGAATAAATTTCTTTTGGAGCAACTCCGGAAGCTGACATTTCTGTAACTAACTTTTTCTCATCATCTTTCAATCTTCCGGCGTAGGCATGACCAGTTAGCGTCTCCGGAATAGTATGATTGTGGATCCCATTACGTACCACAACTGTCCACTTCTCGCCAGTCTTGCACCCCAACACTAGCTTGAATGGACAACCACATTTCCTTGAGCCTGCCTCTTTCTTCCCAGCTATTATTGGGAGAAGTTCACTTTTTTTACGATGCACCCTATACGTCCCACCTTTTTCACAGCCAATCTCTGCAGTTTGACGCTTCGGCCGACACCATAGCGACCTTGAAGTTACAAGGGTTGTGTTGGTTTGCCTTCCAACTTCTCTGCACCATTCTGATGCTTCGGCGTAAGTTTCAAAGACAACATCTGTCGAGAATTTACTGCTCAAATCTGTGCACATAGGCGATGGGGTGCCCTACAATAAATTTACAATTATTTAAAAACCTAAATCAATGACAAAACCAAATACAATATCCAATTCAGCCTGTTAAACTAGACTGCCACAACATCTGGCAGTCCTGAGTACTTCATGGACTGCCAAAATGTGTGGCAGTCCAGTTGAATCTACTATCAACTTTAGGACTGCCACATTTCTGGGCAGTCCTTGACGTATCGAGGACTGCCAGAAAGTGAGGCAGTCCTTAAGTTCATAGTATTTAACTCGACTGCCATACTTTCTGGCAGTCCAAAGTACTTCATGGACTGCCAACTTGTGTGGTAGTCCAGTTGAATCGATCATCAACTTTAGGACTGCCAGATTTAGGGGCAGTCCTTGAATTATTTAGGACTGCCAGAAAGTGAGGCAGTCCTTACGTTCATACGTATTTAACTCGACTGCCATACTTTCTGGCAGTCCTAAGTACTTCATGGACTGCCAGAAAGTTAGGCAGTCCTTAACTTCATACGTACTTAATTGGACTGCCATACTTTCTGGCAGTCCTATGTACTTTGTGGACTGCCATGTGATGTGGCAGTCCAATTCTAGGGTACGAAAAAATTTAACAACGTCGGGGACCAACCACGGGTTCTTCGGAGAGAATGTCGTCTTCTTCGGAAGGACCGGGATGATCGATTGCTACATTTGATGTCCTAATTTCTTCCATATTTTCTACATTATGAAAGAACATTAAAAAATTAGGAATCAACCGATTATTTAACAAACTTTGCAATATAGTAGTCGAAAACATACCGACTACTACGAATATTCGTTGATAACCACTCTACGGTTACAAAACAGGAAGATTTTTGTAGGGAGAAGAGGATTCTCAATCTAGGGTTTAGTAGAAAATTTGAGATTAGAAGAAAATTTGAGAGGAAAAGAGAAAGAGAAGAGAAATAAAACAATTGACTTTTATACTCCCCAATGGGCTAGCCCTAATAAATTTTTTCAATGGCAAACTTGTAAATAACACAAACTTACAAATGGGCTAACCCAGATCAAATTGTGAAGTGCCTTTATCAATTCCCAAAGACTATGGTAGTAATTAAAGAAGGTTGCACTCATATTGTTAACACTTTGTTCTTGAAAGGTATTGTTATGTACAAAAGTTAGGTGCAACATTGCAATGGCACTAATTTCCAGTCTTCTTCAGTACACCACATGCCTTTTGTAGTTTGTTCTTCGTTCATCGGCTAGTAGAACAAAGATGGGATATGTTGTACCCAAATATGGTATCTTAAAAAAAAAAATTCTTCTCACATAAAGATGTGAGTTTCACCGATTTTATAAAAAAATAAAACTCACAACCGGTAGAATCCACGTCTTTATGTGAAAGGAAACATATTTGAACACAATACTTGAAGACATGGGTTCATATGGTGAAATGACACCATATTCACTGATCCACACAGATGAAACTAAAGTGTGCGTTTGGTATGAGAGTATTTTTTTTTAACCTAATGTCATGTTTGTTTTTGTCTATAAAATTTATTTCTGAAAATTTTAAAGCCTGAGGAAAAAAATCACATTAATCACTGTAAACCTATTTCTCCAAAAAATGTGAGTATATTAGTTTTTCATGCAAATAAATCTGGTATAGGTGAAGTGTTGGAATTATTCAATAATATGAACCACACATGTAAAATTAATTGTTTATGTATATATGACAATTGGGCCTCCCTCAAAGTTTATGTATATATACGTCTACACGCTTTACGAAGAGGACGGCATTTGTCATACATAGGGGGTAACAAAACATTGATAGAAGCTTATGTATCAAAGTTTTTCACAACTATTTCAATCGTCCTCCGTGTCAACATTAAACAGAACAATATCCTTCTTTGAAACCAAACCACCACTAGTAATATCAAAAGCCAATTTTGGCAGTCTTCAAAAAGTAACAACAGTATATTTTTTTTTCCTCAACAAAAGAAAAGGAGATGGAGCATCTGCGTCATATTTAACAAATAGGTTACATTTACCGGAGAGTGACCAGCATATCATATCCCCAAAATGTACCTTATTTACCAGGACTAAAACAGCAATCCATAGAGACAGACTCGGTTCATTTAAATCCATGGCTACATCATAACAACCAAAAACCAAGTTTATTAACCCTCCCCACTGTTTTGCCTTCTAAAGTAGCCACTCCAACCACTCAAAAAGACAGCATTTGGTTCACCTGCACCAAGTACAAAGAAAATAGGATCATAGAAAATACTGGAAACATAAACTCTGCTTTATGGAGAATGGGAAAAAAACCATGAATTGACATAAACCCGTCTTCTCTTTCAATGAATGGACAACCAAAGAAAATTATGATGCGGCAAGGGGAAAAGAAAGCAAAAGATAGGAAGATGTCGATTAAAGAGAAAACATAGGATATTCATCCAAAGTCATGATACGTTAAACTATATTTTTTAAAGAAAAGTGAATAAGATCACTAAGGGTAAATTGCATCATAATCCTCCAATATTTGATCTTTAGAATAACCATATGTAAGCTTGTTTTGGTTAATAGTAGGTTCCAAAAAGTTCTAGAAATAATTCACAACAAACAAAACATTGTCTCATATTCTCAATTATGTTTGTTTGGCACCAATCACCGCCATACCAAGTCACTTTCAACCATATTTTAGGGACCTTAGGAACCAAGACACTAAGGCAAACCAAATACAACAGTAGTGTCGAGTAAGTATTGTATCAGATACTGATACAGACAGGAATACAGTTCTCTAGAGGAGTGTCAAAGAAACCTAGATTCCTGTCACTGGCTCCAAATTGAATTTCATTAGTTTTTGACCCGCAACATATGTCATAATTTGGCACTACAACCCTTATAATATGGAAAGTGAGTATATTGATCCCTATACTCTCAAAGTATTTTAAAAGTGTCTTTTGCAGAAAAAGTCCGTTAAATCTACTATATTTTAAATAAGTCACCTAAATCTCGTGAATTACTTAGAAACCCCTCAAATCAAGCAATATAGAGTTGTGAGTCCTTGTGGTATCTTAAGTCTTAACCTATCTGAAATGGGGATATTCCGTCAACCTTAACAGAATGATAAATATTTGACCCCATTTGTTCTTGCCTCCTCCAGATCTATTGTTGTCGATAACCAAAAAAACGAAGCTACAACGTTGTTACCTGTCTCCTCGGCAACCGGACCTCTTCCTCCCAATCGTCGCCCAGGTACTCCTCGGCACACCCGGACCTCTTCCTTCCAATCGTCACTTAGGTGTTCTTTTGTGCGAGTCTCCATCACTTTCTCCCATGTCTCACTCCAAAACATCCTCTAGCTAGAAAATTGGAGAATACAGCTCAAATTGAGCAAAATAACCAATTTTAAGGGGTTCATTTTGAAGACTGGCCTAGAAGGGATTGGAAAGGGAAGGTGAAGTTTAGGAGGAAGATGAAGGTAAAATTTTAAGAAAAGAAAAAGAAACTGGTCCATGCTTCTGATGCTTAGCGGCCTTGCAGCAGACGGAGGTGGAACAAGGATGTGAACCGAAACTCCTCATCGATCCACTTCTCAGAAGAAGTAGCCCCCGCCATAAGAACACATAGCTAGAACTACTTCCCAATCTCGACAAATCTATACTAAAAGAAGAACCAGGGTGCAGCAAAAAAAGAAACTAAAATTCAATCTTTTCAATAAAATTTTTGTCATCAAAACCAATATCAAATATTCTGAATCAAGAACCTTCGCATGATTGTATCCAACTTTAATCGACTGTTAGCCATTCCGGTCCAAAAGCTATGGTAAAGTTCATCCCCAATTCTTCCACACCATTAAAAATTCTGCCAAAAAAGAGGAGGGGCAAGAATGAAAGCTAATCCTTAGTTCCAAAGGATCAAATTCTACAGGATTGATCAGATTGGTTTCTCATTCAACATCTAAATCAAAAATGTAAGCAAAAGAAATCATCGGAGATTGGATTTTCAATATACACACTTGGAAATTTACTAGATGGAACCTAGGTTTTTTCCTTGGAATTTGGATTTCTTTTTATTCTCCATTTCCATAGCTAGAGGAGGGGATTAGCTCAGTTACTTGAAGAGGGTCGAGTTTCGGAGAGACACGGGGTGCGGGCTCTGACTGGAGGGGTTGGATTTTTGGCGCCTGTTGGAGAGAGAAGGGTGGAGTTTAGGAGAAAGATGAAGGTACAATTGTCCTTTTGTACAACTAACTCTTGGGTTTGGTTAATTTTTTGCCGACACTAACAGCGGAGGAGTCATAACTCTATATTTTATGATAGTGGACTTCTAAGGAATTCATGAGATTTATGGGACTCGTTTAAAAATTAGTAGATTTGAGGAACTTATATGTAAAAACGAGAGCAGGCCTACATGGGAGTATGTTGGAGGATTTTTATGGAGCTCAAAACGAGAGCAGGCCTACATGGGAGTAGGGTAAAATAATCTAAAGTCCTAAAAGGAGGGAGGGAAGTTAATGGTTTTTTTTACTGGACTAGGGGCAACTGCCCCCTCCTTGCCCTCCCTTGGCTCCATCCTTGCAACTAACAGAAGAGATCTAGCTATTGAAAAGATAGTATTAGCCTATTAGGGGAATCTATTCGCTAGCTATTTGTTACGGGGTTAGTTGCCGATTACTCAAACATCTATGGTTAACTCACCAAACTGGACGGCAAGACCATGCAACTAGCAGCAGACACCAAACTTTCAAGAGGATATTGCTAGAGTGTATTAATTTCTAGCTAAACATTACGGGCTTTCCTGCAGATCATCCTAAAATTTAAAGTGTCACACTTGCCAGTATATTATATAATATACTTAACTAGTTTGCATAGATGAATTAAATGGATGTACAAAAGGCCCATACTCCTCGCAGTCGGGTAAGCGGGAACTGACAAGAGATACATAAGCATGATGGGCACAACAGGATTTAGTCACTTGAGCACACTGGAAAAAAAAAAAAATATATATATATATATATATATATATATGGCACATCAAGACCATCTAAAATAGGTTCATAGGCACTCTCTAGGCCCTAAACATCTATATGTCAATATGGAAATATAAAATGCAGATGGTTTTAACATTTACTTTAACCATGTCCTAGAAATATATTGAACATACATTCAGAACTATTCTTTTCCACATGCATCCAATACAAACATGAAACTAGCTTATCGACCCAACATAACTGAGACACCTTCCTCTACTTTGACAATCTAAAATAGCACGAATGATATTAAATACTCAAACAAACTGCTTTGACAATCTAGAATAACAAGATCATATCAAAATATAGCAGTAATATGAATTCTCTTGGAGATACGAAATCCTAGTTTTTTTGGAGGTTATGGTTGGCAAGGCCCTTTCTCATCATCTGAACCACCTACCCTAACACTGGGGCATGGAGTATTTTAAATTGGCTGATTTGCATTTAAATACCATGAACTTTCCCCTATTATCATTTTAATGCAATGATTCCCCCCCCCCCCCCCCCCCCCCCCCCAAAAAAAAAAAAACAAAGTCATTTTCTTCCTCCCACAACATTCTTCCACCACCAGAATCACCTCCACATCCCCTTCCTCCAGCGAACTGTAGCACCCAGTTTCTAAAATAAGGGTAATTTTGAAATTTTGTAATTATAATTATTTAATAATGATATTTAAACCATATTATGATTTTTGGTAATTTTTAGTTATTTTAAAAACTATTTAAAATTACGACTTGTGATTTTGATGTTTTGCTAGTGCAACCTTAGAGATTACTTAACCTAGGACTAACCATGATCATGTGAGCCTAGCCATAGGTTTAGAACATCAAGTTAGGACTTTTTAGCCTAAGGAGTATTTTGGTAATTTACTAGGAATTATTTGAAATTATTGGATTTATGTGAATTATTATTATTTAATTATTGTCATGAGAGTCCCTAACCTAGTTTACCCTAATCTAGAGGTTAGCTACTAACCTAGAAGCTTGAGGATAGATATTAGTCATTGGTTAAAGTAGTGTAAATTTCTAGATATTTACATAATAGACATTTTGCTTAAAACCCTCAAAAGATCAACACTTTTGGCACCAAAGTCCTTGCCTTCACCTTGAAGAAAGGCCAAGGACACCCCCCCCCCCCCCTTGCCATGACCAGCCATGGGCACCCCCCTAGCATGCCCCCTTCCTATATAACCCATTCCATACAAATTTACATGTTTCAAAAACCTAGAAATTTCCCTCAACCTTCAAACCTCCGTAACTTCTTCAAATTAGATCTAAATTCACTCTAGTCTTTTGCATTGGGACCCTACAACATCAAGGGTGCTAAGGGAGCCTAGCAATCCAGATTTCACAAGCTTTGGGCATCACCAAGTGGAAGGACAAACACCCTCTTTATTGAGTTTCCTTTGGAATTGCATCAATAGGTAAATACCTATAAACCTAGTTAATATTGTGTTTTTCCTTTATAAATGCATGCATATAGGTATACCCTAGCTGTGGGTCAAGTTTGGTAAAATCTAGGGTTGGTTTGGTGTCCGTATCGGACACGTATCCTAGGTTATAAAACCTTGTTTGATGAAATGCCCCAAAGGATTGAACTTTGTTATTTTGCAAAACAAATTACATATTCATGTAGCCCTAGACTTGTTGTTTACATCTACACTTGACTGAGCACGAATCCGAGTCGTGTCCGTGTCCAAAATGGACACGAACTCACTGCACGATGCACACGAGCAGTGCCCTGCTCACACGTGTCTCGTACTCACTGTACAGAGCACGTGGACACGCCAAAATTGGCATGGACACGGGGGCAATGTCTGCGAACATGCCCCCAAAGTTTCACGAGGTGTCGTTTTGTATCGGACACGGAAATAGGGCCGCACTGGCCACACACACGCGTGTTCAGCCGAGAAATCGGCTCTGATACGAGCCTCGTATCCCTCGTGGACACGTCGTGGTGTCGTGTCAGGGTGACACATGTGTAGCCCATCACTGGGCGAACACTAGGACACGAGCACGAGATGTGTCGTGTCCTGTGTCACGAGCACGAGACACTCGACCGCGTGCACGACGCGGTCTGTAACTCACGTTTTGTGACACTGATACGCGTGTCGTATCACGTGTAGACACGATGATGACACGTAACAGTGTGTCTATCGTGTAGCCCTATATGTGGGCTACACGTGTGCATGACCACGAGACGTGTCGTGTCTCGTGGTGTGTCCACGAAGGTCGTGAACTGGTGCACGACACAGTGCTCTGCACTGTGTCCAGTTTTACCCGATTGGGGTTTTATTGAGATTGACACGTTGTGTCGTGTCGGAACTGTGTCTCAGGCACCCTAGAAGCTAAGGGACACTTGGGGCAACACTTACCAACCTTGGGTTTCGAGCCTTAGCTCGGTTTGGGTCGGGTATTGGGTTTACCCCCCTTAGGTTCAGTAATGAACAGTATTACTGTTCTTTCCAGTTTTTAAAAACGAATTTCGAAATGATTTTTATGTATATATATATGTATATTTATGTGTATATATACTGAATATGCATGTATATATGTATATGAGTGTGTGGGTATATGTGTATGTATATATATGTGTATGTATAGGTGTGTGTGTATATATGTATATGTATATGTATGTAATGTGTGTGTGTGTTTGTGTACCCCCCCTTTCTCAGAAATCTGAGAACACACCCCCCTCTCACTGTTACACACACCCCACACACCCACATCTATCTCTCTCTCTCTCTTGTTCACTCTCTATCTCTCTCACTCTCCCACATCTCCCTCTCTCTATGTATATATATATATATATATATATGTTTTATGTGTATATATATGTATATATATATATATATGTTATATATAGTGAGTGTATATGTAGTATTTTATATATTGGTTATATATGGTATATATATAGTGGGATATATATTGTATATATATTGTAGATATGTATATATATAATATGGCCTATGAATATATATATGGTATAGATAGTGTATGTATCTATTGTATATATATATAGATACCTATATGTATCTACTAGTGCCCTAGATGTACTAGCCTATGGCCTATGGCCAATGAGTTAGGATAGACCATTAGGCCTACTAGACCTAGGTAGTTGACCTTGTTTGACTAAAGTTGACCAAAGTCAACCTTAGGTCAAACTTGACCTAGTTAACCTATATTTGACTTGAAATAACCTAGAATGACTAGTTTGACTAAACCCTAGACTATTAAACTAGTTGATTTATGTTTGACCATATGGTTATGAGGATAGTCCTATGTAAATTAAGATATGTATGGGGTTAAGTGGGATAATTAGGAGTTGTGTCATGATTTGGGTTAGCCCTATGGAGTTGACTTAGATTGTTAATGATTGACCCTTAACCTAATGACCTTGTGACTAGTCTATGTTGACCAAAACCTTAGTCTAAGTTTGACCTAGATTTGACTAACCTTAACTTGCTTGACCTTGTTTGACTTAAGTTGACCTAGTTTGACATTGGTTGACCCAACTTTGACTAGTTTGACCTGGTTTAACTTTTAAGGTTGACCAGAGTTGACCAAGAGTTGACTTTTGACCAGATTGACCTAGAATCATGTAGTATGCATTGTATACTCTATTTTTACCATTGTGGATATATTGTGACCTGTTTTACTCTAAATAGGACTCTGTGACACCAGTTCGGACATCTATTCATATCAGTCATACAGGGTGACAGACGAGTACATTCTCTGATCATTTCATACTTGTTAGGATTTATATTCTTGCTCTAGATTACTTTACATGATGCTGTCACGTTATTATCACGGATTGGTACTATATGGATCTTGTCATGCGATGTTATCTCCCTCGGGGTGCATCAAATACAGTTGTCATGTGCTTTTCACGAACATCTTGTATTTTATGTACACCGCTTTCATGTATACTCTTGTGCAATCTTGTACTCTCATGATCACGTGAGCAAACATGATAAAAACCTCTTGTGCAAGGTAACGTAACTTGACTGGATCCTTGTGTATTGATTGGGGAGGGTGAGTAGGAAATGGTTATGTGATCAAATTCCATCTTGTACAAATCTTGTGAAATCTTGTATATGTCCTAACCCGTTTATATAACTATCTCATGCTCTAAATCACAGGTTACCTACAGTTCTTACTTATCATATATATAGATATTTCCAGTTATCAAATCTCTCTCGTTTTTATATATATATTTCTTTACAGTCCATGTATCTTACTCTATGCATGCTTTACATTTCCCAACATGATATGAACTGCGTGAGATGTATTGTGCTCGTTCCTGTCCTGACTGGACCTGTTGAAAATATTACAGATGATGATGGTGACTGTCCTACCTTCTATGGGACACATGAGGGTGACCTTCAGGAGCCTGAGGAGCATCTGGCTCAGTAGAGGGTGCCTGGTCTAGTCTAGTGTTTATAGTTTTCATTTTGTATCGGATTGTTCCGATTGTTAGTTGTGACTTAGTTATATTTCAGGTCTTGTACTTATTTGTGTTGGACATCTACTTTGTGTGGTGTGATAACTCTATTTATATTCAGTTTCTTCCTTTCTTTCTGATTCCATATCATGCTCTATCTTTCCTAGATTTGTGTTTGAGATATAGAGTTGAGATGTTATGTTATACCTCCGTGCGGAGATGACAGGTTTATATATCTTGTTGTTAGATGTTAGATGTTATAGATGACCTATACAGCGTTCTACCGCCGACACTGCGGCGTAGGCTGGACATACCCACGTTCTCGTGCCCCTAATCCAGGTGCGGGTCGTGACACGTTTTGTGGTGGCCCATGCAGGTCTGTGTCGCAATTAGTGCGATCTCGTAATGGTGCTCGACTTAGAGTACTAATTACGAGCCTGCAATTAGGACGTAGGACCTAGGACATGATAGGAGTTTCTCAATCACACCTAGGAAATTTTCGATCTTTGATTATCATGATTACTTCCCTTGTATTAAATTAACTGTCCTTCCTTGATAAATCTACTCATGTGCCATATTGATCTCTTTGTTTCGATTCGTCTCCAGGATGACGAAGACGCACCCGCAGGCCACTGGATCGAGTAGCTTGCCCGATAGATCTGACCAGGCTGAGGAGGAGGTTCACGAGACTGCCCCCAGTGATTCCACTATCCCGGAGACCCCGGCAGTTGCACAGGGAGGTCTACTACCTCCACCCCAGAGGGTTTCGGACGTTGTTCCAGGAATACTGCCGCCACCACCACCGATACCGACGGATACACACCATATGTTCCTTCTCCTTCAGCAGATGATGGAGACTCAGCGGGCCCAGGCAGAGGCATCGCAGCGCCAGTCGGAGGCGTCACACCGTCAGATTGAGATGCTGAGGCAGAGCATGGAAAACTCGCATCAGCTTGCACTGGCAGCAGTGGAGAGAGTGGCACCGGGTACGGTGCAGGGCCCTACTGGCCAGCAACCGTACCAGCAGCCATCCAGGCCGGGGACAGTACTAGACTTTAGGAAGATGAGCTCCAGGGATTTCACGGGCACGGAGGGCATCCTTTATGCAGACGACTGGCTAGAGGACGTGCAGCGGAGTATGGAGCTAGCAGAGCTTCCTAGAGCACTTTGGGTTTCGGCCGCAGCCAGCCGATTCTTCGATATCGCGCTGACATGGTACCGCACGGATCCTCATGCGTCGGTGAGAGGGCTGACATGGGAGAACTTCCGAAGGCTCTTCAAGGAGAAGTTCTTCCCGGACGTGGCTCTTACAGCATTGGAGGGCCAGTTCGTGGGTCTGGTACAGGGGAACTCGTCGGTGGACGAGTATGCAGCTGAGTTCTTCCGCCTTAGCAGGTTCGCTCCCGATATGATCCAGGATGAGGGGCAGAAGGCTCGTAAGTTCCGCAGGGGACTTATTCATGCAGTGCGCACCCGCACCTCGGGACGCCGTGATGCGACGTTCAATCAGATATTGATGGACGCACAGATTGCAGAGGAGGACTTCGGCCTCAAGCCGAAGAGGGGCAGTGATACCTTAGGGGATAGTTCTAGTGCAGGGCCAGCCAAGCGCCCTCACATACAGCAGAGGCCAGTTCAGCAGCCGTTTCAGGGCCAGAGACATATACTTCACCAGCAGGCACCCAGGCAGCAACAGCACCCTATATGTAACTTCTGTAAGAAGCAAGGTCACGGATGGGACGACTGCAGGAAGAGGCAGGGCCTGTGTTTGCTTTGTGGTTCAGCGGAGCATCAGTTGAGGGAGTGCCCCAAGAACTTGGCACGATTGGCTCAGGCAGCAGCAGGAGCTAGGGCTCCGACAGGGCAGTAGACGGGACCACCGTTGCAGACTCAGCAGCAGAAGTTTGTCCAGCATCAGCAGCAGGCCAAGGGAGGCCAGCCGGGGCGAGCTTTCGCCATGGCAGTCGATGATGCACAGGCAGAGGGAGAGCTGATTGCAGGTTCCAACCTTTTCAATTCTATTTCCGCATTTGCCTCCTTATAACTGTCTTGAATTTGATTCTATCTGTTCCTTGTAGTTGATAAATTTTGTTCGGATATTTCATTGTGAATTATATTCTTCTGATATAAGTCGTATGGGCTAGGTCATCTCGATTATGGGATCTAGAGTCTTCTATAGTCATGCTAGCTGGCATAGTGAGGACATATAGTCGAATTTTGGACGTATTTCTCGGGTGTGGGAATTTAAGGTTTTCGCGGCCAAGCATGCGGCAGTGCGAAAATTTTAAATATCATGATTCTAGAGGTATGCACCTTAGTCGAGGAGACTGTGAATATCGTAGCCTTGCTCACTAGCATGACGAAGATTCCGAGTATCATGATTTTGGACAGACGCATATGATTATCGGACTGTGTTTGAGACTGTGATTGTTTGGGTGTTTAACCTAGAAGGAGTATGACTATTCTAATTTCGAGGACGAAATTTTTCTAAGGAGGGTAGACTTGTAGCACCCAGTTTCTAAAATGAGGGTAATTTTGAAATTTTGTAATTATAATTATTTAATAATGATATTTAAACCATATTATAATTTTTTGTGATTTTTAGTTATTTTAAAAACTATTTAAAATCACGACCTGTGATTTTGATGTTTTGCTAGTGCAACCTTAGAGATTACTTAACCTAGGACTAACCATGATCATGTGAGCCTAGCCATAGGCTTAGAACATCAAGTTAGGGCTTTTTAGCCTAAGGGGTATTTTGGTAATTTACTAGGAATTATTTGAAATTATTGGATTTATGTGAATTATTATTATTTAATTATTGTCATGAGAGTCCCTAACATAGTTTACCCTAATCTAGAGGTTAGCTACTAACCTAGAAGCTTGAGGATAGATATTAGTCATTGGTTAAAGTAGTGTAAATATCTGATATTTACATAATAGACATTTTGCTTAAAACCCTCAAAAGATCAACACTTTTGGCACCAAAGTCCTTGCCTTCACCTTGAAGAAAGGCCAAGGACACCCCCCCCCCCCCCTGCCATGACCAGCCATGGGCACCCCCCTAGCATGCCCCCTTCCTATATAACCCATTCCATACAAATTTACATCTTTTAAAAACCTAGAAATTTTCCTCAACCTTCAAACCTCCATAACTTCTTCAAATTAGATCTAAATTCACTCTAGTCTTTTGCATTGGGACCCTACAACATCAAGGGTGCTAAGGGAGTCTAGCAATCCAGATTTCACAAGCTTTGGGCATCACCAAGTGGAAGGACAAACACTCCCTCTTTATTGAGTTTTCTTTGGAATTGCATCAATAGGTAAATACCTATAAACCTAGTTAATATTGTGTTTTTCCTTTATAAATGCATGCATATAGGTATACCCTAGCTGTGGGTCAAGTTTGGTAAAATCTAGGGTTGGTTTGGTGTCCGTATCGGACACGTATCCTAGGTTATAAAACCTTGTTTGATGAAATGCCCCAAAGGATTGAACTTTGTTATTTTGCAAAACAAATTACATATTCATGTAGCCCTAGACTTGTTGTTTACATCTACACTTGACTGAGCACGAATCCGAGTCGTGTCCGTGTCCAAAATGGACACGAACTCACTGCACGATGCACACGAGCAGTGCCCTGCTCACACGTGTCTCGTACTCACTGTACAGAGCACGTGGACACGCCAAAATTGGCATGGACACGGGGGCAATGTCTACGAACATGCCCCCAAAGTTTCACGAGGTGTCGTTTTGTATCGGACACGGAAATAGGGCCGCACTGGCCACACACACGCGTGTTCAGCCGAGAAATCGGCTCTGATACGAGCCTCGTGTCCCTCGTGGACACGTCGTGGTGTCGTGTCAGGGTGACACATGTGTAGCCCATCACTGGGCGAATACTAGGACACGAGCACGAGATGTGTCGTGTCCTGTGTCACGAGCACGAGACACTCGACCGCGTGCACGACGCGGTCTGTAACTCACGTTTTGTGACACTGATACGCGTGTCGTATCACGTGTAGACACGATGATGACACGTAACAGTGTGTCTATCGTGTAACCCTATATGTGGGCTACACGTGTGCATGACCACGAGACGTGTCGTGTCTCGTGGTGTGTCCACGAAGGTCGTGAACTGGTGCACGACACAGTGCTCTGCACTGTGTCCAGTTTTACCCGATTGGGGTTTTATTGAGATTGACACGTTGTGTCGTGTCGGGACTGTGTCTCAGGCACCCTAGAAGCTAGGGGACACTTGGGGCAACACTTACCAACCTTGGGTTTCGAGCCTTAGCTCGGTTTGGGTCGGGTATTGGGTTTACCCCCTTAGGTTCAGTAATGAACAGTATTACTGTTCTTTCCAGTTTTTAAAAACGAATTTCGAAATGATTTTTATGTATATATATATATGTATATTTATGTGTATATATACTGAATATACATGTATATATGTATATGAGTGTGTGGGTATATGTGTATGTATATATATGTGTATGTATAGGTGTGTGTGTATATATGTATATGTATGTAATGTGTGTGTGTTTGTGTACCCCCCCTTTCTCAGAAATCTGAGAACACACCCCCCTCTCACTGTTACACACACCCCACACACCCACATCTATCTCTCTCTCTCTTGTTCACTCTCTATCTCTCTCACTCTCCCACATCTCCCTCTCTCTCTATGTATATATATATATATATGTTTTATGTGTATATATATGTATATATATATATATATATATATATATATATATATATATATATATAGTGAGTGTATATGTAGTATTTTATATATTGGTTATATATGGTATATATATTGTGGGATATATATTGTATATATATTGTAGATATGTATATATATATAATATGGCCTATGAATATATATATGGTATAGATAGTGTATGTATCTATTGTATATATATATATAGATACCTATATGTATCTACTAGTGCCCTAGATGTACTAGCCTATGGCCTATGGCCAATGAGTTAGGATAGACCATTAGGCCTACTAGACCTAGGTAGTTGACCTTGTTTGACTAAAGTTGACCAAAGTCAACCTTAGGTCAAACTTGACCTACTTAACCTATATTTGACTTGAAATAACCTAGAATGACTAGTTTGACTAAACCCTAGACTATTAAACTAGTTGATTTATGTTTGACCATATGGTTATGAGGATAGTCCTATGTAAATTAAGATATGTATGGGGTTAAGTGGGATAATTAGGAGTTGTGTCATGATTTGGGTTAGCCCTATGGAGTTGACTTAGATTGTTAATGATTGACCCTTAACCTAATGACCTTGTGACTAGTCTATGTTGACCAAAACCTTAGTTAGTCTAAGTTTGACCTAGATTTGACTAACCTTGACTTGCTTGACCTTGTTTGACTTAAGTTGACCTAGTTTGACATTGGTTGACCCAACTTTGACTAGTTTGACCTGGTTTAACTTTTAAGGTTGACCAGAGTTGACCAAGAGTTGACTTTTGACCAGATTGACCTAGAATCATGTAGTATGCATTGTATACTCTATTTTTACCATTGTGGATATATTGTGACCTGTTTTACTCTAAATAGGACTCTGTGATACCAGTTCAGACATCTATTCATATCAGTCATACAGGGTGACAGGCGAGTACATTCTCTGATCATTTCATACTTGTTAGGATTTATATTCTTGCTCTAGATTACTTTACATGATGCTGTCGCGTTATTATCACGGATTGGTACTATATGGATCTTGTCATGCGATGTTATCCCCCTCGGGGTGCATCAAATACAGTTGTCATGTGCTTTTCACGAACATCTTGTATTTTATGTACACCGCTTTCATGTATACTCTTGTGCAATCTTGTACTCTCATGATCACGTGAGCAAACATGATAAAAACCTCTTGTGCAAGGTAACGTAACTTGACTGGATCCTTGTGTATTGATTGGGGAGGGTGAGTAGAAAATGGTTATGTGATCAAATTCCATCTTGTACAAATCTTGTGAAATCTTGTATATGTCCTAACCCGTTTATATAACCATCTCATGCTCTAAATCACAGGTTACCTACAGTTCTTACTTATCATATATATAGATATTTCCAGTTATCAAATCTCTCTCGTTTTTATATATATATTTCTTTACAGTCCATGTATCTTACTCTATGCATGCTTTACATTTCCCAACATGATATGAACTGCGTGAAATGTATTGTGCTCGTTCCTGTCCTGACTGGACCTGCTGAAAATATTACAAATGATGATGGTGACTGTCCTACCTTCTATGGGACACATGAGGGTGACCTTCAGGAGCCTGAGGAGCATCTGGCTCAGTAGAGGGTGCCTGGTCTAGTCTAGTGTTTATAGTTTTCATTTTGTATCGGATTGTTCCGATTGTTGGTTGTGACTTAGTTATATTTCAGGTCTTGTACTTATTTGTGTTGGACATCTACTTTGTGTGGTGTGATAACTCTATTTATATTCAGTTTCTTCCTTTCTTTCTGATTCCATATCATGCTCTATCTTTCCTAGATTTGTGTTTGAGATATAGAGTTGAGATGTTATGTTATACCTCCGTGCGGAGATGACAGGTTTATATATCTTGTTGTTAGATGTTAGATGTTATAGATGACCTATACAGCGTTCTATCGCCGACACTGCGGCGTAGGCTGGACGTACCCACGTTCTCGTGCCCCTAATCCGGGTGCGGGTCGTGACACCCACCTTGGTCCTATTCCTTCGGTGAGCCATTGTTCTGCTCGTTGGTGAGGGGTCACTTGGAGGGGTGGCGGATGTAGGGGGAAGGGGTAATAGGGGTCGCGGGTGGTGGGGACAACAACGGAGATAGGGATCCAGGGGACCCCCATGGCAGGTCAACGTAGAGGCACTCATGATAATAGAACTTCTTGTTGACCCTCTTGAGTCCTTAACCATGTTAATGAATTTTCAATTTAGTAGCACAAATTCTAATCAAAATGAAGAAGATGAAGTGGAGAAGTGGAAACAGAACTTCCTCTTCAACTACTTCCCCTAGAACCCTTAATATCATTAATGTTTTTGAGTTCTTAGCAAAAAGTCTGATATCAAAATGAAGAGAATCAAGTGGGGAAAAATAGAGTAGAACTTCCTCCTCCACCATCTCCCCTTAAGCGCTTGCCCGTAACATGGTTAAGGGTTTTTGAATTCCAATTACAAAAAATTATATCAAAAATAAAGATGAACTAAAGAAGAACAATTGATGGTGAATTAGAAATCAAGGGGGTTGACTGGGGGAGGATCATCGATGAGGGGAGGGGGCGAGGGAACTAGAAAGGGTTGGCTAGGGTTTGGGTATAATGCAAATACTTTGATCACTAGGGACAAAATGGTCCTAAATTAGTCACATGACTGTTAAATCTGACTTGGGAAAAATGGAAGGTATTAATTTAGTCACTAAGGACAAAATGGTCCTAAATTAAGTGAAGGAAAGTGTGGAGAGGGGAGTCATTACATATAAGCTTGCTTGGATTGGAGGGAGAATTAAGTGGGGTGTGTTTAAAAGCTCTTGCTTGGATTGGAAGTTTTGAGTTAAGAGGGGAATTAGTAAAAAATACAATAGTTATCAACATGCCCTTATTACATGTGGCATAAATTAGATTTGATTGAGTTTTTAATTAAAACTTGTCAAAAGAAGAGGTATTTATGACTTTTCAAACAATGAGCCCTCGCTTCCACTTGTTAACCCCCAATTTGGGGGTGCAAAAAAAATAGACCAAACAAAGTTAAACTTCCCCTCACTTAACTCTCTATGACTCCCCCTCCTAAACTCCAACCCGCCAACCAAGCATGGGTGTTTTTCTCTCACTTAACTCCCCTCACTTAACTCTCTTCACTCTCAATCCAAGCAGACCGTGAGAGGAGTCCGAGTTAGGGCCAAACTCCTGAACATAGTAGATGAAAACACAAGGACCTTACCATTTAACAGGGTCATGCATTTTAAACTCATGCTACCAAGGAGAGCCTTCTAAGTTCCCTCCTGGACTAGAAACGAGTCTAACCAAAGAGCTAAAATGATATGATCTATTTCAGGAAATTGCATTGGCCTATATGAGTCTATCACACATTAAGCCAACAAGAAAGAAGGAATGACACTAACTCAAGAGCTTAGCTGCACATATGATGAACATCTTTAGGGTATACATTTATGTTATCCACAGAAAGTTGGACATAAATGGCAGCAATTTTAGGTGCAAAGTAGATAAAAATTGTCCTAAAGGCAGGGAGCATATAGCAAGTACTTGAATAAAATTTCCTAATGCTTTAATTACTAGAATATCCCACTCAAGGTGGCAAAAGTATTTGGCGTGGATAATTATTTATGGATGCACAGCCATTTCCACTTAAACATGAGGACAAAGCAATGCATATGCATAGTTGCAATAGTAGACTGTGCTGTCAATGGGAATATTCAGCTAAATCATAACTTTTCAGGCTCTAAGCTCTATCTTTGAAGCTCCTAATATCAAAAGATGATGGTCAGAGCGTGCTGCCCTTCGCTCTTGCTAAAGAAAGTCGACAAAGCTCATTTGATATGCCGCTGGAGTACAGGCCCACGCCTACAACTCCTTCCTCAAAGTTGGCATCTTATCAGCCTCTTTCTAGTACACAAAATTGGAGAAAGGTCAAAAGATCTGATGGTTGAAACTAAGCTCTGAGCACCACAATTCCATTTTGAAAGGCAAACCCAGACAGTGGTGTCATGATTCACACTAATCTAACACATGGATACAGTTCAAGCTCAATGAAAAAAATGATGTAAGACCCAAATCAATGAAAACCTGCCCCCAAATACCTATTAACTTGATATATTCATTATTAGTGAAAACATTCTATGCTTATACTATCTATAAAAGGATTATGAGCTTCTAGTAGGAATTCAACTCAACATAGATTATAAACAAATATCTCATTTTCCTAAAGACACATAGCAACCCAGCAATTAAATATGCAGCCACAAATTGATAATTTTGATACCATGGATAGATATTTTTTTAAACCTTAAATGATTTTAGCACATGATTCAAATTGATAAAAGAGTAAAATCTGAAAGATAATAGCAATAACTAGATTGCATAATTTTTACTATATTCTAGAGAAAAATCGTCCCAGTTTCAAAGTAGCTTAACTTGTTAGTATGTCAAAGCTAATTATAAATTTTTAAGCCAAAAAAAAAACCACAATGTGTTGTATATGTGCAATTTTGTAGACCCTTATCTCTAACTAGAGCACATCAGTTTTGAAATAACAAATGTTTTTAATTATCAAATATCCAAACTAGAGGTAATTTGGTCATTTGATACACTTATACTATCCCGTGAAAAATGCACAACAGGGACTCTTTATACCATGATGTTGAGGGTATGTTTTTGCGCACATGATTTTCTAAACTCTGGGAAATCAAAGGGTAGTGAAGAAAATGACCTGTTTGTTTCATGTTATCAAAGAGTTCCCCCGAACATTAAATATCCGAAAATGCAATTTTCCCACAAAAAACAGGAAACATATCCCGTTCCAAAAAAAACTAGGTGGATATTTCCATTTCATATAGGAATGTACAATTTGAGGCTTGTGAAATTACCTATTTAACTACTTAGTACTCTACCCTACTAGTAACCCAATACCATCTGAATCCCTCTTATTTATGAGTCATACCAAACATTTTCTTAAAATGTCCGTTAAACCCACCAAAGTTCACCAAACATGCCCTTGTAAAGTGGGGTTAAATGAGGGGGAGTAGAGTCAATCCATAGAACCTTGTTTGGATTGGAAAGAGAGTTAAGTAGGGGATGTTTAATAACTCTTGCTTGGATTGGAGGTTTTGAATGAGAAGATGATTAATAAAATATAATAGTTACCAAAATAACCTTATTACATGTCATAAAATTAAATTTGAATGAAATTTTAATTAGAACTTATCAGAAAATCTTCACAAATTAGGAAGCTACGGATTAACAGGTTGAGAACAAGAAAAAATGGAGGAAAAAATCATGATATTTTATAAAACAAATAAGGGGTATTTATGATTTTTTAAACAAAACCCCCCAATCACCCTCGTTAACCCTCCGATTTGGGAGGTTAAAAAAATGAACAAAAGAGTGTGAAATAAACCCTCACTTAACCCTCTATAACCCTCCCTCCTAAACCCCCACCCTCAAACCAAGCACTTAACCCTCTATAACCCTCCCTCCTAAACCCCCACACTCAAACCAAGCATGGTCCCTCAATCCAAGCAGACCCAAAGGAAATGACCCGTAAATTAACCCTAGTTGTCAATTTTCTAATGAACTTACTACCCGAACATGTTAGACTATGTTGCATGAACACATACAAATAAGGACAAGATACAGATACGAACATTTCCAGATAGGCACACAAGAAGTAGTCACCACCTACGTAACAGGAACACGGGCACGGGCACATATAGATCTAATAAATGTATAATAAAAAAAATGATTGCAAGAGAGGATAATTTTTGTTATTTTTGTTTACCAGTGTTGAGAAAGAGGGGGGGATTAGGGTTTGGGGTCCTGGGAGGAGGAGATGAGGATGTCGTCGTAGGGGTCGCGGCGGCCGGGGGCCTGGCTGATCTGGGCGTCGAGCTGGAGCTGGGCGTTGAACCTGTCGAAGGTCCAGAAGCCGTAGGGGCGGATGGGGAGGGCCCAGTTCTCCTTGGTCCGCTTGCACCTCTCCTTCATCCTGTACACGTGCTCCCTCTGCGCCTCGTCCCTCTGCTTCGGGTCCTCCATCATCCTCAGTATCAAATTCTCGGCAAACTCCATCACAAACTTCATCCTCTTTCCTCCTCCTCCTCCTTGATCTCAAATGGTACGGTGGTGAGTAAGAAGACCTGGATCTTCTAGGTTTTTTTTTTTGGCTTAATTGCTACTTGATACCCTCAACTATTACGCTTTTTCAAGTTAGATACCCTAAACTTTTTTTTGTAACAACTTGATACCCAGATAATTTTTTGGACAATAATGCCCTTACCCAAATTTTAAAACTACCACTCACCCTCCCCCCCCCCTCTACTCCAGGCCACCTCCCCCCCACCCCCCTCTTCCCTCCCCCCCCCCCCCCCCCCCCCCGCCCCGCCCCCCCGCCCCGCCTCACCTGCACCCTCCCCCTCCGCCGCCCCGCCTGTACCCTCCCCCTCCGCAGCCCCGCCTGCACCCTCTCCCCCCCCCCCCCCCCCGCTCCCCTCCACCCTACGGCAACCCGCACCCCCTCCCCCCTCCCCCCTCCCTCTCTCGCTGCCCTCCTCTCCTTTCCCGACTCCACCATCGCCGGAGAGGGAGGGGGGAGGTGGTCGCCGGAGAGGGAGTGGGGGGGGGGGGGGGGAGGTGGTCACCGGAATGGGAGGGGGGGGGGAGGGGGGTTGCATGGGAGAGAGAAAGCCAGGGGCATTTTTGGGATTTTTTGTGTTTTAGGTATTAAGTTGAAAAAATAAAATAGTTGAGGGTATCGAGTTGTTGAGTAAAAAAGTTTAGGGTATTAAGTTGAAAAACTGAAATAGTTGAGGGTATCAAAGTGCAATTAAGCCTTTTTTTTTTGCAAATTATAAGGGCACAGCCTTTTTTACTCGGGGCTGTCCAAGTAACTGTTTTCCATTATTTACAAGTTTGCCACTGAAAAAATTACTCACGGCTATCCAAGTAGTAGGTATAAAAGATAAGTGTTATAATTTTTGTTTTCTTCCTCTCTCTCTCTCTCCATTCCTCACAAGAAGAAGAAGAACAAGAAGAAGGAAAAAAAAAAACAAGAACATCAATTTTTGCAAACCTAGTTTATTTTGATTTTTTGCTCTCTTCTAATTTCTCAGATCTCTTTCTCCAAACCCTATTTTATTTTATTTTCTTCTTGTTTGGGCATTATGGATGAAACCCTAGTTGTAGAAGAAATTGGGTTATCAAATCTATCAAATCTATTAATCTATTAGTCTATTAACCAATTTTTCTTTATTAATAGAAGAATTATGCATGAAATCCTAGTTTTAGAAGAAAACTATGGAAGAAATCATAGTTGTAGAATAATTGGATTCATATCAGGACTGCCACAATTTCTGACAGTCCTAAAAGTATTGAGGCCTGCCAGAAATTGTGACAGTCTTGAAATAGACTCGATGTACAACAGGACTGCCACAATTTCTGGCAGTCCTAGAAGTAATGAGGACTGTCAGGAATTGTGGCAGTCTTGAAATAGACTCGATGTATAACAGGACTGCCACAATTTCTGGCAGTCCTAGAAGTAATAAGAATTGCCATGAATTGTGGCCGTCCTGAAAGGGACATGCTCTACAACAGGATTGCCACAATTTCTGGCAGTCCTAGACATATTGAGGACTGCCAGAAATTGTGACAGTCCTGAAAGATACTTGCTGTACAGCAAGTTCCTTTCAGGACTGCCACAATTTCTGGCAGTCCTAAAGTCGACATTCCCGAATGAAAAAAACATGTTAGGGTTTATTTTAATCTTGATAATAGAGTGAAATACGCATTTTAGGATTTATTTCCATGCATTCTTTGTGAGGAAAGAAGTATTTAACCTTTATTTTCATACATTTTAGGGTTTATTTAATTTTTTGGGTGCCATCGAAATTGGGAAAGAGAAGAAACTAGGTTTTGATGGAGATGGTGATGATGGAAATGGTGGAGAAGAAGATGATGATGAGAAAAAAATTAGGGTTTTGATGAAGATGTTAGAATGGAAATGGTGGAGAAGAAGAAGATGGATAGAAGAAGAAGAAGAAAACTAGGGTTTGTGAAGAGAGAGAGTGAAATTTAGAAATGAGAGTGAGGGTTTGGGGGGCTGTGGGCTTTGGACAGCCCCCTGAGTGAAATATTTGGATAGCCCTAGTAAAAGTTCCTCCCAACCTGGCTAGCCCTAATCCTGGCTAGCCCCGAGTAAAAAAGACTGTGCCCTTATAATTTGCCATTTTTTTAGGGGCACCTCCACTTCTACTAGGGGACAACTCAAGTTGTGCATTGGGCCGGTCTAGCCCGGGTCCGCCCGTGGACCGGACCGGCCCGTCCCCCTTATAGCCCGGACCGGCCCGCTGTTGGCCCGAACCGGCCCGGCCCCCCACTTCCATCCGGTTCGGGTCGGGCCCCCCCCCTCCAGCTCGAGCCCGGCCCGGCCCGGACCGCTCCATTTTTTTTTTTCAAAGAAAACAGGCCCGGCCCGCTATAGGCCCGGTTGGACCGGCCCGGCCCGCCGGGACCGGTCCAGCCGACCGTTGGGGGGGATTTTGATTTTTTTTTCCAGATTTGACCGTTTGGCGGGGGGGGGGGGGGGGGGGGTGGGTTTCTTTTACCAAAATACCCCTCCCATATAACCGTTATTAAAACGTTGGGAGGGGTAATTTGGTCATTTTTGGCCTAAAATTACCAAAATAACCCCAAAAAATTTCTATAAATAGGCCAAAAATTCCATTTTTCAAACACAACTCATTCCTCACAAATTCTCTACATTTCTCTACAGTGCTCTGGTGCTCTACTGCTTTCCTTCCCCGGTGCTCTGGTGTTCTACGACTTTCCCTCCCCGGTGCTCTACGGCTTCCCGATCTCCCTTCCAACTCCATTCCGGCTCTACGGCTTCCCGATCTTCCTCTCAACCCCTTACTTTCTTCTAGCGTAGTTTACTTTATTTTATTTTATATATGGCTGGTGAAGGTTCAAACCCACCTGATCTTGCTGGACAGACTTACCATTATTTTAGTAATTTTTTTGACGGTAATGAAATTCCACCTGAGCAAGTAGCCACCCATCCGATTCCGGAGGGGTGCCAACCATCTCCTCCGGAAGTAGCTAGTACCACCCAACGTCCTGAAAAGAAAAAAAGGTCCAAGTATTGGGATTATTTTACTTTAATTTTTGAAACTAATCCTGATGGTTCGTTTGTTTTAGATGCTAAGGGAAAACCGAAACCGTACAAGGCGCAATACAAGAAATGTTGCAACCAGTACGCATGGAAGAAGGACGGTGGCACCGGGACTATATCCAGACACTACGACACTTGCTTCAAGCGTCCCAAACCCAAATAAGCTTCGGCGCCACCGGTTCTTCAATTGGTAACTTTACTTATTCAGCTGCTAGGCATAAAACCGAATTAACTAAACATATTATTCGTGACGAACTTCCTTTCACGACGGGTGAAAGCGAATCTTTACGAGATTATGTATCACTTTCTCTAAACCCCTCCTTTACTAAAGTGAGTAGGCAACAAGCTCGAAAGGAGGCCATTCGTCTCTTCAACGAGCAGAAAGCCGCTTTGAAAGCGGATTTTGAAAATATTAGTAAGTTAGCTATTACTTCTGATATTTGGACTACTAAATGGAGTTATGCTTATATTTGTATTACTGCACACTATATAGATGCACAATGGATGTTGCAAAAATGCATCATCTGTCTTAAACGTATAGAATGTCCACACACGGGCGCTGTAATTTCAAGTGAGATTTCAAGACACGTGCGTGAATATGATATTCACGCTAAAAAATTTTCTGTCTCTTTGGACAATGCATCAAACAACAATGCTGCTATGTCTTCTTTGTCAGTAATTTTTAAGCCTATTTTAGAAGGTAGACTTATGCATGTTAGGTGTGCTTGCCATATAATTAACTTAGTTGTTAAAGAATGTTTAAAATTTTTTGAACCCCATTTAGACACTCTGCGACAATGCTTGCTCCACCTAAACTCGTCTCCAAGTAGACAACAAAGTTTTGCATGCACTTGCGCACATTTTGGTATGACTTTTAGAAGATTTGTGAAGGATATACCAACTAGGTGGAACTCCACCTACTTGATGTTGAAATCTGCAATTCCTTTTAAGAGTGCTATTACATATTATTGTACTTCGGATGTCACCTTTGACTATCAGGTTACTGATGATGATTGGGTAGCAGCTGAAAGTGTTTGTGAATTTTTAGAAGTTTTTTACAATGCTACATTAACTCTTTCTGGTGTTTATTATCCCACATCTTGCTTAGCTTTACGTGAACTTTGTAACATGTCTTATTTATTTTCTAAATATAGAGATTATCCAAAATTTGAAATTATGGTGAGAAATATGGAAGCCAAATTCAGGAAATATTGGGGTGAAGTACCTCTTTTATATTGTTTGGCTTCCATATTTGATCCTACAATCAAATTGGATGGCGTAGAGGTTTTATTAGAAGGATATGGAGAATATATGGGTATAGATGTTACTGACATGAAGGCAGAAGTTAAAGTGGCTTTGGACAGGTTAGTTATACTGTACGAAGAAGGAGCAACGTCGATCCGACCAACTCAGGGGGGGCTAGTAGTAGCTCCGGCTTGGCGTCTAAGCTATCAGCAGCCAGTCGTATACTACAAAGGAAGAAATAAAAGCAGTCTTCCCAACCTACTCAAGAGTTGTCTGCTTACCTTAACTCTTATCAAGACGAAGATGAGACTCCAGATCACTTCGCCATTTTAGAATGGTGGAAGAGACACGACAAGAGATTTCCTGTGCTTTCTAACATAGCACGTGATCTACTGATGGTCCCGGTGTCGACGGTAGCATCGGAGTCCTGTTTTAGTGCAAGTTCGAGGATGTTGAGCGATAGGAGGAGCCGCTTGAAGCCCGATATTCTGGAAGCAATCGTGTGCGTACAAGATTGGATGAATGCCGATAAAAGAACACAAAACCAGAAAGATGAAGAAGATCATGACATCCACGAGCTGGATTTGGAATCGCTTTCATTGCATGAAGGCGAACAACAATGAGGCTACGGTGCAAGGTATCAAGTATGTACGTTTAAACTTATACATTTCAATTTTAAATTTTAACTTATACTTTCAAAAACTATTTTTTTTTTTACTTATACTATTCAAATTTTTAATTTTAACTTATACTATTCAAATTTTTTAACTTATACTTTCAAAAACTATTTTTACTTTAAAAAAAAACATTTTTTAACTCCGCCTATGCCAAACAAGCATTTGCCGGTCCCAAGCCCGGATAAAGGAAGAGGGAGAAATGTTTTTTTTAAATTTTTATAAATTTTTATAAACATTTGTAATATTTGTATAAACATTTTTGTATAAACATTTGTATATATTGGTATAAACATTACTTTTATAAATATTTTGTATAAACATTTTATAAACATTTAAGTTACAAATTTTTAAAATTAAAATACAAAAGAAAATGATTACTTTTACATGGTTTTTAAAATGGTTTTAAAAAGAAAATACATATTTTGTAAAAACATTTTATAAACATTTGTATTAAAAAGAAAACATTTTATAAACATTTTATAAACATATTTTGTATAAACATTTTATAAACATTTGTATAAACATAAAATTATAAACATTTTATAAATATTTTGTATAAACATTTTATAAACATTTAAGTTACAAATTTTTAAAATTAAAATACAAAAGAAAATGATTAAAAAACTAAATTAAACAAAAAAAAGTAAAAAAAAAAAAAAAAAAAAAAAAATCAACAAACCGGGTCGGTCCGGTTAACCCGGCCCGAACCGCCCAAGGCCCGGACCGGCCCGTGGTCCGGTTCAGCCCGGACCGACCCCACTTGTGCCTGGTCCACTGGGCCGGGCTGGGCCCAGAACATTAAAACCGGGCCGGGCTTAGCCCGGACCGAATTATAGAGTGGGCCGGTCCTGGACCGGCCCGAACCCGGTCAGGCCCGCCACCTCTGGACCGTGGGCCGGCCCGGACCGGCCCGAAAACACCTTGAGGGACAACCCAAAATTTTTTTAAAAAAATTACAAGTTTGCCATTGGTTTTTTTTACTAGGGGAGCAGCCCAAAAATCACTATAAAAGCCAATTTTGTTGTGGACAATTAGCTCAACCTCACATGTATATCAATATATCTCAATGTCTCTACAAGCCATCCCAACCTCTCTTTATATAGGAAGAGAGAGGTTGGGAGTTACAAAGTGAAAAGTCACTTGGGAGTTACAAAGGTGAAGAGTCATGAGTTACAAAATGAAGAGTCACCATGATGAGATGAATTACAACACTCCCCCTTGGCTCTTCAAAAACTCTGCTTGTAAACACCTCTGAGCTTCTTTGTCGGTCTGTAGCTTGCAGATTCAAAAATGACCACCTACTTGTGCCTCGTTAAAACCTTGCCAAAGAAAACCCAGTGGAAAAAAAACTTTGGTCGAAGGACAAAAGAGTACACACAGGTCAGTGTGATGGAGCTAAACTTAACCATTGCAAAGGTGCCTCGTCAAAACCTTGTCAGGGAAAATCCAGTGGGAAAAACGCTGATCGAAGGACAAAAGAGTACACGATGGTTTAGAAGTATACACTGGATACTCCCCCTGATCACAATAGTCCTTAGTGAATAAGAGATTTAAAATGTGTCTCGTTAAAAAACCTTGCCAAGGAAAACCCTATGGGAAAAAACTTGGTCTAAGGGAAAAAGAGTACATAAGCATACATCAGGATGCTTCCCTTTTCACTTGCACTCGACAGGGCGCGGGATATACGCACAACAGGGCGTTTAGAGGCGCTCGTTGGGGCGCTCCCCCTCACATGCACACAACAGGGTACGGGAAACATGTTTCACTTAGGCTAGCTCTGAAAGCTTCCTAAGTCCAATCGCTCTGACATGTTTCTGGAACGAGTGTTTTGGCAATGACTTGGTGAACAAGCCTGCATGGTTATTCTCCGATCCAATGTGTTGCACTTCAATCTTCTGAAGCGCTTGTTGTTCATGTGTAAAGAACAACTTGGGCGATATGTGCTTGGTAGCATCCTCTTTGATGTAACCATGTTTCGCTTGATCAATAACAGCTGTATTGTCTTCATAGACGACAACAGGTTCATCTGGGTCATATGGAAGATCACATGTACTTCGAATATGGCCAATAACAGCTCGAAGCCATACACACTCTCTAGTCGCCTCATAGAGCGCGAGTAGCTCAGAGTGGTTCGTTGAAGTAGCCACTAAGGTCTGTTTGCGAGACCTCCAAGAAATCGCCGTGTTCCCAATGGTAAAGACATAACCAGATTGGGAACGCCCCTTGTGCGGATCAGATAAGTATCCCGCATCGGCGTAGCCAACAAGGGTCGCGTTGCTTCGAGTGCCAAGAGCATTGGACTCACTCAAAACCGCGTAGGGATAGAACAAACCCAAGTCCGTAGTACCCTTAAGGTAGCAAAAAATGTCTTTTATGCCATTCCAATAGCGGCGTGTTGGCGCGGTGCTGTGTCGAGCTAGACAATTCACAGCAAACGAGATGTCCGGTCTAGTACATTGGGCCAAGTACAATAAAGCGCCTATTGCACCCAGATAAGAGCACTCAGGACTCAATATCTCTTCGTCGTCCTCCTTTGGACGGAATGGGTCCTTAGTAATGTCTAGAGAGCGGACGATCATGGGAGTAGCGGATGGCTTAACGTCAAAATGACTAAAGCGTCTCAACACCTTTTGGGTGTAGTTCGCTTGATGGACAAGAATTCCATCTTTACGGTGCTCGATCTGCAGGCCGAGGCAAAACCGTGTCTTCCCAAGATCCTTCATCTCGAATTTCCTCTTCAGGATATCAGCAGTTTCTGACAATTCTTTTTCGGTTCCTATGAGATTCATGTCATCTACATAGACCGCGATGATTGCGTATCCTGAAGTGGATTTCTTTATGAACACGCATGGGCAAAGTTTGTTATTAACGTATCCTAAACCGATCAAGTATTCGCTTAGGCGGTTATACCACATTCGCCCGGATTGTTTCAATCCATATAGCGAACGTCTCAGTCTAATCGAGAACGCGTTCCGTGGTCGGGAACTACTTGATTCAGGCATCTTTAGTCCTTCAGGGACTTTCATATATATCTCTGTGTCTAGATCCCCGTAGAGATAGGCTGTGACCACATCCATGAGCTGCATATTCAGTTTTTCGGAAACTACTAAACTGATTAAGTAGCGGAACGTTATGATGTCCATTACGGGAGAATACGTCTCCTCGTAATCAATTCCAGGGCGTTGTGAGAAGCCTTGCGCCACAAGGCGAGCCTTGTATCGCACAATCTCATTTCTCTCATTACGCTTCCTTAGAAAAACCCATTTGTGACCAACTGGTTTAACATTGGGTGGTGTTGGAGCAACAGGTCCAAACACGCTTCTTTTCGCTAATGAGTCTAGTTCAGCCTGGATTGCTTGTTTCCATTGTGACCAGTCCGTTCGTCGTTGACACTCGGCAACACTACGAGGTTCCATGTCATCATTGTTCATAATGTCAGTGGCCACTGAGTATATGAACACATCATCGATGACAGTTTCATTTCGCTTCAAAATATCGTCTAAGCTAGCATACTCGACGGATATTTCGAGGTTATCGGCATGATTAGGAATAGGCGTTTCATCTGGAACGCGCTCTTCTAATACATCGCTGTGATCCTTAACGATCTCATGTGGCAAAACATTTTTAACAAGATTTCTCCGCTTCCGGGACAGAACATCTTTGGAACCAACCGGTCTTCCCTTCTTCTTGGGAATAGCGGCGGACTGGACGGCCGATGGCAGCGTTCTTTGCTCGGCGGGTTCGACCGGAGCAACATGTTTCACAGGAACATGGCGTCTCTCAGGGACGTCTATCCTTGCAGGCACATTTGCAGCAGGTATAATTGATCTCGTGACTTTTGCTAGGTCGCTAAATGCGTCTGGCATTTGATTTGCAATATCTTGCAGACCTAGAATCCTCTGCACTTCCTTATCACTATGTGCAGAGGGGGGGATCATGATGAGCAATAGCAGGTACATGCCACGCTAATTCACGTCGTTCCTCATCAACGTTAGCGTGCATTTCTCCCCATAACGACGGGAAGATTGCCTCATCAAAGTCACAATCCGCGTGTCTCGCGGTAAAGAGATCGCCTGTCAAGGGCTCTAAATAGCGAATGATGGACGGGGAGTTATAACCGACATATATTCTCCGTCGTTTCTGAGGTCCAAATTTTGAACGCCTTATCGGCTCAATTGGAACATTGACTAGGCACCCAAACACGCGTAAATGTGAGATATCAGGCTCACATCCAGTAACCAGCTGGTACGCGGAAAGTGGTTAGGTGGCCATGGGCCTCAGACGGACCAAATTTGCAGCGTGCAAAATTGCATAGCCCCATGCAGATAGTGGAAGTTTGGTGCGCATAACCAAGGTCCTCGCTATCACTTGCAGTCGCTTTATAAAAGCTTCTGCTAGGCCATTTTGGGTATGAACATACGCAACAGGATGTTCAAGATTTATTCCTAAAGTCATGCAATAATCATCGAAAGTTTTTGATGTAAACTCCGCGGCATTATCAAGTCTAATAGACTTTATCGGATAATCCGGATGGTGAGCCCTTAACTTAATGATCTGGGCGAGGAGTTTAGGAAACGCTGCATTTCGGGTGGACAACAACACTACGTGTGACCATCTAGTCGATGCATCAACCAAAACCATGAAGTATTTAAATGGTCCGCATGTTGGTTGGATTGGTCCACAAATATCTCCATGAATTTTCTCAAGGAATTGGGAAACCAATCTCGTAGTTTTCACATGGAGTGGCTTGAGATTCGTCTTCCCAATCGAGCAAGCTTGGCATAGGCTTTTCGGATTTATAACGAAATTCTTTCCTCCAAGAGGATGCCCATGTGATGCATTCATAGTGCGAAGCATTGTATTTTGACCCGGATGACCCAGCCGGTCATGCCATAGCATAAAAGTCCTCTCATCAACTGGCGCTCGGCGAATGATGAGATTACTCTCGATGTGTTGTATCGTAGTGAGATACAAACCACTTGAAAGACATTTCAACTTCTCTAAGATACGCTTTTGGCCGTACTGAGTGGAGGTAATGAAAAGATACTCGAAGCCATGTTCTCGAGCAGTTTCAACATGAAATCCATTTTCTCGAATATCCTTAAAACTCAGTAAGGTACGACTGGACCTTGGAGAATATAAGGCCTCTGATACTTCAACGGGAGTACCATTAGACAACGAAAAACGGGCTTTGCCAAAACCTTGAACAAGGGTTGAGGGTCCCGAAATGGTTGTCACTGAGGTTACTTTAGGCGTATAGGAGATAAAGTATGATTTATCTCTCAAGATAGTGTGAGTCGTTCCACTATCAACCAGACAATCCACTGCCCCGTGGTCCATGCCTATAAGTAAAGAAAATTAAAGTTTGTCACACGTTTGAGAAAAGTGCTCGAAATAGAACTTTAATTTATCGAGAAAACAGAAAATACAAACCACCAAAAGTTTCATGACTTAAATCAAACATAGATAGAAAATGGAGATTTATTCTTCCATTTCTGCTACAAAATCGGGGGTCTCAAGATTTAAATTTTCGTACTCGTTGACCAGATTTGCTTCAGCCCGGCGCCCCTTGTGATAGTTATTAACTTCTTGGGGGGTCGTCCTGCAAGTCCGTTGCATATGACCATAAGCACCACATTTGTAGCAGAGAGTAGGCGCTTGGCCTTCCACTCTCGCTTTGGGACGACTGGCCCGTTGGTTATTACCATGAGACTGCCTAGGAGTCAAAGGTCCTTGGTTCTTGTTAGAACCTCGCTTTGGATGGCGAGACTTAAACTCGCCTCTGTTCCTTGGCTGGGACGACTGGCCCTTGTCTCGTTTCCACCGTGGATTTGGTCCACGGAGAGCGTTTGCATCAGGCATTGGAATTGCCTTTGTTCCAGCAGGACGAGAATTATTGTTTCTCATTAAAATGAGACTGTTCTTCTCGTCTAGTAAAAGCTGGGTGATGAGCTCGGGAAACTTGGTGAACTTAGACTGACGGTATTGCTTTTGGAGCAAGTTGTCAGTGGAAGGAAATGTGGTGTATGTTTTCTCCAATAGATCACTGTCGGTTAATATCTCACCGCAGTATTGGAGAAGTGATCGAATCCTGCAGACTTCATTGTTGTAATCAGTTACACTCTTGAAGTCTTGGAAGCGCAGGTTCAACCAGTCATGGCGTGCTTCAGGTAGCCATATGGTCTTCTGGTGGTCGAAGCGCTCTTTCAGAGAGTCCCATAGCGTCTTCGGCGAGGAGATTTCAATGAACTCCGACTTCATGGCGTCAGATAAATGCCTGCGGAATAGAATCATCGCTTTGGCGTTCATTGAGCGAGTGACTTCCACTTCACGCTCTTCCTCGTTATAGATGACGTCCAAGAGGCCCTGCGCATCTAGATGGTTCTGGATGTCTTGCGTCCAGTCCAAGTAGTTCTTGCCAGAGGCTTCAAGGATGGGAAAATCAATCTTGATCGACATTTTTCTACAACAGGAGAAAAAATCTTGATCAGTCAACATATAAAACGACAGGTTTATATGGATTTGGTTTGTATAAGCAACAACAAAAATCGTAAATAAAAACAACGATTTTGAAAAAAATGATTTTTGTTTAAAAATTATCTTATATCGATCGACGGGCCGATATAGAGAGGTCAATAAGTTTCTTGCAAAAATGCATAATTATAAATACAATTTGAGCAAAAAAATAATATTCGGTCAACCCCTTTCAGTAGCTCTACGTGAATATGACCAGGCGGGAAAATGGGGGAGGAGGGTCACCGGGGACCTCTTAAGAACCAAGCCCCAAGTTCTTTCTGACATCATACCCAAGTAGGTGAGCCTATTCGGAGAGACTTCGTAAAATTTTTGTCAAATGTAAGAATAAATAAGATTTTTCAAGAAATTCACGCTATTTGCGAACTGTGCAAAATAGGTGACAATTTAGTGCGTGCTCAAAATGAGCGTTGCCTTTGAAAAATTATTAACCAAAAAAAGTTATTTTTGGAAGGCCCAAATTTGGCGTTGCCAGAATTTATTTATGTAGCCAAAACAATTTTTCAATTTTCACGTCATTACGCTAAAAAAAACGTACAACATAAGTAGGCAATAGCACACAAAAGAATTGGTGCCTAAGCAAGCGGCACCAAAAAAAATATCAACTATTTTTCCGGCGTCTAATGAAGCGACGCCAAAAAAATAGCGAGAAAAAAAATACAATTTTTTTTTTACTACTCATCTGTTACAATAATTCACTGAGTAACATAAAAAGAAATGCTACTGAGGTGCTCGGCAGTGCGCAGATGGCACTGAGTTGCTCGTCGGGGCTCTCCAAATCCATCATTACCAAAAAAAATTGTTAGCATCTAAATTTTCTTTTTCAATATGAAAATTTGCTATCAAAAATTTATTTCTTCATAAATTAACTAACAAATATGTTTTTTTTTTAATTTAAAAAAAACTAGTATGCTAAAGGCTAGATTATAGCAAAGTTATACAAAAAAATAAATTTACAACTGTTTAACAGAATGTGAATAGCAAGAACCTTTGTGGTTTGTAGGTTATGCGCAATAAAAAGGGATTAATAAACAACATAATTTAGTAAAACTCGATATATGGTAAGATCAAGCTCAAGCTTTCAGATAGCTTAATTTTATCAGCCTCCAAAAATTTTACAAGTTTGTTTATCGTAAGCAAACAGTTAGAGAAATTGTTTCCTAGTCCCTACCAAAAGAATCAAGAACCCTTATCCAAGTTCTCTTGATGCACAAAGAAAAAAAACTTTTAAGTCAATTGCAGCCTTGCGAAAGAAGATGTTTAATGCCATTTGCAGCCTAACATGACCAATAGTGCTACAAGTTAAATTGCATTTTTAAAGTATCATGCAGGCAGTTGATTACTCAACGTACCTTATGTGTATTATTGCCAGATTAAATGACAAATTTAATCAGAAAAGGTTTAGAACCAACATCAGGTTAAGTGCATGTGTGACAATGACTTGGTAACTCATTTTACAAAATAGCAATATTTGATGAGTGCTATGAAAAAGATTTTACCATCGAATGTGGGTAAGAAATCAGCCTAGGAACAAAATATTTGCATGAAAAATATTTCACTATCAAATATTTCTTAGAAAAATATTCTTAAGAAGAAAATAAGGGTTACCGTCGTTGTACGGAAACCGTGGAATCAGACAGGACCCACGCGGATACGCGGGATCGACGACGAGCGACGGGGTACGCGCGGGGCAACGGTCGGCGGACGGCGAGACGAGCGGTACGGCGAGTCTCCGGCGTTGCACGAGCAAAGTGCTGATAACGTGTTGTGGACAATTAGCTCAACCTCACATGTATATCAATATATCTCAATGTCTCTACAAGCCATCCCAACCTCTCTTTATATAGGAAGAGAGAGGTTGGGAGTTACAAAGTGAAAAGTCACTTGGGAGTTACAAAGGTGTAGAGTCATGAGTTACAAAATGAAGAGTCACCATGATGAGATGAATTACAACAAATTTGATTTTATTTCATCTCTCTCTTTCTTCCTCTACTACTTCTCTTCCTCCACTCTTTTTTCTCCTCCTCATATAAACCTATAATTAACCTAACCTAGGTGAAATTGTCCCCCAACCTAAAATTATTGAAGATTTTTGGTAGAATACAGTGTCAATCACTTCTCCCATTTATTTGTAAGTCGTCGAATTTATTTTTGTGTAATATTTTAAGTTTTAACCTAAATTTTACATATAAAAGTTGAATTTTGTGTTTAATGTAGAAAGAAATAAAAAATGGAACAACCCGGACCATCAAATGCTGGATACTCTCCTCCCACAACGTCCGAAGAACACTTTGACGCATCGGAAACCCTCGTGGTAACTACACTTGAACTTTACTTCGGGTGAAAAATTGGACTTTGACACAGAGGACTGCCACAAATGTGGCAGTCCCTCACATATATAGGACTGCCAGAGATGTGGCAGTCCTATATATGTGAGGGACTGCCACATTTGTGGCAGTCCTCTGTATGTGAGGGACTGCCACATCTGTGGCAGTCCTCTGTGTCCAAGTCATTTCTTCTTTTAAGCAGCCTGCCTTACCAACTTATCACCAATATTTTTAACATGATCCTCTAGCTAACTCTATAAATAATAATATGAGTATCATTTTCCATTCACTTAAGTGGAGAAATGAAGACATATCACATAAAGAGTAAATACAGAACCATATTTTAACAGTAAAAAAATATATAGGGGTCAATCGTATCACGTCTTGTCCAGATATATATATATATATATAACCCAAATATAAACATTGATCCAAATACTGATGTTACTTTCAAGTAGCAACTATATTACATTTATAACTAAATTTTAGAGAACTAAGGATTATATGTTGCAGACAGATACGCTTGAAGTGTCTCAACTTGTGACCAAGTACAGACTCCTCTATAAATAATAATACGCTTTATGTAGTTGTTTAGTTTTGACTTTTAACTTCTATTGTAGGACTTGCGATCTTCCGAGGTTGCGGTACATGCTCCAATTTCAATCGATGTAGGGCATTTATTTTGGACCGATCGCACAAGAAAGACACAGTTATCCAAAATAAAGTTCCAAGAAAGAAAGCTGGCACGAGAAAATGTGGTTGTCCATTCACGATCCAGATTAGAAAAGAAGAAGAAGGAAAGTGGGTACAAGTGAAGAATGGAACCCACAATCATGAGATTGCCGAGACACTATTGGGTCATCCGTATGTCGGACGGTTGAACCCTACGGAGAAGAAGATAGTCGAAGACTTGTCCATTTCCGGTGTTGCACCGAGACAAATATATTCAGTCATACGGCATGAAGATGAGAAGAACATGTCTACGATGAGGTCAATATACAACGCCCTATCTTCTTCGAACGCTGTCCGGACCAAATCAAGAATGGCGATGCAAGAAGTGCTGAAGTTGCTTGCCGATAATCATTACGTTGAGTTCCATAGAACACATCCCCAGAGTAAGGAAGTGATTTCAATCTTTTGGGCTCATCCAGATTGCACAAGTCTGGCCAGGTCTTTTGCCGACGTGTTAGTCCTTGATTGCACGTACAAGACCTTTCGCTCATCAAATCGACCATTGTAAGAAGTTGTTGAAGTTTGAGGAGCCAAGAGACTTACCTGCTGACCACTGTGACGTCGAAATCGACTGAGTATCAATGTGTTATATGGAGGACCACTTTTGTATACATTTTGGCATTTTGGTTATAGAGGACCACTTTTGTATACATTAAACTATGAAATATGAAGTCCAATATATGTTTCTTACTTTTATCCATGTGTTATATGTCTTTTATCTGGGTGTTATACATGTGTTTTATTTGGGTGTTATACATGTGTGTCATACATGTGTGTTACTTTTATCCAGGTGTTGTCTTTTCTAGGACTGCCACACCCAGGACAGTCCTTCACATGTGCTGGACTGCCTTGTGTGTGGCAGTCCTTGCTAAAATGTTCTGTGATCTGATCACAGAACAATTCATCTAGGACTGCCACACACAGGGCAGTCCTTCACATGTGTTGGACTGCCCTGTGTGTGGCAGTCCTTGCTAAAATGTTCTGTGATTTGATCACAGAACAATTCATCTAGGACTGCCACACACAGGGCAGTCCAACACATGTGAAGGATTGCCCTGTGTGTGGCAGTCCTAGATGAAATGTTCTGTGAATTAGGACTGCCACCCCCCTGGCAGTCCTACATTGAATTAGCAGTCCTAATTGAAACTTGTTGTTATATAAATGGCCATTCTCCTGTGTTTTAACACGGAGAATGGACATTCTCCGTCTTAATTTACACGGAGAATGGTCATTCCAGTGTTAAAATGCAGGAGAATGACCATTCTCCGTGTTAATTTACACGGAGAATGGCCATTCTCCGTGTTAGAAACACGGAGAATGACCATTTTCCGTGCTAAATTACACGGAGAATGGCCATTCTCCGTGCTAAATTACACGGAGAATGGCCATTCTCCGTGTAAATTAAGACGGAGAATGGTCATTCTCCTGCATTTTAACACTGGAATGACCATTCTCCGTGTAAATTAAGACGGAGAATGTCCATTCTCCGTGTTAAAAACACGGAGAATGCCATTCTCCGTGTTAATTTACACGGAGAATGGTCATTCTCCTGCATTTTATGGTCAGTTGAAACTTTGGAGGGCCATAACTTTTGACTGGGAGGTCGAAACGAGGTCCCGTTTGTCCCAAAACGAGCGTATCTTCGAGGAGGTTGAAAGTAACAGCCTCACCGTTAGACGGCCTTTCGGAATTTTAGAATCGCAAAAAAAATGATGTTTGGACCTCCGTTTTAGCAGTTTTGTCGAAATTTTAGAATCGCAAACAAATATTAATTCAATGACTCACAAATAGGACTGCCACTGCCACCCCCTGGCAGTCCTACGCTTATGAAGGACTGCCAGAGTGCTGGCAGTCCTAATTAAAACTTGTTGTAACAGCAAGTTTCAATTAGGACTGTCAGCACCCTGGCAGTCCTCCTTTTGTATAGGACTGTCAGGGGGGTGGCAGTCCTAATTGAAACTCTCTGTGCCAGGGGGGTGGCATATTCAACAGAAGTATTTCAACACAAGAATGTGGGAGTGTTCTTGAAAGAAATTTGGTGGAGTGTTCTTGAAAGAAATTTGAATGTGGGAGTGTTCTTGAAAGAAATTTGGTGGAGTGTTCTTGAAATTTGAAAGTGGCATATTCAACAGAAGTATTTCAACACAAGAATGTGGGAGTGTTCTTGAAAGAAATTTGGTGGAGTGTTCTTGAAAGAAATTTGAAGGTGGCAGTCCTAATTGAAACTCTCCGATTTCTTCGACTTGCGTGTCATCTCGTCGAATGTGGGAGTGTTCTTGAAAGATATTTGGTGGAGGAATTAGGATTAGAGTGGTGGAGAAGAATTTTCTAGGATTTAGGGAGAGGGAGAGAGAGCTCTTCTTCTTTTTCTCTTTTGGAGGAGAGAGAGGAAATGATGAAATGAATAGGAAATTTGAGTTTGGGGGGTTGGGCTGCCCCCTAGTAAAATTTGGACTGCCCCCTAGTAGAATCTCCACCAAATGGGCTGCCCCTAAGTAAGGGCTGCCCCTTAGTAAATGTGGAGGTGCCCCTAAAAAAAACCTTCTATAAGGGTCGAAGATTATAATGGGCTGGGCTGGGCTGGGCTTTTTGGATTGCCCAGTGTCTAGGGGTGAGCATTATTCGGTTTTGGACCGAAAATCGAACGGAACCGAACCAAATAAGAGGTTCGGTTCGGTTTTAAAAAAATTCGGTTCGGTTTCGGTTTTGAAAATACTAAATTTTTTTATTCGGTTTCGGTTTCGGGTTTCGGTTTCGGTCCAAAACCGAAAACCGAATAAAAAAATTTAATTTATACATATATATATATATATATATATATATATATATATATGTGTGTGTGTGTGTGTGTGTGTGTGTGTGTGTGCGCGCGCGCGCCTGTGTGTAATATATATATATATAAGTATTAATATATATAGGTACATACTAAATATATATAGGTATATGCTAAATATGTCTATGTATATTTAGTTACTATATATATTAACAAAAAAAGCTCAAAAAATCAAAAAAATATGAATAAACCGAATATACCGAAAACCAAACCGATTTAATTCGGTTCGGTTTGATTCGATTTTGGGCCAATTCGGTTCGGTTTCGGTTTTGCTTATTCGATTTCGGTCCAATTCGGTTTTGGGTTATTCGGTTCGGTTTAAATCGAATAAACCGAATGCTCACCCCTACCATGTCTTCCCTCTCTTTTTTAGCATGTATACTAAATATGGGCTTGGGATTTTTTTTTTCAACAAGTTCTACAAAAATTTGATATCCAATGCCTCGTTTGGTTCGCGGAATAATCGGGATGGAAAAGAAAAGTGATTATTTTTCTATGTTTAGGTGTCAAAAAAATTGAGGAGAAAAGAAGCGCGATTCCCAATGAAAAAAAATTAGAGAAAAAAGTGATTCCATCCAAGAAAGAAATCACTTTCCCACATTACAGTATTCACTTTCATTTTCAAATATCTTGACATTTCTAAACAAAAATGAATAAGAATTATAATTTTTTTAAAGAAAAAAAATACTAAGAAATTAATTTCCTTTACATTACGCGAATCAAATGAGGCCCAAGAAGAAGGTATTTTGGGAATATAAAAGTTCTGTAGAATTTTTTCAACGATGAAGTCTAGGAAAATTTATATCCTATAGGATAATTTTTTCAACGATAAAGTGTAGAAAAATTTATATTATATATAAGATACTAAGTAAAAGATAAATTTGGACAGTGAGATTTCAGATATTTTGGTAAACAAACTAAAATTTAGATGTAATATAATATGTTAAATTAATTTGAACTTAGTTAACTATAAAATTTAATGACTTTTTAGTACATAGTCGGTAATCAAATTAACAACTAAGACCATCTCCAATGGTGATTTCTAAAATTGAGTTCTTATCCTACTTGGCATTGTATTTTAAGGTAATTTTTATCCTAGTTGGAAGAGTTTTTACATAGAAATTAATGCTTTCCAATGGTTGTCCATTTTTATCATGTGTCACTTAATAAAATGAACAATTTAGGTGTGGGACTCAATAATAATTGTCATGAGAGATAGGAAAATTTCTATGAGAGTTTCTACATGTAGAAACCCTCATAGAAAGTTTTCATCCTACATCATTGCCATCTAGGATAGAAATGGTGATAGAAATCACCATTGGAAGAGGTTTTTTCTAAAATGGATTTCTTCCATAGAAATATGGAAGATAGAAACCCCATTGGAGATGGTCTAAGAGCCCAGTCAGTTATAACTAACCAAACCAGTTAATTCTATGATGTTTGGTCAATTTCAATTATATATTTGTATTAATCGATTATTTTTTGCTATCTATATAAGGATACATCCAAAGTTGATCAAAAACTAGTTTGGATTGAAGCTTTTCTTCTCATCTTCTTCTCGTTCTTCTCCACCATTTATATCATCACCATCTCCATCAAAATCCTAGTTTTCTTTTTCTTCTTCTCCACCATTTCCATCCTCACCGTCTTCATCAAAACCCTAGTTACCTTCTAATTTCTAATTTCGATGGCACACAAAGGCTCCTCACAAACAATGTACAAACCATAATATTTCCTTCCTCACAAAGAATGCATGAAAATAAACCCTAAAATGTTTATTTCATTCTTCCTCACAAACAAATGCATGAAAATAAACTTTAACATATATTTTTTCATTCAGCCATTTGACAGTCCTGATATGGACTTGCAGCTAGTCCATATCAGGATTACCACAATTTATGACAGTCCTAAAGTCGATGACAGTCCTAAAGTCAAAATTGTCGAATGAAAAAAACTATATGTTATGGTTTTATTTCCTCATGATAGTTGAGTAAAATATACATTTTAGAGTTGTTTCCATACATATGTTATAAAATAGATTAATAGATTTGATAATCCAATTTCTTCTATAACTAGAATTTCATTCTTAATTCCCACAAGTTTGGACCACAACTTCAAAGTAAAAAGTTCCATGATTCCTATCAAGTTGGTTTATTTTCTTTCTTCTCGTTCTCCTTATTCGTTTTGTTCTTTTTGTTCTTGTTCTTCAGAGTTTGGAAAAAGAGATGTGAGGAAGGAGACAAGAGAAAAATAAAATAAAAATTGACTTGCATACCTACAATTGGACTAGTCATGAATAATTTTTTAACTGACAAACTTGTAAATAAATCAAAATTAAATTTGGACAAATTTGGGCTAGTCCTGATTAATTTTTTGGATGTGCCCTTATAATTAGTCTTATTTTTAGGGAACCATTTAGCTAACATAAATACACCAAAGCAAGAACAAATATGATTTTAAAATATCGCATACAAAATACTTTACTTTAAGTAGCAGAGTACTCAACAAAGACAGCGAGAGAGACGATCATCGAAAGAGAAAATATCCAATCAATTCCAAGTGACCGAGGCGAGAGACAAGTTCCATCAGTCTAGATTCGAGTTGAAAAAAAAAAAAATCTTATTGAATAAATAGTGAAAGTGAAAATAATAAGGAAAAAAAGAAGAGACTGCAATGCAAAAAAAAAAAAAAAAAAAAAAAAAGAATAGGGGGGGTGGGGGGGGGGGGGGGGGGGGGGGGGGGGGGGGGGGTGGGGGTTGCAGAATCTGCTGCCAACCGGACCGGTCCATATATGTTTAGTCACGTACGTACCTTCAAAATTGGACCCGTCCGTTTGATTTCTTCCTCTTTTTTCTCTATTCGTCAAATTTCAGGTCAAAGATCTCTCCTCCCTCCCATTTCCCCCATGTTATTATTTTTTTTTTCTAATTTAGGGTTTATTTGTGTATCTCCCCAACAAATTGGTACGTATATTGTCCTTGCTTATCGATTTATTTCTATATTTTCTCGAAATAATATTCTCGATTATATTGATTGCCGCGGAAATTATAGATCTCGTTATTGGATCATGCGGGGAGTTGGGTTTCCGTTAGGAACTAGGGTTCCGATTGGCTGAAAGCTTCGATGTTTGGATATTTTTGTGAGATTTTGGCGTTTTTGTAATTTTATTACGCTTGGTTCGGGAGAGAGTCGGGTTGGGGAAATTGGTTATTTTCCTCGGATTGCGTGATTATGCGCTGTTGGTTAAGACAGTTTCGATCTTTGAGATAAAAATATAGTGTTTGTAGTCAAATTGATCTCCTGATGGGTGGGGGTGGGTCCTTTGTGATTGTCATTGTTGTTGATTATGCAATGGATGGTCTGTAGAAAGTTCAGATTTTTGGTTTAGTTCTGCGAGGCTATGGCAATTTTTGTTTGCTTTTACTTGATTAGCCAGTAATTAGGGTCCTAGAGTGTCAATTTGCGGAAATTGTTTATTTTCGCTTGTATTGCATGAGAAGATGTTGTTCTTCATGAAAGTTTCGATCTTTAAGGTGTTGACAAAATCTAGTGTTCATAGTAAATTAGTAAAGTTGGCATTTAATAGGGGATCAGTAACTAGGGTTCTATGAGTATTCTCAATTGAGGCTTGGTGATCTTTGTTGGTGCATTAGAGGATCCGTAGAAAGATATGATTTCTAGTTTGTTTGCGAGATCGTTAGCAATTTTGTTTACTTTTATTGTGATTGTGTGAAATAAGTAGTTCTCCCTATAAGTTAAAAATTAAGATTTTAATTGTTAGGGAAATCTTGTGTTCATTGTAAAATTGGCAATTCTATATTGGATTTTTTGTAGTCATTTACTCATTTATCATATAGAATAGAGTGCGTCAATTCTGTTTGTTAGTGCATAAATTTTTTCCCTTTAATTTTTTGAAATTATATTGCTCTTGATGAGATTCTTTTTCTTTTGTAAGTACTTTTTGTAGAAATGCTACTCTTGATGTAAGCTTATGATTGAAATGAATTATGATACTGATACATGTATCTATTTGTCACAGGCTGTGAATTCTAGGGTTCATTATGGCTAGGGGATTTGGGGAATCAACTAGCAGTGAACCCCAAAACTCCTACGGAAGCAGCAGCAGCAACAACAATAGTGAAGCCGGCAATTTTGAATGTAACATCTGCCTAGAGCTGGCACAGGACCCAATTGTAACCCTCTGTGGCCACTTGTTCTGCTGGCCGTGCCTCTACCAGTGGCTTCATGTCCATGCCCATTCCCCAGAGTGCCCTGTCTGCAAAGCCATCATTGAAGAAGAGAAGTTGGTCCCCCTCTATGGGCGTGGAAAGAATCCGACCGACCCCCGTTCTAAAACTGCCCCAGGTGTTAACATCCCCCACCGTCCCACTGGACAGAGACCTGCCACTGCCGCTCCGCCACCTCCTGAACACAACCAATTTGGCCAAGCAAACCCCTGGTTTATGGGTGGGGCTCCTGTGGGCAGCACCCGATTTGGAAACTACACTTTCTCTGCCGCAATTGGGGGTTTGTTCCCGTTGTTGAACTTTCAAGTGCATGGGTTTCCGGATGCAGGAGCTTACGGAGCGTCCGCAGGTTTCCCTTACGGCTATGCACATTCATTCCATGGTGGACATGCACATGGGTTCCCACGGCAGATGCCACATGGGGGGCAGCAGGCAGACGTCTACCTGAAGGCGCTGTTGATCATGGTCGGTGTGCTCGTCATCGCTACCCTTGTTTGGTTTTAGATGATTGTCATATCTTTTTCATATTGGGTGTTGCAGATATATGCATAAAGAAATAATCTGCGGTGTATTTGTTGCTGTATGAATTAGAATATTTTTATTGTGTATTGTAAGCTCCATTGCTTAAATGACGATTTAGATTAGTTGTTCAAATTGTTAATAGGTGTTGTTTTAAATGTATGTTCTCATTGTGCGTGGGTATTGGTTGTTATTGCTATGAGTTTAATTGCAACATACCGTATACTATCTTTACTTAGGAAATCCTGCCAACAAAAGTTTGCAACTCTCGATGCCCATACTGGACTATAAGCTGCACATCTTACACAACAAAATGTGTTGTAATTTACTATGTGCACTAGGAAAACAGGCACACTAGAGTGACTGCTGTACTGGATATTTGGGCACGTTTGAATGTGAGATACAAACATGAAAACATTGAACACGAAATAAAAAAAAAGGTTTTGGTTATTTTGGTATCATGGTTTACTGTATCATGTCATATCCATGCCCATGCAACACTTTGCACATGTCACAAAAGTTGTTTGAGTCGTGCTTCCCTATTATATAGTTCATGTTATTGAGCAGACATGGGTCGATGATAATGAAAATTAATAAAATTCTAGGAATGGATG